>CM042199.1:6508939-6541204 GCA_023539305.1 Ilex asprella
CCTATCAAGTTCTGTATCGTAAAAATAAATGTCAGGAGAGAGAAACTGATTTTCATGCTACATCAAAAGAGTTTGTAGATCAATGTTTGCGATTATGATTTCAGGTATGTTGATTATGATATTTTAAATCTGCATTATGAGTATGTGAAAATAATGATTAGAGATTCGTTAGTTGACTGCTATGTAACTAGTATGATTAGGGGCCTCATGATCTCACCAGTGATGGTTTATCGGAGTGGTCTCTAGACACTCTTTTTGTCCTTACCTCTTTTGTAAACAAAAATAAATAAAATTAAAGAACCAGAAAATTTATAGGAAGGGGTGCTATACAAAAAATTAGTAGAAATATTAAAACTTTACGGGGAGCCAAATATAAATAACATGAAATATAAGGTCAAAAAATATAAATTTTCACAGAGAGAGAGGGTATGTCTGATTGATGAGTATATATTGAGTGTATTAGTTGCACCATGTCAGCAACACTAATGTGGCGTAACTATTCAATAAAAAAAATTATAAAATGGGGTCCATTTTCTATCTTAAAGGTAATTGTGCATTAAATTATTGGGTGATTATGAATTTTTGTAAGACTCACTTATTATTTATTGACGGATAGTTACACCACATGATACTGATTGATAGGTGAGAAAGGGTTGGAGGTGTGATTGACTGTCAAAATGAGGACAGATAAAACGCTAGACCGGATTTTTGAGCATGGGCGGGAAAAATAATATTGTAGGGAGTGATTTTGTTTCCTTTGAATCGACTTTGAGTTAATCAAGACTATTCCCGTTGTTTATGAGGGTATATTTTTAACTTCCAACCTCTTCTTCATTAGATAGATAGATGGATAGATGAGCTAGAGTTGTACTTCAGCACACTTTGATGTTGATGTTGACATTAATATTGATGTTGACAATGTATCAAATGGTCAAGGATAAGTTTAATTATTGATACCAAAATTTTGAAATTGTGATGAAGACGGTTACCAGACATATCAAGTATTATATTTATATCGTATCATTTTGAATTTGTACAAAGCATTACTCATCTCTAAGCATTCAACATATTTATTAATTGTAACATATTTAGATGAATATTCATAATATAAAATATGACAAATTTCAATAAGTCCATCAAACGATCTCAAATAAACTCGTCTAACGACTACTATCATCCCTCTTAAACTATATACATTATACCATGCCCTTCAGATATGAATTATTCCTAATAAACAAAATCGTACATATATAATTATTGAACACCCCCTATATATATTTATATATATATATGAGTTCATAGTTGACAATTTACATCTAACACATAAAAATAGCTATTATTTTTTTATTCAGCAGAGAAATAAAGCTGCTTGGTGGTGAAGGAACATATTGGTGAGGTACAGGGGGAGCCATAAATTGTTTTATGGGTGGGTAACTGAAGCTTTATTTATTTTTTCATTTAATAAAAAAAATATTTATATTTATTATATGATATTAATACATAAAAATTTATTGAATGCAAAAGATCCAAAAGTCAATGATGTATAAACAAAAATGATAATTTCATTATTAATGTCATTAAATATATTTTTGTATATATGTAATCAATTTATCATTGAAACCAGACATAATAATGTGGGCTGGGCACCACAAAATATATTTAAATTTATATATCTCAATACGAATAAAAAATTTTTAAAAAAAATTATGGCGGGCCCATGGTGAGGTAAGTAATTATTTCAGAGAGAAAGTCAACCATTTCTGCAGTCAACCTTTTCTGTTTGAACATTAATGGTGGAATCTTATCAATGGGCAGCCAAGATAAGTTTAAGTCCCAATTTTGTAATATGTGGCTGAGTATTCTTGGGGATGGTTACAGGAACATTCCAGGTGCGTTGTATTATATGTGGTCGTATTATTTTAGTTTATTTCGAGCATTAATAGTTTAATATTCGCATTATTTTCATAATAGAAATTTTGGAACAAGAACACTATTTTCTCACAACAAAATATAAGAATCGTTTTAAACTAAGGAGAGTCAAAATATGTTACAATCCGTCAGTAAGATACGAATTTAAAAGATTTGAGTCTTGTTTAAACTATACTTATTTTATAAACGAGTGAATCCGATATGACACGATTAATGAACGAATTAGGTATGAGTGAAACCAATCAAAAAAAATATACGATATGATTTATTTATATGTCAGTTATATACAATTCATACACGACATAAATCTGATATACACAATTTAAGTTAATTGGCTGGGCTTGGTAATGAGTTCTCATGTCAAATTGTGTTTTACTTAAATTTTCTCATGTTAAAATGTATTTTTTTTGTTCAACGGTTATGGGTGTCCGGACTAACTTATATATATTTTGACTAATTTCTTCCTTGATCCGATCAAAGACAGGTCATTCATGCTGGAACTAAAATATTTCAAGAGGGATAAAATTCTTATGATTTGACCTCAAAGAGTTATTATAATTTAAATTTAGGACATCTGAATTTACATCTCATCTTTATTACTACTTAAATTACTCTTTAAAAATTTAAAATGTAGTCAACTCTTACAAATAATATTAACTTATTCCCAAGAAGAAGTTTGAATGGAAAAACTAAACCATATCTATGTTTTTTATGTTTGTTTTCAGGGAGAAATCATGGAAATGGTTGATTGATGATTTACTTTAGTTTTTTCGTACTAAACATCAAAAGTAGAAAAGCGGACAGGATTGTGAAAGAAAAATTAGTTAGGTAAGTCAACTGCTAAGGTAATTTTAATTAAATAAAAAAAAATCTCATATACATTTATGAGAAATAAAGTCAAACAAGAAGGAAGTAGTGGCTAAAGTACACGGCAACGGCCTTTGTTCACGTGAAAACGACAGTTATAAAATAATTTCATATGGTTATAACCCCAACTTTAAGAGTGTGTTCGATATGTTTTTTTAGGAGTGATTTAAATTAGATTGTGTAAATTCGGATTTGACTTAAAGATAAGATGCAAAGATGAGATTTAATATTTAATGTTATCTATACCCATGTGTGGTATGTGCAGGGATATATGATTATTATGGTAATATATTTGTATATAAATAACTATTTTGTTCTTTACCCAATTTGTATATATGATGTATATAAGATATATAGGGGTATAAATATCATTTACATGTTAAACCCTCAAACTCACATATGAAACCCACCCCCCCTTGGGTTTCATGAAACCCATGAATGAGGGTTTCATGACCGAGCCGGGTTTAGAATCTTATCCCTACTTTACACAAATCAAACATGAGTTTAAAAGTGTTTACTCCCTAACCCATGTTCCCAAACACACCCAAATGTTGTTATTTTATAAAATTTATTTCATAGAATTAGAAGTTAATGCGATACAATATAATATTAAATTGATGAAATTAAACATTAATTTCAATAAATCGAAGGTCAATTGAGTGTTAATATAGCAAAATTAAATGTTATTTTTAAATTTGATAAAATTAAACATTAATTATACAAAATAGTTACATTATAAATAAGATAAAATTAAGTATTAATTTAGAAAATTAGAGGTTAATTTAATATTAATTGGATGAAACTAAATATTGAATTGATGAATTTATATGTTAATTTTGATGAATTGAATGTTAGTTGGACAAAATTGAAAGTTAATTTCGTAAAATTAAGGGCCAATTTGATGTAACTGAATATATGATCGATACCGGTTCAAAAATATTAGAACTTCTAGAAAATTTGTTTCAAATAATTGTTTGACCATCAAATGCATTAAGATTGATCCCATATAGTCATGATCGATTCTAATTGAGTTGAATCGAAAATAAAAAATAAAATAAATAAAATAAAATGGTTTCATAAAATATTTGGATTCATAAGAGATATTGAGATTGATACTAAATAATCATGATTCATCATGACTACTGAGACGAAGTTACATCCATTAAGGTAAAGTTACTATTTTGCAAAGACAAAGTTAAAGCCCCTTGGGATGAGATACCAACTTTTAAGGTAAAATTACTATCTTTGTTCTTAAGTTACAACTTGTAATGGTGAAATTATTATCTTTAAAGGTGAGATTATAACCTCTTGAGGGAATGTTACAATATTCTTCAGGTAAAACTATTGCCTTTGGAATTGAGGGTATAACTATTTGAGATTAAATTATAACATATAAATGTAAAATTATCATCTGTAGAGGTGAGGTGAGATTACAAGCTCTTTAGATAAGATTACAATCGTTTAAAGTAAAATTATTACATTTAAAGATAAAGTTATAATCATTTGAGGTTCAGTTACAGTCTGTAGAGATAAAATGATCAACGATAGAGGTTATGTTACAATCTTTTAAAATAAGATAGTAACTAATTATAGTAAAATTACTATATTTAGATGTGAAGTTACAATTATTTAAAGTTAGATCACAAAATAGTAGCAAGGGGTAAAGTTATACCTCTAGAGGAGAGGTGCGGTGATGTTATAATCTCTTGAAGTGAGCATACAACCCTTTGAGATAATATTGCCACCTAGAAAGAAAAAGAGTTAATGCCGTTCTAAATAAAATCATAACTTTTAGAGAAAAACGGTATAACATGGGTTATTACTTATCTATATTACTTATAAATGTCAGCATCTAAAATTTTTTATTTTATTCCTAATTATTTTAATAAAAATCAATTATATCCACCTATATACTTTCATCTAATTTTTATTTTTTTACTCTTATTTGAATTTAAACTTGTTTTTAACTTTTTCTATAAAGACTTCTAAATTATTTTGAACTCTCTATAATGTAATTAGATCTGTAAATACCTAAAACAAATGACAGATTAAGTAATCAAAACAAATAAATTCTGAAAGACTTATAAAATAAACTAATAATTAAAATGCGGATTAATTATTTAACATCAAATTTATTATTTAATTTAATTATATATATAATTTTATTTAAATTTATTTACATCTAACCCCTCGTGGTGCATTACTAGTTATATTGATAGGCAAAGATAACACCTTTACAATTGTAAAAGAGAGTCAAATGTATACCCGCTCAATTGACAACCACACATATGGGCACTACGATACCAATATTTAAATTGTCGATACCAAAGCTGAATTATAGTATTATTTTAGGTCGTGTTATATTCATATTAGATTATTTTACACCCTGTTATACTCATATTGACACACAATATTAGGTAACAAGTTTTTATACTACTTAGTGAGTTAAACGTGTCTAATACTAACCCGACCTATATAACATTCGGGTTTGTGTAATTGTTCCATTGGAAATTGTGTAATCTATGTGTGAGAGTAGGTCAGTCAATATATAAAAAATTTGAATCAGGTCCAAATAAATCTCAATAGAATTTAACACAAAATCACTTAAATTGAATATATATTTAAATATTTTGTGCTTTTGGTTAGATTAAATTGGATAATAAATAAATTGGGTATAAGTAAATTTATCTTTTTATCTTAAAATGATCTAACGATTTTTTTTTTTAAATTCAAATAATCAACAAAATTATAACTCAATATTGGAATAATTGAGACATTATGTTTTGTTTTCGGTGTAGTATGAGATGTGATTGAACAATTGTTTCATTCCAATCTATAGTAGTGGTGATCATTTATCAACAATTTTTGTTCTTCCCTCTTTATATCATGTTTGATTCAAAGTTAATACACGGTATGGGTCCATTTCTAATATTAATATCATGTTTAAATGAGGTATTAGTTTGTGGTATTATATTTAAAAAAAAAAACAAAAGCAACTTGCATCGATGCATAACTCTAGAACCTTCAAGAATACACTTGTTATTTTGAATATTAATACCAATCATAGTGTTAGAATATGTGTGGCTCATGTTTGCTATGTGCACAATGGCAAGGAGGCAGATGCCGAAGCGGAGCCCGCGACGGTATTTGCCTTGTAGGGACGTTGATTAGTTGGGGGTGCGGGGGCAACGCCCCTCGCGGTACGGTACAGGGGTATTTTTGTAAATACATCCGTACTAGGGTTATATAAATACTTAAGATATAACCCTATTTTGAGATGATAAATAAAACCGCCGCTCGCTCCTCGTGGATGTAGTAGGCACATTGTCGAACCACGTATATCTGTGTGTTATTCTTTCTTGCTTTCTTGATGGTTTGTTTCATAATTATTCACTACAATTGCTGTACGATCACAACAATACCACGTATATCTGTGTGTTATTCTTTCTTGCTTTCTTGATTGTTTGTTTCATAATTATTCACTATAATTGCTGCACGATCACAACACATAGTTTATTTAATATCATATATTATATGGTATTGGTTTATATCTATATCTGTCTATTCTAGTTAAAAATGTCAGAATCTGCAAAAAAAACTTTTAATTTTTTATTCTATCCCTAATTATTATAATAATATAAATTATACTCTCTCAAATACTTTCATCTAATTTTTTATTTTTTTACTCCTATTTAACTTTCAATTTGTTCTAGACTTTTTTATAAGGATTTTAAAATTTTTTTGAACTTATTTATTAGCACTAGTAGCTACAACTAATTTTCTATTTCTATATGAAGAAGTAAAATCACGTATACATTAAATTATTATAGACATTTAGTTACCTGATTGAATTCCGAGGTTAAATATATGTTAGATTTTATTTTTTCATATGCAATAATATAGTAATATTTTAAGCAATCTAATCAACCTATTTAAAAAATAAAATATTATATAATATAATTAAATGTACAAGTACCTAAAGAGGTCAGAGAGATATCTAAATAAATGATAGATTAAGTACTCAAAAATTTATATAAAATCAATTAATAATTAAATTTAGTGATAATTAAAATATGGATTAATTATTCGACACCAAATTTAAATTTAATTACACATATAATTCAAGTTTTCTATAAAAATAATTATTTAAATTTGTTTACACATATGCATTGTTAATCTATACAAAATAAGAATGTTACATGATACTTTAGAATCGAACCGATATTATAATATCTTAAATATTAGACCTTATAATTTGATCTAAACTTGATATTATACAATTATTGGACGAATTTAGTCCAACCTCATTCTTTTAATACCTCAAGCAAATAAGTCTGATGAGAGTCGTCACTCATGTGCAATCAATGATGGAAGTAATGGGTGGTTGATAGTTGGATTAATAATATATTCCTTGACAATAATGTATTTATTAGATAATGACATCATTTCTTGCACCGGCGAAGACAGGTGAGGGCCACAGTGAGCACAAGTAAACATTGGGCGAAACGGTTCGACCAAATCAGTGTTATCAAGTGATGCAGTCGTCTAATAATAAACAAATAAGTGTATAAATGAATCTTATTTTTCGAATATGTGGCGGCTACTATCTTACTTGGAATAGTAGTTATTTGAAAGAATAATACCCATTTTATCTAATTATTGAGTTATTATTATTATATAGGTTTTTGAGTTAATTGTACTGCAAATTCCCAAAGTATATAATATGTCTCATTTTTATCCTCCAATATTTTAAGTGTATCATTTTAGTCCCTCAAGTTTCTATGCGGTCATTTAAATAAATAACATCCAAATTACTAATGATTTTTTTTATTATAATAAACTTGTTAAGTGATACCTAAATATGAGCAACAAATAATTTGGGTAATTTTTGACAAAAAATGTGCAATATAGGTAGTTATTGACCAAAATTTATGTAATTTGGGTAGCTTTTTGATCAAAATTTGGTCAAGAGATATCTAAATTATTTTTTTTACCCATATTTAAGTATTATATGACAAGTTTATAATAAAAAATTATTAACAATCTAGATGCTATCTCTTTGAGGGATCATATAAAAATATATTGAATACATAAGGGGCTAAATTGACGCAACTAAAATATTAGAGATCAAAATAAGACAAACTTCATACTTTGTGGACCTCCAGTGCAATTGACCTTAAGTTTTTTAAGTATTTCTTGACTCTAGTTCTAAATACACCAAATATTTGCCATAATCCTTTTCTTAAAATCAATTAGGATAGACTAATATGGAAAGCGACCAATAATTTTGGCTTTTGGGAAACATTATAGTTATACCCAGATAAATTGAAGGCATATTAGACTCATTTTGTTATATTTAAAAGGGTTATAGGATTATTTTGTTATTAAATGAAATTTTTTTAAAAAATTAGGATCACAATTTGAATTAACAAAATCAACTATAAAGCTTGTGATGACACGAATTGATGATAAATGAATAATTGGTAGCTAGTATGATTGTTTAAATAAAGAAAGAAATTTCCAAAAACATCAATAAAAAATTCTTATGCAATAATTTTTTTTGAAGTATAAAAAATAAGTGAAATCAATTTTAAATGGTTTTATTAAAGTTTTGTTTTTGAAAAAGGTTATAATTGATTTTTTTTTTAATTTGTATACACTATATATACCTTTTTTTTTAGCCATTTGTATTTATTGAATTCTTAAGTATCAAGTATAATATATTATATTATTTTTAGCGATTAATAGAAAAAAAAATAAAACTTATTAAAATGTCCACCTCATAATAATTTTCTGGCTCCGCTGTCACAAAGTCAACTCTGGGATGCCGTGAGAGCTGGATTTACTATAATTAGAAAGTGATGGGTTATTTTCTGGCTCCGCTTTGAGCAAGTCCATTCTCGGATGCCCTCAGAGTTGGATTTACTATAATTAGAAAGTGATGGGTTATTTTCTGGCTCCGCTTTGACCAAGTCCATTCTCGGATGCCCTCTGAGTTGGATTTACTATAATTAGAAAGTGATTGGTGTAATGTAACTTGCTGCAGGTGGTTTGCTTAATTGTGTGGAAACTCTAGCGAAATTTTATCTTGGTTTTGGTAAAGTTGATTATTATTTTATGTGATAAAATTATAACTTTGAAAGAAGAAATTATAACTGTTAAAGAAAAGTTATGATCAATCACAAACATTCATGATTAATAATGAACAATGTGGTATCGATTTCAACATTCTATGATCGATCATGCCATTTGAAATTATAATTTATATCTCAAAAAAATCATAACTTAACCTTAAAAAATTATAATTTTTAGTATTGATACCGCCGACAATATCATAGAAGTTTCCAATTGTGAGAATGGATATTAACCTTTTTGCACCATCTCACATGTGAATCATAAGGTTGATTGTTGGAGATTTTGTAAAGATTTTTGAATTGAAAGGTTTATTGCCGATGGACTTTAAAGCATAGCCAAGTTATATGAAAGTTTAGAGGTATAGTTTGGTTAAACATGGGTAATGCGTAAAGACTTATTTTTCTTTTTTTACAGGGATTAATGGTAGTTTTATCGGACTTTCACTTACCTTAGCTATAAGGGTAAAGTGTTAGTTAATGATCATAACTAGAAAAAATTTTAAGTTTGAGCTCGAAAATTGAGGTCAGCCAAGAGGTCTAAAGCTCAGAGGCCCAGACTATGGGCCTTCCTCATTTTGAACCATGAAGAAAGCAAGTCGAAGATAGGGCTACCATAAGGCACCCCTCCACGGCACTAAGCGACTGTCAAGGCATAGAACTCTTAACCGTTTAAGGTTGTCTCCTAAAATCAAGGGAGATCTTGCGATAGAAAGGTGAAGATCTCGCCACAAATCCCATAAAATTATGAATCATGCTATAAATATCGTGTAAAGTCCTCACTTCGAGATAAGAAACCAAAAATTTTGTCAAGAATTCTGTGTAAACCTCTCCAAATCATCAATAAATAGGGGTATTCAAATTTTCAATTGATAGCAATTTTATACCCTACCCTACCCTATTGAACGGTTAGCCGCAAAAATCAGGTAAGAATGTGAAAGAGTTTTTGGTCTTCCAATTAAATCGGGTAGGAATGTGGAATACTCATCAATTTTCGCATTCCTATCTTACTCTACCCGCATTAATTAATTAATTAATTTATATATAGAAATGTCGGAGGGAGGTCATTTACAGAAATACTGTTTGGTGAAACCAGGGAGCACTCATCTATCACGAAGGAGTCATTACTTAGAGGTTGTTCATTGCATAAAGTAAGTTGTGTAGCATTCCTTTTAATATAGAATATTGAATTTTGGGTAATGGCTACCGCTTAATTTGTTCTCCTCTCTTTTGTTTGCTTTCTTGGCTGCTGATATAGACTCCACTAGTTTGTCATAGTTAGTTGATGCACCCCTCATAATATTGCATTACTAAACAAGTGTTTGTTGCAAATAAGTTTATGTAGAAGTTTAATTCTTTCCTACAACTTCAATTCATAGTTAAATTAGTCAAACATTTGTTTATATATTGTTATATGGGTTGAAAGAAAGAAAAAATATGTTTCATGTAAATTTGGGAAGACAATCTTAAGACATGTATCGGGTTGGAAGGTGGAAGACTACGGGTAGGATGAACACCCATATCAATAAAGATTCCAAGAGCAAGAGACTCTATTGCAGAGTGGACTAGCCGTGCTCTCGAGTTGGTGAACTACTAAAATTCTTCAGTGCAATCATCACCCAACCCAAAATCGCCATATTACCCCATAGAGCCTTGAAGCTCAGAGTAAATCTCATAGCATACATAATCTGCTCAATCAATTTTTCACACCATCAATTAAATATTCAATATAATGATGATACCACGTTATTATCGTTATATGATATTAGCGTCCCATGAGAAATAGTTAAATGAAAAAAATTGAATCTTACTTATACATGGGTAATTGTTATTTCATGTGAAAGCGATGATTACTAAATTTGTGAAAGATACTACATTTGTGAAAGATACGTGGCGATGTGATGTCACCAGATAAGTGTGACTTAGTCAGGAAGAACTATTGAGTTATGTCATGAAGCAATGCTATTTGAACTTAATATGTTGACTTAATCATACATAAGGTGGCACCTCAATATCTGGGGGTCCGTTGATCACCCATCGACCCGCGGAATGCCTGTAGATATCGTGTAACTTGATATCACGCTGTTGTATCCCATTTATCGGAATCCATGATTTAACCAAATCAAGCAAAGTCTCCTTTTTACGGAGAACTCTATCCAAAACTCAACCTATACAACATACATAACATGACCTATCTGAGGCCCAATATAACACAATGACCGCACCGAGTCTATTTATGAGTAAAAATTGACAACACCGGATCCATTTATCCATACTCATATAAAAACATGCAAGGTTATATTAAAACAATCCAAATGAGTTCAATTAGGAATCTCTTACATAAAATTACATGCCAAAACTAGTTTGCTCTAAAAATTTTATAAAAGGAGTTATAAAAGCCACAAATCGACTTTCTTCACCTTTGCGGTGCCGAATGAGAGCCGTTCTCCGGCGTATATCCCGCACCTGAAGTGTTTTTCTATATAGGGTGAGCCATGCCTAGTAGAGTAATTTCTACAGAGGCTACTCCCCACCTAAGTGCACGTGCAATGTTCACATTCAACAATTCATATTCACATCAACATTCCTAGTAAAAATATGCAATTCTGGGTTGAAATTATACCATGTCATGCTATGAAATGAGATAAAACCCACTCATGCATCATAACCCAAGTCTTCACCAACTTCCACCACACAATGCAATGCCAATGTGTAATAAAATCCGTTGATGAATTACATCCGATGATCAGTTTGAAATAAAAGTCATGTGTTTATAAACCAAAACTTGTTGGATGTTACACCTCTAATGCTCATTTCATAAACAAAACCATGTGTCTTTATGGGTAGCGAATTTTGGAATCACACCACTGACTCCGCAAGCCTATATATACTTTTTAGACTTTCACCATCGGAGTGTATGAACCAATAATCGGGTTTTTCACCTGAGGGAGTGTCTAGCCCTTCTTGCTATACCCGACACAAGTTTTTCCATATCATGCGACGTGCGACTATGTTAAACGTTGGTCCAACAGTACTGAGCCCACTTATCAATCACTAAATGTGGTGTTTGCTTTCAACCATGAACTCAAACCCATAGAATGCGATGTCCCCGTGCATATGCAATGTAATGTGCCCTTACATGACAATGCCACGTCTCACATGGAAAACTTAAATTACACATTTCATCATGTAGCATGGACAATTATATCATATGCATATAACCCCCAAAAACTTATAACAATGTTAATATATTAATACACATATCTCAACATTTTTTCAACATAATTTTCAAGCATGTTACCACATAATCAATCAATAACACACTTAATTCTCAAGGCATAATGTAAACACATAATATGTCCACAAAACAGTCCCAAATTAGGCCATAAAATAGCTCCTAAAATAGTACATATTTCAGTCACATAACAATCCATAAAATCAGTCAAAAATAGTCCATAAAATCAGTCCAAAAAAGTCCATAACATCAGTCCAAAATGGTCTATAAAATCAGTCCAAAATAGTCCACAATTTTAACCCAAATCAGCCACAATTTCAGCCCCTTAACAACCCATAATTTCAGTCCCTAAACAACCACAAAATAGTCCCTAAACAGCCATATAAAAACCCTCTTAAATCAGCCCAAAAGGTAGAAATAAAACCAAAATAGAAAAAATCCTACATCTTGTAGAGTAGAATGAAGGCTGGAGTTTCAAGAACACCATCCAAGCTCCCAAAACTCTTGATTTCCCAAAAGTTTTTTCTTAGATTTTCTATAAAATCACTCATTCTTAGTATGGTTGCGTAGCCCTTGTTACGGTGATCTACTTTGAATTTTAGTTAAAGTCGATCCGAGCGACGGAACTCCAGAAATCGATGAAAGGATGTTGAACTTTCTCTCTTTCTCTCCCATACATTTTTTGGCAGAGTTTCATCAGATATTTCTGCCGAAATATGAAATATTTATCCTTATTTATAATTTTAATACTTGGCCCAAGTCGCGCCAACTGTCTCGCACTTGTTCGAGTCCGTTTTCGTCCAAAAAACGACTCATTACATCCCGCTTTAAGTTCAAATAAATTTTATTTGAACTTTAATCAAATTCTTAGAAAATTTTTTTAAAAAATTATTTGTGGGGACCTTTGTGAGGTCAGCTGCCACCCAGTTACCTCGAACGACGTGAAAAAATTCGACTATCTCAAAATTCGACGAAATTCAGAAGGGTAATTAGATTTCGCGATACAAATCCAACGGAGAAGTTCGTTGTGTCATCCAAACTCTAGAACATGATTATTTTAAATATACATTATAGTGACAAATTACCATTCTACCCCTTTTCAGAAAAAGTTCAAATTTACCTGTGTTTTACACATAACTATTTAATTGACAGTGTACTATAATATTTATTGGAACCTACAACTAATCTAATAGTTATGATGAATTAGGTCCAAATAACATTATTGTAACTTGTTTGACGGATCAAGGTGTTGGTTACTTTTTGATCCATCAAACTGATCATCCTTCTATTATTATTTTCGAGATTTGGAAGATTATTGGTTTTAGAGTACCGGGGTGAAGACAAGGAGGCAACTTGTGAGTAGTGGTAGGTTATGTAGTTGTTTCTATAATAGAGACTATGTAATGGTCTAATTATTTATGTGAGGAGTAACAATGCACAACTTAGATAGAATTTTAAAAGTTACAATTTAAATGCATATCATTAATTGGATGAGTGAGTTCCATTAACTTTTTTAGTGGAATCCACTCTTCCAATGATCATCTAAGGGATGATATTTGAGTTACGATTTTTGGGTTTTATTTAGATTGTGTAGCATTTTTTTATGTGATACACTTGCATTGTCAATTTCGTTTTGAGTAGCTAGATCAGTATTCGAAATTTAGAGTGTTTGAAGTTTTTGATATTAGGGATGACAGTGGACCAGAGAAAAATAGGTATTCGTCCAAATTACCTTGTTTGGACTAAGAATTGAACATACGTACTGAACAATGGACGTATATGAAGATATCCATATAAATCCATGCAAGGATGAACTGAAACTTATTTCCGCTATGCTAAACCTGTGATATATATATTCTTTTTTTTGATCTATTTGTTATATAATGGGGTTTCATCCTTCTTGTAGAATAATTTGTGAGGTTTTATGATTTTTTTTTAATTTTTTTAAATTATAAAAACTAATTATTATGGACAAGCACGGGATTAAAATTCAAAAATATATACATTGTATTATTTGGATAAGAATTTGAAATAAGAATGTATAAAATACAGAAGTGTTTTTTTGCAAACAAGTGTTGCATAATGTTAGATTAGATAATCTTAGGGCTCGTTTGGATTAGATAATCTTAAGTCTTGTTTCAAATTCTTATCCAAATGATACACTCTATTCCAAGCACGACATTGACTTACCGGAGACAATCATTGGTGGTCTAGTGGGATGGAATAAATAAAAGTAATATTATTGAGATATAATTTACTGACTTAATTCATCGTGATTTTTGGATTACCTGTTGGCTCCACCAAACGTTGAAACTTGGTGTTAATCCAGTGGTTCCAATGATGTTACGTCATTAGATCAACAAATTATATCAGATTTTTAGGTCTAAATAGCATTTTCCAATAAATAATTCAAAAATACTTATATATAAAGCAAGGTTATGGCATCAACTGCGGCACAGCTTGTTTTGCAAACTTTACAACATAGAAGCACCGTTTCAGCCTACAGTTCTGCCTTGTTTAAAGCTGTTTAGGAAATGTATTCTTTTCTTTCCCTTTCTTCCTTTCCTTCTTACCCTCCTCCTCCTCCACTTGCCGTCGGCCACCGCATCTCGACGTATCCAGTGAATGAACATGCCATTACTCGGTATACTATGTTATATACGTCGAGACATCGGAAATATCACTCGAGATTGTCCGAGTCAATTTCATATCCTGTGACTGGAGTAAGGTGCCGTGATGCACAAACCCGGCCCCTATGGGCCTGTCTTGGCCGAAACCTTGAACCATGCATGGAAGATGAAAAACCAATCAAATTGCCTGAATCATATGCCATGAATGGTGGAGATGGAACTTGCAGTTATGCCCAAAACTCAGCTTATCAGGTAGTATCATTATTTTTATGCATGGACTATGGAGGGGATGACTGGCAAAGTACAGTCATCTCGTCTCTCATAATCCGACATGACACGAGTTCCAAATATGACACAAGTTCCAAATATGACACAAGTCACGACTCCATTACGCCAGTACTATATATTTTTTATTGTGGACGTGTTTATGATTGACAAGCATTGTTTTCAGAGAGGAGCAGTGGATGCTGCAAAGGAACTCATCAAGGAAGGAGTTGCAGCCAAACTTGACATAAAACAGCTTTCTTCTTCTTCTTCTATGAACCGATTTTGCATTGCAGATTTCGGGTGCTCTACAGGACCCAACACACTTCTGGCAGTGCAGCTCATACTTGAAGCTGTGGAGCAAAAGTTCAAATCAGAAAAACCAACAGCCCAACTCCCTGAATTTCAGGTTTATAAAATTAAATGCAAAACCAAATTAATCAAGAAATTAAGAACACGAAAAAATTACGTGGTTCAGTATGTAAAACTTATATCCATGGACCAAAGTTTAATAGGTTACATTATTAAGAAAAAGAGATCGATGTCCTATTTTTTTATGAGTAATGTTACACTGACCAAATTTTGGGACCAAATTTAGAGCCCAAATGACATGGCAGTTGAGTTGGGCTTATTTGTTTGGTTCAAAGTCATTTGGGTCCCAATAAAAACATCAAATGATATGCTGTCATGTCATTTGGGCTCTAAATTTGATCAGTGTAGCATTAATTTTTTTTATTAGTAGTTAATTAATAGTCTATTACGATTAATTAATTTAGGTTAAAATACACTTTTAGTTTCCAAAGTATGTTTTTAGTGTTTATTTAGTCCTTAATCTTCCAATTATGTGTATTTGGTTGCTAGGGTTCTTAATTTGTAACTAAGTGGTCAAATTCTAAATGTCCGTAAAAAAATTGTGACGGTTTTGGTCATGTTCCAATAACGTGGTTCATAATTTTGTATTTATTTGGTCCCATGTGATTGGCGTATAACCAGAGACATTACCAATTTTTTACTGACATTTGAGATTGGATCACATAAATACAGATTAGGAACCATAGAGATCAAATAGACATAGTTGGATGATTAGAGATTAAATAGATACTACACACATTCTTTAGGGATAAAAAGTATATTTTACCCATGATTCGTCGTCTCTCACTCATATTTTTCTTCCCTAAACATCCCTCGCTCACACATTCTCCTCAACTCACTCTCGAGTAATGCTACACTGACTAAATTTTGGGACCAAATTTAGAGCCTAAATGACATGACAACATATTATTTGGAGTTTTTATTGGGGCCCAAATGACATAGCACCAAAAAAAGAAGCCTAAGTCAGCTGCCATGTCATTTGGATTTCAAATTTAGTTTCAAAATTGGATCAATATAACATTATTGCTCACTCTCACACACTTTACATGACCAATTTTTTAAGTCTATGTAGCATTACTCGCACCAAAAATGTTTCACGCAAGCTTTAAACACACATTAAATTGAGGACCCTTTAAATTATACACGCGTCGCCATTAAAACTAGAGTGACATGATCTTATCTTCAACACATGCAGGTGTTCTTCAATGACCATGTCCTGAATGATTTCAACACCCTTTTCCAGTCTCTTCCACCGGAAAGACGATACCGTGCTGCCGGAGTGGCTGGCTCTTTCTACCGCCGAGTACTTCCCAAGGCCTCCCTTCACTTTGCTTTCTCCTCTTCTTCATTGTGTTGGATCTCCGAATTGCCGGAAGAGATTCTGGACAGTAACTCTCCGGCGTGGAATAAAGGAAGAATTCACTACACAGGAGCCAGAAAGGAAGTTTCTGAGGCTTATGCACTTCAATATGCAAAAGACTTGGAAGCATTCTTGCATGCAAGAGCAGCAGAACTTGTGGGTGGAGGGCTAATGGCTCTTTTGATTCCTGCTGTCCCTAATGTTATGATCTCTTCTGAGACAACCATTGGGACTGAGATCGATCTTCTCGGATCTTGCCTCATGGATATGGCCAAGATGGTAAGAAATATTTTCAAATCATAATTAAGTAAAACTATTTATACTTAAAAAATTGGACTTAGTCTCTTGATTTGATGATGTAGTTTTATTATAACAGTTCAACAGCAAATTATAATGTTTTATATGGTTCACAATCAATCTTAATACATCTACCTGTGACATAATCGACGTTGAACAAAGACCAACCAATCTTCGAGGATCATTCAATGAAGAATTCATTTAAAAATTACAAAATTTACATATATTAATTGATGCAATTGATATTGTAGGGATCATTCCGTGAAGCAAAAGTAGACTCCTTCAACTTACCTTTATATTATCCACCCATTGAGGAATTGGAGGCATTGATAGAGGCAAACACAAGCTTCAGCATAGAGAGAATGGAGATCATGAACAACCCTCCGAAACATGTCGCCATGCCTAGTGTCAGACATCGCACACTGTTCTTGAGGGCTTGCTTCGAGGGACTTTTGGAGAATCATTTCGGAAGTCATATCATGGATGAACTGTTCAAACGTTATTCCAAGAAAGTTGCCGAGTCTTCCTTCACCCTGAATCCAGACAAAGATAAATCCATTTTTATGTTAGTCCTCCTTAAGCGTAAAAGCGAGTCCTCAGAGAATGATTCACCCTAGTGATCAAAAGGGTCGGTTTTAAAATATTTATTTAAGGGTTAATAATAATTTTGGTCTTTAAAATATATATATTTTTTTTCAGTTTAATTCTCATTGTATCAATTTGATCCTTAAAGTATTCAATCCGTGTCATTTTGGTCCCTATTCAGACAATCTGTCAAAATTTTTGACAGAAGTGATCACGTGTCATTTTTTTAGACGATATTACGCGTCTAACACGTGATTATTCCGTCAAAAACTTAACGGTCTATTTATGAGGGAAAAAGTGACACAAATTGAATATTTTAAGGACCAAATTAATAAAATTAATATAATGAGAACTAAACTAACAAAAAATATATATTTTATGAATCAAAAATATTACTAACCCTTTATTTAACTTCAAGTTGTCTCATTTTAGTTTCTCAGTCTATGTAAGACGTAGTAATCAATTCCTTCTGTTCTATTTAAATGTGAAATCATTGTGCTGTGCATGAACAACTTAGGATTGGTTGATATTTTTCAATGGGTTTAACATCACTGATAAAATATTAGATGTACTCAATTAATAATTGTCACCAATTCTTGTCAGAATTTCTTTTGAAAACTTACAAGCTGTTTTTGTGGCAACCTCTCATTAGATGTCCACACCACATGACAGTAGTGACAGAAACCCATACAAAATTTTCTCCAGTCTTAGGATCAAGCTACAACAATTTGAGGTATTTAGGATCAATCCTAACATCTGATATGTGATGCATTAAAGGCGTCATTCGAAATGAAAATTTTAAAGACATAATTCCAAATAATGTTTTGAGTCATGATAGGGTTATTTGGAATGGTGTGTTTTAAAAATGATTGGATTTGAAAAATAAGTTTAAAAATAATTGATTTTAAAAAATAAGTTAGGGTGGGCATGCGCCTTTGGTGAATAACTCCAATTATTGGGAGAAACACAAGCTTGAACATTGAGAGAATTGAGAGACTTAAGCACATAAGAAGACAAATCAAGATCCTCGCCATTATCCATTTCCTTCAATTTTACTCAATACACGATTACATGAGTGACACGTGTTTAAATTTAATCCAATAGACAAGATTTCTATAAAACAACCACATTGCTTAAACCATACTACTGGAAAATAAACACTAAACAAATTCATTCTAATTAAGAGCACAACGGTAACCTTCTTGTTTGATTTCATCACAATCCTACAAAACAAAATTGCCAAAAAAAAAAATATGAATCCTACAAAAATCGTTGATGACAGACAAGTTGAAGGTTGAAAAAGAGGATCTATACAGATATGTTGGAGAGAGGTTGAGTGTTAAAACTTACAGATCTGTGCCCTAGCAAATGGATTAGGATAGATCGTCGACGGTAGCGAGGTCGATGGCAGAGGGGTTGGAGAAGACGATATCTGAAGCAAATGATGGTTTGACCATCTAAAGGAAAAAATGTTGCGGACGAATTGGGAAGCAGTCGATGGCTTAGGGTAAATATAGATGTCAAAACTAATAAAAATATTCAAAAAAAAATTAAAATTAATTTATTTTATTAGCTATGAAATTTTCCTCGGTAAAACCTATTTTTGTTGTAGTGTGACTTCATTCAAACCTAATTCATTTATTAATCGTGTTGTGTCGGATTCACTCATTTATAAAACACATGGTTTAAACAAAGTTCTAATCTTCTAAGTTTGTGTCGTGCGAACAAGTTGTATCATATTTTAACACTCTTAATTTAAAGAGACTTGCGTTTCTTGTATTTTGTTATGAGAAAATGGAGTCCTTGTTCCGAAGTTCCCATTCTTGGGTTATATAAAAATGCCACGAAAACAACACAAGATAACATGAACAAAATTTACATGATATAGAAATAATGCGAACAAAAATGATTAATGCTTAATACAAACTAATATAATACGACCTGAATATAATACAATGCAGCTGGACATGTACCTGTTTCCAATATGTTTCATCACAACCAACCAACTTTATTTATTTCTCTGCTGAAAAAGAAAATTAATAGATATTTATATGTGTTGGGTCTAAATTGTCAACTATTATCTCATATAAATAGGGGGTGGGGTGTTCAATAATTATGTATGTACCCAATAAAAAAATTGTTCAATAATTATATATACCCAGCTAGATATGTTACAATTAAAAAAAGGCCGGATTTTCTTTTTTAAAAATAATTTGAAGCAATTAATAAAATCATCGGGTAAGATTAGAGATGTACTATGCTTTGTACAAATTCAAAACGAGTTGACTATAATACTTGATGTGTCCCGTAACCGTCCCATATAGAATAACAATTTGGAAGATTCATCACAATTTCAAAGATTTGGTGTCAATATTTAAACTTATCCTTGACCCTTTGATACAGTATCAACATTAATGTTCATGTGATTTTCTCGTAAGAGTGTTGAGGTGTTCTGTGGTTCATCTATCATAATTTATAATATAAAATAAGAAAAATTTCAAGAAGTCCATTTGACGGTTTTAAATAGATTTATTCATCGGCCACAAAAATTTCTTAAAACTATTTATATTGAATTTTTTTCTCACATGAACTATCATTTTTCACTTACGTTGAGATTGTAAGTTAAAAATATACCCCCATAAAACACAAGAATAGTTGATTAACTCAAATTCGATCCAAAGATTCAAACTCACACTAATTTTTTTTCTCGTCCACGCTCGGAAATCGTCCCTAGCCTTTTATCCTTCTTCATTTCAAGGGTCAATCACACTTGAACCCCCTCCCTCACCTGTCAATTAGACACATATTCTATCTCTGTCTCATCTTTCTCCTCCCTCACCTCGCCAGCAGCACAACGCCAGCGCTACCTTCTCTCTGCCCTAGCATTGACGTCATTCTCTGGTAATTCTCTTTTTTTTCCTACCTTCTTTCATCCTTTCTACGTATAAACCACTCCCAAAACTCACCGTGTATTAGTGACGGGTGCACATATAAATAATGGATTTTACATGAATATATGATGTATTATTTATTATTGAGTGAAATTATGCAAAAAAATAATAGAGAAGATTTCAATCCTTAGTGGGACCAAGGGTACATAAAAGGTGGACAAAATAAGTGACCTTTGCATAGTGATGGTCAATAGATCTAATATCAATTATAAAAATCAAACCACGAATGATAGGATACATATCAATGGTATTGAAATGACCCGTTAAAAGCAAATATTACGACCCATTAAAACTACTTGTAACAACCCCATTCAAAACATTTGAATGAGCCCATCAACGCGAGTAAATATTGAATACAACGGTGATATCATGTCACAATTGATGACATGGTATCACCAACTAATAATAAAACCCTAAATAGAAAAGGTGAACCTCACTTGAACTTACATGACAGGAGGGTGAGAAGTTATTTGCTTACATAGAATGTTAGTTATTAATTTTTGTGGGATCTATGTGCTTATTTGTTTTAGTATTATTAGTTGGTGATACCACATCATCTTGCCACGTGATATCATCGTTGTAATAAATATTTTTTCCACACAGTAAATGGAAAGTGAAAAGTACATAAAATCAGAAAAAACAACGGAAAATAAAATAAAACAACTTCTAAATTTAACCACGAGCCCTAGGCTAACCACGAGCCTCGGGGTGAACCCAGGGAATAGGTTTTTATGCAACTAAAGTTTTACGCTTAAGGAGGACAAACATAAAGATTGATTTATCAACGTCTGGATTCATGGTAAAGCTGGACTCTGCAACTTTCTTGGAATAACGTTCGAACAATTCGTCCATGAATTTACTTCCGAAATGATTCTCCAAAAGTCCCTCTAAGCAAGCTCTCAAGAATAAGGTACGTAGTCTAACGCTAGGCATTGTGACGTGTTTAGCTGGGTTCTTTATGATCTCCATTCTCTCAATGCTGAAGCTACTGTTTCCTTCTATCAATGCTTCCAATTCCTTAATGGGTGGAAAATATACAGGCAAGTTGAAGGAGTCTACTTTTGCTTCACTAAACGATCCCTGCAATATCACCAGTGGCATTCTTTAGTAAAGTATACTTCTGTAAAACTAATGTATCTTGTTTCGTAACACTTTTATTTATAACTAATTGCAATCAAAATAAGGTACATGAATTTTATTATGATTTATTATTGCATTATATATGAAAATTTTAATTTAGTTAGCGTCTCAAAAAAAAAAATATTCGAAAACAATTTTTGGTAAAAATTTTAGAAAAATGTGATTTAATATTTTTGTGTCATATAATTTGTTTGGTTATATGATTTTAAAAACAATTCTACGGAATAGAACTGTTAAACTTGTTTGAATAATAGCCCATAAAACAATAAAAACAGAAATGTGGTGATTGTGGTGGTGTTGGTGGTGGTGCTTTTTAAATTTTGAAAAAGTTATTTTCAAAAAACACAAAAGACATTTATAGTTTTGTTCTCTAAATTTATCAATTTTTTGTTCTCAATTTTTAAATTCTGAATCTGAACCTCACCTAAAAGTGTTACCCAATTGAGTCACAAGAGGGAAACCCAAAGTTATCTATGAACCTGTGCTCAACTCTAAATCTAAATATCCCATAAATAACTATGTATCCTACCTTAGACTTTCATAGGAAAGTATGACATTTGTGAACCAATTATATGTTGTATTTATTCCCAACAGTGTGTAGGAAGCCTTGAAAGATCCTTGATGGAGGGAGGCAATGAATGAAGAAATGAAGGCCCTTCAAAAGAACTCAACATGGGAAGTTGTTGACTTGCCTGAAGGGAAGATACCTGTTGGATGTAGCTGAGTCTTCACCATTGAATACAAAACCGATGGAACTATTGAACGGTGCAAAGCAAGATTTGCCGCTAAGGGATACACTCAAACATATTGAATTGATTATATGGAGACATTCGCACCAATGACCAAAATTAATACTGTTCGTATTCTATTATCTCTGGTGGTGAATCTTGACCGGCCTTTACACCAGTTTGATGTAAAGAATGCATTTCTGCATGAAAATCTCCAAGAAGAAGTGTATATGGAGTTGCCTCCTGGCTGTAATCTACAGACTACAGGTAATAAACATGTCTGTAGGCTGAGAAAATCCCTATATGGTTTGAAACAGTCTCCTAGAGCATGGTTTGGAAGGTTCACAAGTTTTATGAAGTCTATTGGTTACAAGCAAAGTAACTCAAATTACACTCTATTCTTGAAGCATAATGAAGAACAAATCACAGCTCTTATTGTGTGCGTTGATGATATGATAGTGACTAGAAATGATCTTGAAGAAAGGAAAACACTACAAGAGCATCTTGCCCATGTGTTTGAGATGAAGGACCTCGATGAATTGAAGTATTTCCTCGGAATTGAAGTGTCAAGATTGAAGAAAGGTATTTTTCTGTCACAGAAAATATGCCTTAGACTTACTGAATGAAACTGGTATGACAACATGTAGTCCAGCTAGCACTCCTATGGAAGAAAATTTGAAACTATGTGTGCATTCAAATCAAGTTCCAGCTAACAAAGAACGATATGAGAGACTGGTTGGAAGATTAATGTATCTTGCACATACTCGGCCTAATTTAGCTTATGCACCGAGTGTGGTTAGTCAATTCATGCACTCCCCAAGCGAAGAACATATGAATGTTGTCATCTGTATCTTGCGCTACTTGAAGTCATCTCCAGGAAAGGGAGTTTTATTCACAAAATGAGAAAGGTTGGATATTAACGGCTATATCGATGTAGATTGGGCTGGGTCAGTTCAAGATAGATGTTCTACATCTGGCTATTTCACATTTGTAGGAGGAAATTTGGTTACTTGGCGAAGTAAAAAACAGGAGGTAGTTGCGAAATCTAATGCTGAAGCCGAATATAGAGGAATGGCTAAGGCAATATATGAATTATTGTGGATCAGAAATCTGATGCAAGATTTACATATTAAGCAAGTCAGCCCTATGAAGTTATATTGTGATAACAAGGCAACATGTGATATTGCCCATAATCCTGTCCAACATGTTTGAACTAAACATATTGAGGTTGATAGACATTTTATCAAGGAGAAACTGGAAGAAAAATTGATTGAAGTTCCTCATGTTTGATCTCAAGACCAGCTTGCTGATGTGCTGACCAAGGCAGTGTCAAACCAAGCATTTAACGACTGTCTCGACAAACTAGGCATGAACGACATCTACGCACCAACTTGAGGGGAAGTGTTGACAATCAGGAGTAATTATCTCTAAGTTAGTTCTCCAATATTCTAGCCCCTAATTTGTCTCTACGTCTAGCTATACAGATAGACTAGAATTACTAGAATCCCTGTAAATAAGTGATTGTATCTTGATAGCTATAGTTTCCTTATAGTTAGTCAATCAGTCCTAACCTATAGGATCTAAAGCTTTGTACAGTGGGTATTTATGCCCAGCCAGTAATAGAAAAAAATCATAGGAGTATTCTCCTCACAAACTTTGTATTTTTGACTGTCCATACAAGTTCCAAAGCGAATATATATATATATACACACACATAAAAGAATTTTAAATAAGGGACAAAAAGAATTCCAATGATTGAGGAAAAAGTATTGCGCAAAATTTGTAAAATTTGAATTTTAAATTTGTTAGAAGGAAAATAAAAATACACTAGAGTCGCATAATCTGATCTTCGTCTTTTAACCTTTTTTCATGAATCTAGCCTAGTCCATTAAATAATGATGTTGGTCATCCTAAATGGTGTAATTTAGGTCAGGGTAATGCAAGATACAACCATTGTCCGTCAGATGCGTACAATCTTTCTGCAAAAGTTGTGTGTGTTAACAATTGAAAAATATAAAAGTTAACAAAAATATAATTTCTCAACATTTCTTACCATTTTGGCCATGTCCATGAGGCAAGATCCAAGAAGATCAATCTCTGACTCAGTTGTAGTTTCAGAAGAGTTCATAACATTAGGGACAGTAGGAATCAGAAGAGCCATCAGCCCTCCACCCACAAGTTCTTCTGCCCTTGCATTCAAGAATGTCTCCAAATCTTTGGCAAATTGAGCTGCATAAGCCTCATAAACTTCTTTTCTACCTCCTGTATAGTGAATTCTTCCCTTATTCCACGCCGGAGATTTACTGTCCAGAATCTCCTCCGGCAAATCAGAGATCCAAGACAGTGAAGAAGATGAGAAAGCAAAGTGAAGGGAGGCCGTTGGGAATAACCGGTTGTAGAAAGAGCCGGCAACTCCGGCAGCATGGTATCGTCTTTCCGGTGGGAGAGATTGAAAAAGGGTGTTGAAATCATTCAAAACCTGGTCACTGAAGAACACCTGAAATTCTGGGATGAGTTGGGTTGTTGGTTTTTCTGATTTGAATTTTTGCTCCACTGCTTCAAGTATGATCTGCATTGCTAGAAGCGTATTGGGTCCTGTGGAACAACCAAAATCTGCTATGCGAAATTTGACTTGATAATCTCAACTATTGATTTCACTGTAGGTCCCAGCATTTATTGAGACCTACTACCTATTCAATAGTTGAGATTATCAAGTCAGATTTTTAAGTCTAATTTTTAAGTCCATCTAGCATTACTCATGGGTTTATGGTGGAAGATGAAGAAAGTAGTTTCAGGTCAAGTTTGGATGCAACTCCTTCCTTGATGAGTTCCTTTGCAGCATCCACTACCCCCCTCTGGGAAAAACAAATAGGTCCATAATAGTCAGATTCACTAAAAATTTTTACCAGTGTCAATTAAATCTTATCTTATCATCTCCGGACCTGACTTAAAACCTTCGTTTTTTTTTGGTTTAAGAGTAAAAAAAGTCTGGTCGGTTTGGAACTGGGACTTATTGGTGGCTTTTCCGTCGGCTTTTTGGTTAAAAATAACTTTTATCAGTGCTAAAGAAAAACCGAAAAAAATGAAGTTTATTCAAGAATTTTAAAAGAAGAGTTAACTTTTTTATAGACATTTCAAACGGTTCTAAGAATTTTTTTAACTTTAATTTTTTCATTTCAATTTTTAAGTCTTTATTTTGCACCCGTAAAAGTTAACTCCAAACATGTCCAATGACTTATATTCTCGGCAATATTTATGTAAATAAAAATTTATTAAATTCTAAAAGTAATAAAAAATAGTTGATTTAGAAATGAAAGAAAATACAAAAAATATTTATTTTTCTTCAAATATACTTAGTTAAATAAATTATTTGTGTTTAACACTAACACGATCCATTTAGTATCCTTGTTAATCGATTATATTAATTTCAAAATCATGTGAAATTTTTTACTTAAAATTTATCGTGTCAAGTTCATATACTGTTCATTTAAAAAGAAGAAAGATACTGAATTTAAGTCTTCACTGAATCATCCCATAAAGTCAATCCTGGTCGTTAGTAGGCATACATTAAGTACATGTATATCACTTGTGAATATCTAATTGTATTGGACTTTTGATAAAAAAAAAAAAAAATTGTATTGGACTGAATCTGTTACGTTTCGACAACGATAATATTCAGTCTAACTTATGGGTTGAGTGAGATTCGTGCTTGACTCAGGACGTTGTAGATGGCTGAGTCATCTATGTCATCGTGACTCGTTCGGATACAGTTTTGTGATTTTTGAACTTTATTCTATGCCCAATATTTTATTCTCTCTATCATTTTTTTTTATCCCGATTGCCTCGTACCATACCGCTGCAACTTATTAGTTAGTACTTACCTAGCGGCCCCATGCAAACTTGCATTCCCTATTCCACCCCACCCTACCCTACCTTACCCTTTCGGAAGAAAGATAATTATGGTAAAAATTAAAATGAAAAACGAATATTACCTGATAAGATGAGTTTTGGGCATAACTATAATTTCCATCTCCTCCATTCATGGCATACGATTTAGGCAATTTGATTGTTCTTTCATCTTCCACGCATGGTTTAAGGTCTTGGTCGGTATTGATACTGACACGAATGGTTCGTCCTAGTGATGTATTGGCGTGTGGCGATAGGAGATCACGCCACTGTACACCAATCACATGATGTGGGTGGCGCGATCTCGATTGTCTTGGCCCATGTAACGTGGTATAGCGAGCAATGCCGTGTTTCTCCACCGGATATGGCAAGACATGGCGGCCGATGGCAAGAGAAGTAGGAGGGAGAGAAGGAAAGGAGGAAATGGAAGCAAAAGAGTACATGTTTTTAATGGTTTAATCAAGGAGAGGAACAGTAGCCTGAAATGGTGCTTCAAGCTGTGTTGGAGTTAAGGCAACCACCTTGCTCTATAAATAACTGTGTTTCAACTCAAAAAATTATCTAATCAACAGACAAAAAAAAAAAAAAAAAAACTCTCAATTCAGAGTCCATAGGGCCCGCCACTGACTTTCTCAAGTGGGTCTCTGCTTGACGAGGATTGATTTGTTCTCTATCTAGGCGTTTCTATTGTGTAGTACTATCTATAATCAGTCAAATCATTCTTTTATCAAAATTCTTACACCAAATTAACGTAGATTATTAAATTAGTGTTGCTCCAAAATCGGTTGAGATTTACGAAAACATCTCAATTGAGAGATAATTTTCTTATGTCCAACAATTAGCCAGTTTTTTGTACAACTAATAGAGATCCGACGCTTAGAGTTGTGCCACATCATTTATTGCAAAGATTTTGGCGCACATTGCATTTCTAGTATTCGACCTATTTGAATTTCACACTCCTCTTTGAATGTTTTTGTGCTTTTTATAGTGTGTATTGATTGTAATCATGTTCTTGTACGGGCTATTATTCCTTGAGTTAATGCTATTCGGATCTGAACATTTGATTTGAATTCTGGATACAATGATACGTTAGTTGACATGGTTTAATAGTAAAATACGTAGTTATTATTGTTGAAATTTTTATTAACATCGTATTACTTGACACATCATTAGATTAGTGTATTATATTAGATTTTTAGGTCTCAAAAGTATTATATATTCTTCTTCATTTGTTTGTAGTGTAGATTGAACTGTAGGGTTTGATCCTCCCCAAACTTGTGGTGACAAGAATTTTGTACACGAGGGGCTTTGTTTAACCTTTGGATACTAACAAAATCTTCAATAATTGTGAAGGTTCTAGAATTGTCAAGGAAGGCCATGTGTTGTATTAACCAAAACAACTTGCTTGGATACAAAATGAGCTTTGAATACCAGAGGGAGGGGCTGCTGCTCCCTTAGGATTTGAAAATATTTTGAATCTTTAAATTCCAAGAATATTCCTTCTTATAATTGAGAAAAGTTGAGGGAGAACGTACAAAAGGCGATCTCAGTCCAATATTTTCCAAGTAACTCTTATAGTTATACTAGCTTGTCCGTACAATTTTTTAAATACATCATGACTGTCTCTTACGAAGAAAGAAACATCTCTTTGCATGTAAGAGTAGAGTTGTGCACATTTGATTTTTTTTTATTTTTCATTATGCAATAGTGAGTCAGGTGTCGGTCTTAATATTTACTTCTATCCTTGGAAACGATTGCAGCAGTGTTCATGATCAAGAAAAAATATGATTGATCATGAAAAAATTACATTTTTTAAAGGCAATTTATGAATTTTAAAGGTGAAATTAAAATCGATCAGAAGTGTTCATGATCGATCGCAATATTTCATAATTGATCATCATGAATTACCTCAATTAATTATAATTTTATCTTTAATATGTATAATTTGATCTCAAAAAATAATAACTTTCAAAATTGTACAAATTTTTTTTTCGGTACCATAGACTTTCCCATCAGACCATATTTAGATTCTTGATAAATGAATATAAGATAAGTCTATGGTGTTTGAGATCAATTTTATTTTATTTATTTTTGTAACTAGATCTAAAAATTAGCATATTGAACCTAAAAAATTATAAACTTTGGAACCATATCTTTTTTTTTTGGGATACTAAAAGTCAAACCCATGAATTTAATTAGACATATTTTTTTGTGAATCTTGACATGAATACAATATAAATAATAGAGCAATGCTACATATCCCAAATTTATATCCCAAAAGTGCATCCCAAAATTGATACGACATGGATAATGAGAGCCACACTAACATGACACAATTGATGCCAAAACAGAAAGAGTAATGCTTTGTATCCCAAATTTATATCTCAAATGTGTATCCCAAATCAATGAGAACCATTAGATAAGTGGGTCCCAATGAAAAAAGTTGATGGGACCCACTCATCCAATGGTTCCCATTAATTTAGGATGCATATTTGAGATATAAATTTAGGATATGTAGCATTGCTCAAACAAAAAAAGGGTGGCTGATGGGAGGAATTTTGGGTAGGTTCATATGACCCCCCTTCCCTTGTACATGGTGTAAGTGCCAAGATCGTTGCAGCCAAATTAATTGTCTTAGACTTGACACAACCAAAATATTGTCGGGAAGGACAATAATGTTGAGAAGGACACTCTAACCTTCAATTATTAGCTACTGGATCATACTAAAAATCAATTTTTTACGAGCTGTATAATTTATTTTGATTAATTTATTGTTGATTGTAAAAATAATAATAATAAAAAATACAGAAATTCTACACGTGTCTTATTTGTTATTGGCAGAAAATAGTTGAATCACTCGTTGCATGCAAAACAATTATAGGGTCCACAGCCACCTCTGGTAAAGGCAGATAAGTAAAAACGTCATTATTTTTAAGAGATATTAGCTTAAGTCCACTACCGTGGCCAATTGGCTCAGAAAGGATGTGGGGATAGTATAAGGACTAGAAAGGGGTAAAGCAGTGAAAAGAAAATGACAACACGATGTAGGTGGTTTATCTTAGTAGAAAAATCAATGTTATATTCACTGCAAGTGAGCTTTTTGCTCCTTGGGAAAGTGTATTGCTTGAAGGGGCTTATTACGATAATTCTTTTGGCTTAATGCCTTTACAAGAAATGTTTAGAGAATACAAGCTTAATAGTGTAGCTCGCAGTGCAGATAATAAGGAAGATGATGACTATGTCTTTTTGCAGTGTAATAGTGTCCTATTTATACAAGTGATTCTTTTAGGATTTCTTCCAACTCCTTTTTTCTTGATTTTGTGGGCCCTTCTACTTTTGTTTTGTAGCGACCTCTGTAACATGACGTCATTGCACCCACAGTCATTGTGCAGTTACGCACACTAATATTCTCTGTGGCAGAGAATGCGTGTTCGTTATAAGTGTCAGAAGTGGTCCCTCTGTCCTCAAGACACGTGACGCAACGAGAGTGCTTCCGGATTGACTTTGGGCCGAGCTCATTTACCTCGAGCTAACCTCCACTTGTGTTGGATTGGGGCTGGGCTTTTACCCTTTGGGGGTAGTCCATTCTACACTTGTCGTGGACAAGCTACGGACGATCCATTTGGGCCACTGTGTAAGTAGAGGCCTCCTGAACTTATTGGGCTCTTGATTATGGTGGTTCATACCCTAAATCTCATCATTATCACATAAAACGGAGAAGAAGACCATGGTACCTAAAAAAAATTTTGGTATCACACCAACAAGTTTTGCGAGTTGAAATAGAGATTTTGTGGGTTGAGACACGAGTTTTTAAGTTTGCTTATGACAAAAAAAAATTAGAATTTTTTAGGTTGTATTACAACTTTTATGATTCAAATTACAATTTTGTAGGTCATTTGAAATCAATCTTAATAATTTTAGGATCAATCATAATTAACCTAAAAAATTATAAGTCAAACCATAAAATTATAAATGATTCATAAAACTTGTAAATGACCTTCAATAGTTATAAATGATTCTCAAATTTCATAAAAAAAATAATAAAACATGTAGTAACGGTCCCCAAAAAAAAAAAAATTGGGTACAATAGACTTCTCCACATAGAACATAGATCACATGTAAATACCATATTATCTCCTTTCATTGTATTTTTGCTCTTTAATCACAGTGTCGACCAGGTCAATACCAACATACCAATGCACATGGCTATTAATCTCTTGAGGATTCAGTTCTCCACAATACTTTTTGTTTTCTTTTTTCAATTCATTTATTCACGGATCATCTATAATTAATAAATGAGAGAAATTACTTGAATTTGAGTCTTAGCAATTTTTTAAGTCAGACCATGAGAGAAATTTATCTCTGGTGAATATTCTAATCCTGACGTGAATGACCTATTTTTGATTAAATCGAAGAGAAAATTAGTCAAAATACGTGTAAACAAACACGAACACTTTTTTACCATTGAACCAACAGAGAGAAAGAGACTACTTGTATGGAATATGTCATATTTAAATGTATGATATGTGATTCCTCAGGAAGAGAATTAAATAAAAAATATATTAAAGATGATCTAATTCCATCTCACACAAAAGTTGACTCTTTTTTTTTTTTTTTTTCACAATCTCATTCTATAAATGTAGCTCTTTATTGGTCAGATTTGATCAAAGACACAAGTGTAGTTGCAAAATTATAGGCAATGAATGACCAAGAGTCAAATCCAATAATTGTTCCTGTTTGCTAGTCTGCTAAATGAGTTTGGAGTTGCCTATGGTATCTAATAATAAAAAAATATTACTAAAGTGATTTTTATTTTATTAATACTGTATTGTACGTAAATAAATTTAAATAATAAATTTTATAAAAAAATTAAATTATATGTGTAATTAAATTAAATTAAATAATAAATTTGATATCAAATTAATCCCTATTTTAATTATTATTAAATTAAATTATTAGTTTATTCTATAAGTCTTTAAATACTTAATTTTTTATACGTACTTAATCTGTCAATTATTTTAGGTATTTGTAGAGCTAATTATATTATAGAATTATTTATTTTTATATTATTAAATAGATTGATTAGATCGTTTATAATATTATTACAATATTGCATAATAAAAAAATAAAATATAACATATTTTATTGTATAATTCAATCTTATAATTATATGCGTATAATAATTTAACATAAACAATACGTTACTTATTCATATATATATAGAGGATTGTATGTAATTGTACTACTAATAAATGAGTTCAAAGGAATTTAGAAGTTTTTATAAAAGAGTCCAAAACAAGTTGAAAGTCAAATAAGAGTAAAAACAAAAATTAGATGAAAATATATAGGTGAGTATAATTGATTTTGTAATAATAATTAGAGATAAAATAAGAAATTAAAAATTTTTTGCCGTTGCTGACATATATAAATAGTATAGATATAGATTTGTAGATGTTTTTATTATTATTGTAGTACTAAAAAAATGTAATAAAAATAGTTATCATAGCAATAATAAAAAAACTCATAAATAAGATAAATTACCTATAAAAGTGGTACTTATTTTTGTACTGAAAAAAAAGGTGATAAAAATAGTTACTACAACAATGATAAAAATACCCACAAAAATAATAAATCACCTATAAAAATAATAAATTTTTTAGTTATAAAATGAGCAACAAAAATTATAAAAACATCCATTAAAATAGTAAATTTTGGAACTACAATACTGAAATTTTTTTTTTTTAGTACGGTGGTCAAGTCAAGGAGTTCAATATTAGACCCATTAATGTTAGATCCCTGTATATTAATTGAGATATACTAAAATATAAAAAGACCCATTTGAATTTGTGAAAAAAGAGAAAATGAAAAAA
>CM042199.1:6545153-6562708 GCA_023539305.1 Ilex asprella
TAAAGGCTATATGTGTAATATATATATATATATATATATATATATATGATCCATTCATTAGTAGCTGCCAAAAAGAAAACGAGTAAATCACACTTTGTACCCCTATAATTAGCCCAATCTCACTATATCCCCCTTTAATGTTTGAGTTTCTTAGAGTAATCACTTAGCCAATAGAATTGATTTTATAATTTCATAAAACAAAATCTTATTCATGTTCAAAATAGAAAATATGCACTTGTTAATGAATTTTGGGACGATATACCAAACAAAGTAAATTCCTTTAGTAGACAAGGTGATACAATTTTTCATTCAATTTATGAGGGAACGTCGATAATTGGAAGAATATAAAACTAATAATCGTAACTAGAATTGCAGTGTGAGAAAGGTGAAAATTGAACAGGTTGTATAAGATAGGGGCATATATAGTTGTCGGAGTCAAATTGTAATTTTTGATAAATAGTACTCTAAATGGTACATCCATGTAAAAATGATTGCAGCTCAGTTCATTGGCATTCCTTTCCAAAAACCATTCCTTGAAGCACAGCTTGAAATTGCGAATGGAAGCCGGAAGGAGTATCCATCCAATGGCCTCAACTTTGCCAGTGCTGGCAGTGGAGTTCTAAGAGAAACAAATAAGGATTGGGTAAGGAAAAAAAAACTTAATTTCTCGCAGAAGAAAAGTTAAAAGAAAGGATCGTTTGTGGCATGCAAATCAATTTTTAAGCTTTTACTGTCTGCAATTCTCACCATGGATATGTATAGGTAGCTTAGAAATCCATGCTTTATTCTATGCATAAATATTGTTTTGTATGCTCTCTCTCTTTCTCTTGCTCACCTGCACATTCTCCAATATCTCTGTTCCACACCATGCCTATGTGTAGATTGGTCGGGAAGCATGCTTAATTGCACGTTTAATTGTGTTTACTTTTTCTCTTACTGCATTGCACATGCATTAGTAGCATCTATCTAGGTTGGGAGCATAATTCGAGTAATTTAGCATCTAGACTATGTTATGAGTAGACGAGCCAAAATATGAAATTATATATTAACATGATACAAAATTATAGGGTTTGAGTCTTCCATAAACCACCTCTTTCAAAAATGAGTGGACTCGACACAACACGATGAATAAATGAATTTGGTATGAGTAAAGTCAATCAAAATAAATACATGACACGACTGTATACACCAATTATATACGATACGGACCTGATATGACGCGATTCGTTAGATATCAATTAATAAAAGAATCCAGTATGAGGAGAGTGTTTTTTAACAAAAACCCATTAAAACTTGATACAAACTCACTTCACTTGATACGATTGACAGACCTAAATATGAGCCAAGTAAAGTCTCAACCAATATATGTTTTTCTTTTATTTTTATTCTTTGTTGATCACTGATCGTGTATTCAAATTGGCTCTTCGCTAATACCAATGGATGATTTAGTAGGAAAAGAAGAGAAGAAAAAAAAAGGTACTTGAGTGGATATGCGTCAGTTGCAACCAAATTACTCTCAAGATTCTAACTTTATGTTTCTTTAAAAGCTTTAATCAATTGCACTTCCTGAGTTATAATGCTTTTGTCGGGGGTTCCAGGCAAAAAATTCAAAGAAAAATGTTACGTGTACTTAATTTCGAATTCTAATTTAGAGATCTAATCCATTAGAATTGTCTTATATTAAACATTGACTCTCCACTCAAGAGTGCCATGTGCTAACGTTATTAGGTGTGAATCACAGGGGGTGACACCAATCCAGGACCAACTCCAACAATTCCAATCACTAGTAGACCAGAACCACATAAACAAAAAACTGGTCCAACAATCTCTCTTCTTCTTCGAATCCGGATCCAACGACATCTTCAGCTACTTCGACCCATTCAACACTCCAACTCTCAACTCAGACGTTTATGTCCAAGTCATGCTGACAGAAGTCGGGCATTTTATCGATCGAATTTACACGCTAGGTGCTCGAAGAATCGCCTTGTTCTCTCTTGGTCCAGTTGGCTGCGTTCCTGCGAGAACCTTGTTACCAGGTGCACCTACTGATCGTTGCTTTGGAAAGATGAATCGAATGGTGAAGGATTACAGCAAAGGTTTGGAGAGTTTGGTTATGAGCATACCTATCAAGTACCCTGGTGCAGTTGGTGTTTATGGATCAGTATACAACACTGTCCAGGTTTTTCGAGCCCTTCCACAACGTTATGGTAATTTCATTCCCTCTTTGCATTAATACATTTCGCGTCATGTTGGATTAGTGTCTAACACCTAACCCAACCTATCAATATTTGTGCAATTTCTTATTTCGCTTCATGTTGGATTTATACATGTACATTCATTCTTGGTATATCGTTTAGTTTATGCTGTGTGCTCATCTGTAGGTAGATTGCTTACAAGTATTGACTGCATCCCAAGTTGACATGGTAATCACAAATAGAAAAAACACATGACTGAGGCGATTTTCAGTTATATAAAACTATTGGAGATGTTACTGGAAATTCATATATTGAGTGTATGAATTTCACAAAGTTTCATGAAAATCGTTCTTAATTAAACTCGACATTTAAGAGTTGTAATAAGTTAGCTAACTGTATTAGTTATTGTTGCCACAGGTTTTCTTGATGTAAGCAGTGCTTGTTGTGGCTATGGAACTCTTAATGGAGAGGTGCAATGTGGGCAGAAAGGTTACAAGCTCTGTCCAAACCCTAACCGGTTCTTGTTTTGGGATTATTTTCATCCATCAGAGCATACTTACAAACTGGTCTCCAAGGCCATGTGGGGTGGAAGAAAATCACGAATTCGACCCATTAATTTGAGGACTTTAGCCAACATGACCCTGCCCCATGTGTGAGGAACCAGAAATGTTTTTGATATATGTGAGAAATCAGTGCCTTGATCATCCTTTCTAAACAGATTTCACATAAATTCTGAGCATTTTATCAAATATGTCAGTTCTTCATTTGAACTTCTTGTTGTCCAGATTTTCGAAAAAAATGGCAAAAAACTATTTGTTTTCAGCCATCTAAGGATTCTCTCTCTCTCTCTCTCTCACACACACACACACAAGTAAAAATTTATGTGAAAATAATGTGATTTGTGCACGATTTTTTCTTCCTGATAGAATGGCTTTTTTTATATTTGGGAACTTATCGAGATTGAAGATTCAGAAAAACAAAAAAAGGTTTAGTAGCACTTTTGATCCTTAAAGTACGTATTTTTTGTTAGTTTAGTTTTTATTGTATCAATTTAGTCCCCCAAGTATTCAATTCATATGATTTAGGTCTCTACATAAACGAACCGCTGAGTTTTTAATAAACTGATTATGCGTTGGGCACATGATACTGTCTAAAAAATTGACACATAGTCACTTCTGTAAAAAATTTTGACAAATTGTTTAATTAAGGATCAAAGTGATACAGATTAAATATTTTATAGATCAAATTAACAAAGTTGATAAAATGAAGATAAACTAAAAAAAATACATACTTTAATGACCAATAATACTATTCACTTAAAAAATAATTAGAGGGCCTACCAAGGTCACATAGTCAATAGGTCATTGGATTTGAAAACGGACCAAACATCTAGTGCCCCCTATTTAGTTTACCCTAATTGTCAATTTTAAGGTCCCCTACCCTTCATTTATGCACCTTAATTCTAGCCATTTAATGCAAGAATTCAAAAGCTTGGGCATAAAGTCCAACACTTTCTCTTTTTTTTTTTTTTTTATTCAACGGTTAGGTATGTCAGGATTAATTTACACGCATTTTAATTAATTTCTTTTTCAATATGGTCAAATGCAAGACATCCACACTAATACTAGAATATTCATGAGAGATAAATCAATAATGACTTGCTTTCAAAAAATTGTCAAGATTCAAAGTCAAGACGTTTGAATTTAAAGAAAGTCCAACACTTTCAATTCCATTAAAATGATGAATGAAATAGAAAATTGATGAGTTATGACGTATCAAATTTGAAGTATAAAAGACCACTTAGATATTGGTAGTAGTGGTGGAATTCGGGTGGGTCAACTTGAATTGAATCCTGGCTTGATCAAAAAATATTCGATGCACCGAGATTTTAAATATTAGGGTCGGGTTTGTCAGATTTTTTGTTTTGTTGGTCTAACTTGAACTTTTACCTAAATTCACTAAATTTGGTTCAACATGAATTGAATAGAAATTTCTGTTTGAGATATGTAATCGTAAAATTATTTACAAAATTCTCACTCCAAAATGTCCAATGTCTAACTTTAATTAAGTATTGGAGTATTTGATCACTCCAATACTTTAATTAAGTATTTGATAAAAAAAAACTTTAATTAAGTAGGAAAAGAGAGACTTGGGAAGAATTTCAATCCAAATAAAAAAGTGCATCCGCTAGAAACACGTAAATATTGGGTGTAACAGTTATATCTTGTCAATATTGTCACGCAATGTAATCCCTCAACGATAAATAAATAAACAAGCAAAATGGACCCATTATTTCAAATAATCACTCATCCATGTAAGATAGCAATTGCCGCATATTTAAAAAGCGTGGTTCACTTGTCCATTTGTTTGTTTATCAAAACGAGTTCAGGTTCTTCAAAACAAAATTATTAGATCGGTCATGTATTATCACAAGGTCAAATCTAATTTTTAATGAATTTTATTTTTATCCAACCTAACCATCCACTCTAACAGAGTCAGAGCCAGAAAGAGATTATAACTACACTCACACACCCAAAGTTATCCGCTGTGGGATAGCCTAGTCGCCTAACATCCCGGTGTGGAATTCATTAATGAATTTAATCAATCTAATCACGTAAAGATTAACTAGCTCTCGAAGTCTTCATTTGATAATTTTCAATTACTAAAACATAGACTTAGATCTATACAAACTTGAAATTTATGTGCCTCATACTTAGGTTAGTACTAAGATTCTTGACAATAACTAATAAAAAGTCACCAAAAAAATGTCACCAAAAGATTACACACAACTTACTTTCTTACATCCCACCATAAGAGGGGAACATTGTGAACTAAATACGATATTTTTTGCTTTAAAAAATTAAAAATATGACTTAAAAATGGATATAATGATCGTATAGTGAAACCATATTGTATTAGAAATATTATGTATGCTCAGAGTGTTGGAATTTGCAAAATCACTAGCATTTTTTTTATTCAACAGTCAAGGGTGTACGAACCAGCTTACGCACATCTTGATTAATTCCTTTTTCGGTCCATTCAAAAACATATCATCTATGCGGGATTAGGGAATTCATAAGAGATAAATTCTCATGGCCTGACGTAGGGCTGTCCATGGGGCGGGTTGGACTTGGCCCGTGATTTTTTTTTCGAGTCGGGCTCAGGTAGTGTACGCCCAAGCCCATACTTAGGCGAGTGACGAGCCGGGCCGGCCAGGCTTGGATAGGGATAAGCTACCCACAACCCAACCCTTCATTTATTGGTCGGACTTTGCGGGCGAGCTTTTTGGGCCCACCTATTTGGGCGGGCTTTGTTGGACCTGTTCGAAGTGAACTATTTTAAGTAATTGTGGTCATTTAATTATAAAAATTAGTTGTGCGAATTTAAAAAGTTAAGTTGTAATAAGTAATTTAATGTAATATTGAACATATTCGTAGCATTGATAATCGATACAAATAAAATGACTTCTAATATTACCAATAAACATAATTAAAGAGGATTTATTGAAACTAAAACATAAAAGAGAAGAAAATGAAAAGCAAGAGTTTGATAATATTATCCAAATTATATTGAAATAAATTTTATATAAGACTCTAGTACATTTATGCAATTTTATTTGAAAATTCTGAAACTCGTCATCAATTAATGAAAATAGATAGAAATAAATAATAATAAATTTAATTATTTTAACAATTTATTTTTTATTTTTTAAAAGAAAGAATATGAAAGACTTGACTATGTGTAATATTAATAAAGTTTTATTAATATAAATTCGGGTCAACTATCAGGTCCATCGAATTTTGGGTTGGGTAACAGAATTCGTGGGTAACCCGACTCATAGACACTCCTAAACTGACCTTAAAAAACAACCAACATTCAAACTTAGGATATCTAATTTTATAGTTCGTTTTTATTATCATTTCAACTACTTGACTTGCATACCCGGCATTTAATTAGACGAAACTGGTAAGCAAATACTCTTTTGAAAAAGACCTTCGATTATTAAAAGCCGCGGTCGTTTTGTCAAAACTCATAACAAGGCATTGACTAGAACCCGTAACATTGTGTTGCTGTCACCATTGTGTACAAGGCAAAAAATGTCTTTTAAAAATATGTGTTGCAGCCCAATCTTTTAAGCATTCACACTATTGTTGTAAAGTGAAATTAATAATCAAACAAATTTATATATTTTATTATATATTTGTGAATAAAAATTAATTTTTAATAATTTTTATATATGTAAGTATGTATGTAAAATATAATGCTCTCAAGCCATTCCAACTCTATTTTTTTTAAAAAAAATTGCACTTTCTCGATCTCGATCTCGCTCCTACCGCAATTCCCACTCTATGTAACTTAGGTATTGAGTAATATATTCCCAAATAATGTGAGTAGTATCTTGTTAGATAATTTTTTCTCAAGATAAATAGTTTGGTCTTTTAGGATTAAGCTACGGTATTGATTTGATACCGTATCAAAATTCATTCACAGTAGTCGATTTTGATTTGGTTGGTTTGTGGTTGTGAGCATTGGTCAAAATGATAAGATAGTATAAAAATAACAAAATAGGAGAAGTTTATATGTATCATGTTTTTATTAGATGTAGAATAAAGTATTTTACCCAAAAATTATTCTTTAGTAACATGTGATGATGCCCAAAATAGTCTTGTACACCACCTGTCAATTGTAAGCAATAAATGCAGTATTTAAAGTATGGGAGATGGGGAGACACAAGCTGTTTATAGTGGTTCAGTCAATCTCGACCTACGTCCACTCTTCAATGGCTTTGGTTGCCGGGTACTTTATTCATTCAGGTGTGTAGGGAGCAGAGAGTACAAGTTGATAGGGAGAGAAAAAAAATGTGCTTAGGTAAAGAACGTATTGAGTGTCCTGCCTCACAAGCGTTGGTGGAGCTTACAATTTATAGCCGCCCCCTAATAGATTGGGGCGACATAATAGCAGCTAAGTAACTATTCTGGTGGAGCTGACTACTTCTCCTCAACAAGTGGGGTGTTCTCCATGAGACTCGGCCGAAGGATGAGGTGAGGGCTGACCTTCTCCAAGGCGGCGAGGGTTAGGTTCCTAGATACTGATGTAGCTCCTCGGTGAGTTTGACTGATCCTTGACCACATTGGGGTTGGTGGGCCTTTATAAAGTTAGCCCCTTAGTTGGGTTTGGACTTTCCCCATTGATTGGGTCATTTGGGCTTGACCCATCAACATGGAAAATTGTACTGTGTAACATGAAAATTTTAAAAATTTTATTTTACACTTTTAAAAATTAAAATTTTCACATTACACCGTTAATATATTAAATATATTGCATTGTGACGGATCCATTAGTTTCTGTTTAATCATTTCATCAGCGTCAAAGTGATGATTTTTTACATAAGAAGAAATGAAAACTAGCAAAAGAATCACATTGTAATATTTGAAAGCATTGAGAGTGAGTGCAGTGTAAAAAATCTAATTTTTTAGGGTATAAAGTAAAAATTTTTAAATTTTTTAAGGTACAGAGTGACTAATACATGACGCTAATAATGTCATGTTGTATAATCGTCCACTAATAAATAAACAAATAAAAAAATGGGACCCACAAAATTGATTAACCATCTCTCGTTTACTATAACTATCCAGTGTCAATCCTTCATATGTCCACCTTAATTATAGTCATTTAATGCAACAAACTAAAATTAATGAGCAAATTAGTAGTCTTCAAGCTGTCACATTAATGATTTTGGATAACATTAACTGCGTTCAGAAAAGCTGTGACAGTGTGATGAAGAAAAATATTTATTAGCTATCACTTTTCCAAGTGTAAATGACCACCAAACCTAGATATATTCACAGAGCAATGTTATCTCTATTATATTTGTGGACTAAAACTTTCATTAAATTACTTGTAGTCGTTAAATTAGTGGGTCATATTACTGATTACAAGACTGCAGTTAATTTGTTGCAAATTTTGGTGCGCAAATTTGATGTATAAAACATTACCCATATTTATAACAATAAAGATGCAATTTATGCCGATCAATCCAAAATTTAATTTCTTTGGCCCCGTTTGGTAACGTTTAAGTTTTTATTTTCATATTTAGAGAAAACAAGAAAAAAAAACTCGTTTGGTAACCGTTTATGTTTTTCGTTTCTGTCATCGTTTGATAAACGATGAACGATTTTCAAAAACCGAAAAAAGACTTTTTTGATTTCTGTTTTTCGTTTTTCAGAAATGAAAAACGAAAACGTTACCAAACAGGGCCTTTGTTAGAAGTTTTTTTTCAACGATTAGAAGTATGAGTCAGTTTACACGTATTTTGATTAATTGTCTCTTCGGTCTGATCAAAGACAAGTCATTTATGTCAGGAATATGATATTCATGAGAAATAAATTTCTTATTACTCAGCTCTAAAAAATTGTAAAAATTTAAACTTTGGTTAAAATTTTCAGTTGTCTTTGAACAAAAAAAAATCTGAACCCATTTTAATTTCAACGGAACTCAGAGTTTTCGAGCTCCAACATGAACAAAACATGAATTCCCTCAATCAAATTTGGCCTGAATTGAAATTTTAAGTTCAACTTGAACTGCATAATCTCAAAATCGAATTCAAATAAATATGAATTTCAACTCAAGAGTGTAACTCATATTTCAATGCAAGTATTGTAACACAAGTTGTGATGATGCATAAATTGGTATTTGTACAAAATTAACAGTCAAGAATATAAACGGGTGCAATTAATGAACAATAAACAAGCAATCATTGACAATTAAGAGCTAAAGTAGTAAATAGTGGATCTGCACAAAGATTTTTAGTGGTTCGGCCCGGACGACCTATTCCACTCTCTGTAACGGTAACGGTGGCCTGTTGGTGTTTATTAATGAATAATGTAACCGGGTGAGTAACTCTGAGTGTATTACAGTATTTTTGTGAAAGAGAGAACAATGTGTGTAAGGGAATGTATAGAGTTTTTCCAAACGTTCCCTTATTGTCGAGAGAGCGTATATTATATAATTAGGGTAAAGTGGTGACATGAGGGAGATGACTTCTATTATTTTGATAAGTATGGTTATGGTAGGAGATCTCCGTGTCTATCCCGATATTTTCTTCCCTCGTGCTTCTATTTAATCGGAAGGGAATCCTGAGCTAGATTGGGCTTGATCCTGATTCTGGGCTTTAAGTTGGTGTGACTGGACTTACATTGGAGTACTAAAGTCGAGAGGAGCAAGGAGGGGGGGCGCCCAAGGGACCTTCTTAGGCGGCACCCCAGAGCTGCCATGTCTCTCGCTTTAGGCGTTGGCCTTGAAGCTTTGGGTGTTGACCTCTTGATGTCTTCCTTTCTAATGGATTAATTCAGCACCGATTAGGCTCTTCTTTAGACTTTCTCGGTTTAATTTCGTTGGGCATGGCCCGGTCAATTTATGGCTTATCAAGCTGAACTAGATTTTGAGAATCGAAGCACGAAGGGTATGATTGGATTTGAGCTTGGGATCAAGTTCGGATTGATAACTTCAATTGAGCCCAAATTGATGCTATAACTAACCCAAGCCACCATAGATGCAGCCAATTTGATAATTAAAAGCAAAGTTATAGGGATGTAATTTACAACTTAATTCATTGTAATTATTAGATTAATTGTGAATTTCAAAGTTGGGTGGAGCATAGACTTGTTAATAGATCGGATTCTGATTTGAATCCAATCTGAATTCAATTAATTAGATATGGATTGATATTTTTTTTTACCAATAATTCGAACTCTAATCTGATATCTTATATTTTCAGGAGACTCAAATTTGGATGCACACATATCCGATCCGAATTATTTATATATTGCTACGTAAATATTAAAGAAATTAAGTAATTATTCAAAATAATTTAGTTAAAATTAAGTTATTCGGATCAAATTTAAAATTGTTAACCAATTTAGATATGTACCACAAAAAACTATCGGATTTAGATCAGTCAAAATCCAATCCAACACTCAATCCATAGTGGAACCTATTTTCAATCCAACAACTATAATAATTAGGCCTTCAAATTAGTTCCAAATAATATTTTTCGATAATTATTGAGGCGGGAAAAGTGGTAAGAGACTAGCAGTTGTACATGTTAAGTCGCAGTTGGGCAGCAAAATTTCAAATTTCAAATCCCAGTTATTCAAAGTAGTCTCCTTAAATATGTTAATTAGAGACTAACCCCCAAGTTTTCATCTAGATGGTGACGAGTAGCCTAAAATCTCAAGACAAAACAGCACCAAAAATCTGACCATTCCACATCACCAGTCGACATTACCGCATAGTTATCAGTCCCCTCACGCATTTACGCCCCAAGTTCACGATGACAAAGAGGCACCAGCCCTGAACTTTCCATTACTTTTCCACACACTTCACCTAACGCGTCCAATAGTCAAAAACCATTCCATACACCTTTAACAACTGTCCGCTATGTCTTTTTCTATTACCCAACACAACCTCATCCGCAACTTGTGTCCTGTGTATATATAGTTATACACACACACACAAATCTTGTGTGCATCCCCCCTCCACCACACTTACTTTATAAACTCATTTCATTTCTCATCCTCCCGCACCCAATTTTCTTTGCGACAACCATTCCTCTCACGGATAAGACTTCGTACATTTTTTTTTTACGAGATTGAATAGTGACAAGAGATTCGTTCATCAAAACTAACACCCATATCGACTTTGTCTCTTTTTAAAAGTTTCGTTACATCTTCGTTGTTCTAGTTACGAATAAGGTTACACATATTTGATTTTTCTTCTAAGATCGAGGATTGTGTTGATAAGAAATTCGTCCACAAATTGAGGTAAGATTGTGCGCATCTAATTGGTGTTTTCAAAAGACTCGTACACCAAAACTGCCATGGGAAACTATGTGTCGTCATGTGCTTTTATTACCCCTATAATGCAAAGCTCCAAGCCTGCTAGGGTGGTAGTCCCCGGCGGTGAAATACGGCACATTCGGGAACCGTTGAAGGCCGCGGAGCTCATGCTGGAGTGCCCAAGCTTCTTTTTGGTTAACTCTCGATCTTTGAATATTGGTAAAAGATTTTCAGCTCTCTCCGCCGATGAAGACTTGGAGTTTGGCAACGTGTATATTATGTTTCCGATGAAGAGAGTGAATGCTGTAGTTACGGCGGCCGATATGGCCGTGTTATTTATGGCGATCAACTCTCCGGCTAAACGGATTTCCGGGGGCAAGGTGGGAGTATTGCCTGAAGCGGCGGCTGTGGCGGCTGAAAAAAGAGATAGTTCGCCGGAAAATGAAGTCGTCGGCAGGTCGGGACTGAATTTGAGTGACGTGGAGGGTTTCCTGGCGCCGGAGTTCAGGCATAGGTTATCGATGTGTAGGTCAAAGAAGCCCCTGTTGGAGACAATTACAGAAGAGCCAGTTTGTTCAAGATGAGAGAGGGTGTCTCGGCAGGGGTAGAATAGGAAAGTCTTGTAGGTTTTTTTTTTTTATGAAAAAAAGTTTTAGTGGAGAAATTGGGGGTGTAATTATCGAATTTGAATGAAAATTTATGGAGAAAAACTGGAAAATATTTGTAGAAGTCAATGATGCGGATGATGTATTTGCCCGACTATTGTTATGCTTACTAAATTTTATATATTAAATAATGCCGGTGATTGGATTATTCGATTCCAGTCAAGCATAAAAAACTTTCAATTTCATCACCTCAAATGAGATACAATAATTGATAAACTTATTTGGGATGGAGAATTTGACTACATTGAACCAACCGTAGGACTAAAATTTAGGTTAACAACCTCTAGTCCCGAATTTTTCCACAAATTTTTTAATTGTGATGTGAATGGTCTATCTCTGATGAAATCAAAAAGAGAAATATTTGAAGTACACATAAATTAGTTTGAATATTTTTTATTATTTAAATTAAAAAATAGAAGACTAGGGAACCAAAAAATATTTCGTACCTTCCAAAACTTTTGTGGGTATTTTTACTAATTTTGAGGGTTATTTATAAATTTTAAAATTTATTTATAAATTTTGTGGGTCGATTTTAAAATTATTATAACCCAGAAAAATAGTGTCCTCATCCATTTGACGAGGAAGATGCGTGTACAACCAAAGCTAGGGGGGCCTAACTGGTTCCAGCTTTTCTATATTCAATGTCCACGTGCTTAAATTTTTAATATTTATTATGAGGACAGGTATTAGAATACTTTTTTTGACCATATATTGTGAAAATGTATCTCAAAAAATTGAAGCACGTTTTCATTAATCTTGTGATTTTTAAATTTAATGGCTACTCATATTTGTCTGTTTTTTAAATTAAGATTCTCCCCATTACAAATTCATTTAATTTTACAAAATCTTTAGATGACTGATGTGACATTTTTAAGAAATGACAAGATCTCGATACGTATCATCGGCCCCGAAGATCGTGTCTAAAAAAGAATTCAAGTGTCAACAAGGGTTGTTGAACAGAACCAATAATCTTCGGCACCAAGGATCCATTTCTGTTGTGATACCACCTGTCCTCGGCTCCAATGTCATGTTCCCCTCGGAGAAAGTCCATGTCTCTCGGCACAAGGATAGATCCTGAGCTACATGTCCTTGGCGCCGAAGGCACCCCTTGCGGCTATGAACCTCAGTCTCAAAGTTTGCCTACTTGGGACTGAAGGTTGCGACTGTAAACCTTAAAACCTACCTATTCAGTCATTGACTTGCCTTCCCAATGAGGACAGAGCGACAAAATTGATGACACACCATCGAGGAGAGATCGACACGTGGCAACAAGTACGGGCTAGGATCTAAGACAAGACAGGTAAGCCCATGTTGCCATATGACTGTTGTCAGGGAACATTTAATGGAATCCCCAATGATGGGACGTGAATGAAGACCTGAAAAAACCAAAAGCATGGAGTATTTAAAGCCCTGGCAGTCGAGCACTTAATGCACTTACGTCGAGGGAAGATCACTGATTACTCGGCGGTTCGAGCAATTATTGTTGGGACATTCCTCACAAAAGGTAAGGGGCACACAGCCCCATCTCTGACTGTTATGTACTACCTAGGCTATCGATAACGATGAGTCTTGAAAGGTATAAATAGTCTCCAAAAACACAAATACGAGGTATGCAAACTAACCTCATCAGAGCGTAGTGTTTTCCTCTTTCCCTCTCTCTAAAAGGATTGACTTGATCGTCGTAGGGAATACGCTGGAGAACACTCCGGCTTCCTTCTAACCTCTTTTTTGTGAATCCAGGCACCTCTGTAGACTCGTCGAAATCGATCGATTAATCCCCTACAACAATTCATCACCACTCCTTAAGGCGCCTTTGGTCCTCTCAACCTATTCAATCCGGTGAGAACTACCATCGGATCCACATGCAAACCACCAAAGAAGACTCGTCGCTATCCGATTGGGTCCTAAGGCCGCAACCCCTTTACCACTCACCACCATCCTCGACTGTTTCATGTTCACCACGGGAAAAATCTGTCCTCAAATATATTGTGCAGAAATTCGCACGCACAATCTGGCGACGTCTATGGGAAACGTCTAGTTTTTTCTGAAAGGACAGTGACCATGGTGAATACACGATTGAAGGGAAAGGGTCCCCATCAGCGCAATCTTGACTTACCAGCTCCGTCCTGTTCGAGAACGAGGGACCATGTTGATAGTATTAACAAGAGACTCCTCATTCATTTGGAGGGTCGAACCCGCCAAACCAGTATGGGTATCGGGTCTGGAGGACCCGCTCCGTTAGCCCGCCAACTGGCAGAAGTGATTGAGAAAAAATTTGAAAATCGACTGCGACAATTAGAGGAGGACAACGTGAATGTCCTTAACAGACTAAAGGAGTTTGCGGCCTTCGGCAGGGGATCTCGAGGCTTACCACTGTCCCAGGAACCTACCGTCAGGGAGGTGGAACCCGAGGACCTGAGGCACCACTTGAACAGCATGGCAGAGGGTTCCAAGGCTCCTAAACGCCTGAGGGCCAAGGGGAAGTTCCTGGAGGTTCCAATCAAGAGAGCAAGGTCTTTGTCATAAAAGGACCTCTAACAGGGGTTGTCCAGGCGAGGGGGCGTGGAGGATTCTGAGGAAGGGTCAACTCTTTCCACTCGACACTTGGGGATGAGGGACCCCGAAGACAGGCTACGAAGGGCTGAACAGATTCCTCCCGGGTGGGGGAAAGACCTGAGAGCTCTGCTGGATTCCAAGAGGAGGAGTAAGACCATCCAAGGACATGACTCCGACGATGAGTCTATCCACTCCCCTTTTACAGCGAATATCTCGGAGATGGAAATTTCCAAAAAGTTTTTAGTACCAAGGTTCAAGATTTATGATGGTCGATCTGATCCCGAGGCCTATCTTAGGTAGTACAAGCAGATGATGTTCCTATACCACACGGACCACCGGCTGTTATGCCAGGTTTTTCCCATGGGCTTGGGAGATTCGGCCATGAAGTGGTTTAAGACCCTTCCATCCGGCAGCATTGGGTCCTAGATGGAACTTACTAGACGCTTTACCACCTGGTTTGTCATAGGCAGTAGGCGGCCTAAGGATGTAGGGTCCCTGTTGACCTTGAGACGAAAAGAAGGAGAACCCATTTGATAGTATGCCACCCGGTACTGGGAGGAAGTAAATGAGGTGGAGGGATGTTCCGAAGTCATGGCCGCTGCCTCCTTCAGACTTGGCCTCCTAAGGTACCGATCTCTCACCAAGAAGACGCCAGTAGACATGGATGGGCTGATGACCCGAATAAATAAGTACTCCCGAATCGAGGACGAGGTGATGGGTGTCAAGGAAAAGTATGTCATCCCGAAGAAAAGCAAGGAGAAAGAGGACGCCCCTCCCCGGAAGGGGTTGCTACCTTCATCTGGGGACTCCTTTAAAGGAGTCCACACTGTGTTCAAAGAACCCATCAACAAGTTGTTTCATAAAATCAAGACGGAACCCTTCTTCAGGTGACCGCCCAAAATGTTGGGGGATCTATCCACCGGCCCGGAATCAAATAGTTAGGTGTTCATATCATCAAGACTTCGGTCACCGCATCGAGGAGTGTAGGACATTCAAATTCTTCCTGGAGAAACTGGTCTAGGATGGACATTTAAAGGAATATGTTGAGGCATCCGAAGAAGGTCACGCCACTAATAATTCGGTCACGGTATGAGACAACGTGATTGATGTTATCCATGTATGCCCACAGTAGCGTCCAACGTCTAAGACTTTAGAATTCAACCTCAAAAGGGTAGCATTCACAAGGAGGGTGGATGAAGGAGATGGCGGCCAGCACAGTAAAAAGGCCCGAACTGGCGAGGCCAAAATCATATTCTCTGACACTGATCTTACAGGTATGGTCACCCCCCATAACGATACCTTGATCTTAACTTTGAAAATTGGAAAATTTGATGTCAAGAGAGTGCTGGTGGATTTTGGGAGTTCTTCTGAAGTGATGTACTTTGAAACCCTGAAACGCATGGGCCTAGGGCCTAAGGACCTCACCAAAGTCAGGACCCCTCTCGTCGGGTTCAACGGTTCATTCGCCCTGCCCATGGGCATAATCACGTTGCCATTCACCATCAACACGGAGTTTGTAGTGATCGACTCTGATTCACCTTACAACGTCATCATGGGATGGGCCTGGTTGCATGCGTTAGGGGCGGTGCATTCCACCTACCACCAGAAGTTGAAGTTTCCTACCCTGAAAGGGAGATCCGAGGGGACCAAGCGTTTGCCAAGAACTATTTTTACTCGGCTATAAGGGTGGAAGGTCTTCTCTCAGCAGAGGGAGCAAGCCCCTAAAGACCTCTTAGATAAATACCAATCACAAGTTGGGCTCCTGGGAGTGGATGATCCCTAGACGGATCAAGTAGATCGTTTGGTGGAAGATCTCCAAAAGGTGTTCCTGGTGGACAGAGACGAGGTAAGACACTTCCTAATTGGTTCCACCATGCCTCCCATCGAGCAAGAAAAGGTGACTAATTTCCTAAGACGAAATACAAATGTATTCGCTTGGAACGCAATGGAAATGAAGGAGGTGGACCCCGGGGTGATAACTCGTAGGCTCCATGTTGATCCTGCTCACAAGCTAGTGAAGTAAAAATCCCAGCACATAGCGCCACACCACGCCTAGGTGGTAAATGAGGAGGTTTACAAGCTCTTAGAAGCCAATATCATCCGAGAAGTTCAAACACCAACCCCTAAGAAAAGATACCCTTAACAAGATGACAAGGTCTACGACGTACAAAAGGAAAGAAAGATCGTCGAAGTGACTCCTGAAGTAACTAAATCTCCATATCAGAAAACAGAACCCGAAGCCCCACCAGGGAGGGTTGAAGGGATCCAGATCGAGTAAAATAAAGAAAGGAAGAGAAACGTACCTAATAGGACACTTGAAGTAAAGAAGAGCCAGAGACACAAAAATCCTAGGTCACTCAAGAACCTGAAACAAGACGCCTCAAAAGTCGAAGGAAGAGAAAAAGACACATAGAGGAATTTTGAGAAGCGCAAAGCGGGGAAAGGTGAAGGGGTTTTCCCTTTTATACAAAGCATTTAAAGCCCATGACAGATAGATGATAGGACACACCAAGGAGACCGAGTCATTAGGCTAACCCGCTGAAGACACGTATGCGAACCATCTAATCCTAACCGACAACTATCAACTCAACTTAAATTAGGTCAGAGCCCATTACCAAGCCATCCTCGTGACAGATAATGACAGATTTGAAAGACATTTCTAACCCCAGGTTAGAGATGAAGCCATCCTCGTGACCAGGGGCTGGGGGGCAACTGATAAGGGTGGAATTTTGGGCTTGGGCCGTCATGGCCTCAGAACCCAATACAGCTGGAAAACCCGTAGGTTGTGTAACGCCCCAAAATACACCCTGGACGGCATTGCATTCTAATAACCCTTTTTGCATGAGAGCACTAAGATAAATCATCAATAGAGAAGACTTCAAGCAATAATTCATAATATTTACATGAATATCTCAAAAGAATATGCCATCTTTGGCATTTACATCTCCAAAAGAATATTAAAGTAGGCTTGCAGCGGAATACAAAATAACTAGACTTCACAATTTCCAAAAAGAACATCCTAGTCTAGTACAAAAGAAAATGGGTCGCTCTATGCGTCCACCTCGGGATCCACACTCCCATCAATCGGAGTCTCCCACTGGACGGCCTCCTCGGCTCCTAACTCCTCCTCAAGTACATAATCTGAAAAAGGTTAGCAGTAGGGGGTGAGCACGAAGCTCTATAGAAAATTTCTCCCAAATCCAAGCAAGGTTTTACAAAAAACATAGAAAACGGTCGGTCTCATTTCACAAGTATCATATATAACATTTGAAATAAAACAAGGGCATTTTAAAAGAGATCTC
>CM042199.1:6562808-6575525 GCA_023539305.1 Ilex asprella
TATATAATTAAAAAAATAAGTTACTATTTAAAATATAAATATTACAAAATTAATGTTTAATTTATTACATTGTTTAGTATCTTCGGATACTGGTTATGAATAGTATATATAAAAAATACATTAAACTTATCTATAACTATAGTGAGCAATAGCTACATAACATTTTTAGGGGTAAAGCACTATTTCAATGGAGTAGCCATATACCAAATTGGAGAAAATATTTGGTACTTACATGCCACTACGTGACTGTGTCACACGGTGCTCACATTCAATAAGAAATTGTAATAACACTAGCTTTTTCCAAAAAAAAATTAGTAACGTTACAAATGACAGCATTTAATCGGAAATAAATAATATTTTATGAGTGATGTACACAGCATAACACTATCATGTGGTGCTTGATGAACACCGAATATTTTCTCACCAAATTGTGGCATGGTCTGAAAATAACAAGGATTTGTTAGATGGGTTGTTATGGGTTTTTGCCATTTGGATAGGATTTGACTTGATAACCCCCAAAATTTTAGAGACAAATGATATGATTCAATCCTAACAACTACCAAGCTGGTTTGAACCATCAGCCCAATTTAGAGGATCCAAATTCTCAAACTCGTGCTTTATTTCATAAAGATGTAGCATTGAGATTGAAAAGTTGGTTAGATACTGAAATTACATGAGCCTCTTTCAACAAACTACGAAAAAGTTTCGGGTGTTACGAAAAAAAACTTCGACCTCATATTGGTCCTAAGTTGAAAACAGGAATTTAATTTTATGAAATCCAATCTCCCATTGTTCATCAATAGCTCAATAGTAATACAGCCGGCTATTAACTAACTGATCGTAAGTTCGAAACCTACCTAAAGAGATTTAATTAATTCTAAATTAAAGAATTCAAAATAAAAAAACTCACTTTGACTGTTAGGAGAAGGTAACTCGCTCTCTGTCTTTGTTTCTATTGCATTCTATCTCATCGTATTACATTCCTGTTCTGCGAGATATGAAAATAAGACGAGATTTTAGGCACCACTTTACGAGTAAAAGGAATATGATAAAAAGATACTTAAGACTGTTAATCAAGTTGCATTTGAACCTAATCGAACTTCTATTTACACAAAAACGTGCCTAAAAAAATGTTCTAGTTTGGCTCGTTTAACAGCCCTAGATATACTATTACAACAACAAAAGGATACCATGACAACAAAAATCCCAGCATATTTGTCCACAAGCCTAAATTTATTCTGAGTACATAACCAACAAGATGCCCTGTGAAGAAGCAATAGGCAAAGTCCCTAGTTTCCTAACACGCATGTCATACAGAATTTCCCAAGTTACACGAGTTGGGTGTGAGATATATTGACAATATAAAACATCGTATATACAGCTTTAGCATTCATATATCCATGTCATCAAATATTTCCCCATCCTCCTCATTACACAAGCCGTCGGTAAGAAAATCCTCTCCCACCAAGTTACTGTCAAAAAACAGCCATTGGGTCAGGCAAAAAAAAAAGACTAATAGGATGTGGTGGTAAAACAGCAACTATTTAGTATGGTATAACATTTAAGAGGGAAAAAACCACCTCAAACAACAGAAACGGAAGCTCACAACACGCTTGAGCTTTCTATTGTAGAAGAAGAAATGGTATGACCATCTGAAAAAAAAAAAACAGAAATCCATCATAACTGCAGCTGCATCACTAAAAGTTACGTCCTGATAACAAAACTCACATGGCTCCCCTCTCTAGAAATGGATCTGCATCAGAATCTGGATTGTAACTGTAAATATCACATTCTGCAAGTTTTACAACCTGCATTGACAAAAGTTACCACATTGACCCACTTGTTCTTTTTTTAATTCTTTTTCATTGTTTCAACTATGCTAACCTCATCTAAAGCCTTGAACAAAGTGTCCAGCAGAGAACTGCACTCATTTGCCTCAACCCATTCCTGCAACCGACTCAAAAAGTACTCAGCAATCAGCTTCAAAAAGTACTGAAGTTGCTCATCAAGTTGCAAAACCCAAACTAAAACGATTTGGTAAGATCTGCCAATTGCAGGAATTCCGAAAGATAATACTATAATTTCTCCAATGGGATGAAAACAGGCAGTTGCATAGGATACACACAAATTTTAAATGTCATTTAACGAAAAAAGTGAGGTTGTGTATTTGCCACTTCAGCCAATGAAACCAACAAATTGGTGTACTATTTGCAATAAACCTAATTCACACCACACAAAAGCATTAATAGGGAAATACCTTTGATGCTTCAAACATGTAGTTATCAAATATCTGCTTAAAACTGTCCCAGCTTTCCTCTGTGAAAAACTGGTGAGCGTTCACTGCACTGGTAAACCGCACAGAAGTTGGTAACGTTATAGGATAAGGAAACAGTGGCAAAATCCACTTAGTTACGTCAGTATCGTGCAAGATGGAAGTAATACAAGTTAAGACAAGCATCCAGATGCAAATTTAGTTTTGGGAAATGGAGAGACTTGAACTCTCAGCTCCTCCAAGAGCAACAGTTTTGTGAACTGTCTGTCAGACCTTTTGACAACACTCCCAAGGCTGTTAAGAGAGGGTCATACAGCGGGTTGCCATGTCGCCAATAAAGCTGACACTGGCATTACCCATAACCCTCTTTGTCAGCTCCTCATCTAATTTATATAATCTAACGCAACAAAAGATACAGAGTTACCTGAAGTCATAGTCCGGATACATGTGATAGAGAGTAAGAATCAGATAAATCAATGTCTTTCGGCTGGAATTAACATTTAGAAAAACAAGTTAAAGAGACACAAAATGAAACAACAGTTTATGGACCAATCTCGAATAAATTCACCACCTGGATCTACTAGTCAAATATTCAACTGGTGAGGAAGATTCAGTGTCTGAAGACTTTCCAAGATAATCAAGAATCTGATTGAAACAAATGTATAAAACACCAAAGATTAACTGGTGGAAATGGGAAAAAATGTTACCAAGAAACTAACAAATTGAGTATTCTCGAGCATCAGGCCCGTAGAGTGGAAACACATCCTTAAAGAAAATATCAATAAACAGATGCAAACACTAAATTCAGAAGTAAGGATTCTTGTAGAAAGAAATGCAAAATGATTTTCAAGACTATATTTTTAGGTCAGACAAAACAAGAAAGAAAAGTAAGCACAGCAATCAAAGAAGTAGACCAAACATATAAAATATTTTAAATGCTAAACTACCTCATTTTCCAAGCTTAGTGACAGCTTCTTATCAGTTCCTGTATGTTTGCCTAGAGTAACACAAAGCAGAACAAATTTCGTGCTCTTTAGGTTCAGATATACAGTACAAGCATCCTGAATATCGGCAAAGTGAAATTCGCACTTACAAGAGTAAGCTTCAAGGAATCCTTTGATGGTACGCTCTCCCAGATTCACATGACTAAAGAAATCATTTATACTGGAAAATATAACAAAATAATTGCTTACTTCAAAAGCAAATTCGACTGAGAAAAATAAGAAACAAAGAAAAAAATAAGATAGAGCGAGAGAGAGCATAATATCATAAAACTCTGATCAAGGAATGTACTCACAGTCACAGAAAAGAACAACCATACATTTCTGTTTTAACTTTTAACTAAAAGAGTTTAACAGTTACCGTTCGAGAGGTGTGTATTCCAAGTACTTCATGATGCTGTGTAAGCAATGGCTTCAATACAGTTGGTGCCTATCTGCACTACGGGGCTTACCAGAGGACCTGGATTGACAACAAAGACACAATGATGGTGTGAGATCATGAGCATTCGCAAGTTGCTAAAGTCAAAATAACCACTGAATCAAATTGTTGACCTTATTACGCAATACAAATATGGACTAACTTCCATCACCTGGTTACATGCGAAAATAGTTTTTTTTTTCAATTTTGAGGAGAAATGAAGTATATTGAAACTACAATGCATACTAAAAGGCCAAAATACTCCTATATACAACTCGAGACACACATAAAACCTACAGACGCATTTAATTTGCAAATTCTCTAAAACTCCAAAGCTGGAAAAAACTCAAGAAGCATTTGTTTTAGACTAATTCATAAACTTATACAACAAATGAAGCAAGGAGAATTTGAATTCGCGCATTTGACAGACGGGATAACGTAGAGCTGCCAATTTAGCCTACCTCAATCTGCTATTAGCATAAGCAGAGTTCCAGAACCCCACATTAACATCAGATATGGAGAAAGGCATTACCCATTACACTTCAAATAGAGAAAGCATGGAACCCCAACTATCTCTAGCAACTTTGCAATGCAGTAAAAGATGGTTCTCTTGCTCCTCCATCTTCTGGCACACACAACAACAATTTTGAAGCACGATGTCATTCGGGCCTAAATTATAACTTGTAAAGATAGCTTTCAAGATGTCATCCACCCTAAAAAACCAAACCTTGGAAGGAATCTCCACCCACTATACGTTCTTCCAAGGGAAATCTCATCCCCTTCCCCAGCATAAGTCCATTACAACAAGATCTAACAAAGAAAGAATTATTGATTGCACTCCCACATGACAAAAACTCATCCCTATAACTACTGATGTTGAGGCTATAAAACAACTCAAAGAACACATGCCCCTCTACAGCTCCCAATACCGCATATCTCACATGAAATTGGGCTCCCTCCAAAAGATAATCTTGAATCAAGGGTTCTGTCATCCGTGTTTGAGGCGATAATGTAGAACTAAATCTCTCACAAAGGATATGCTTCCCACAAAGTAGGCAAACCAATTAATATGCGTTTCCAACTCCCATCACAAACTCCACATAATTCAAAAACACTTTCCACCCCATCCCTATATGTTTCAACGTTTTTGCTTTTTCGGAAAATCGAATGTAGCATCCCCTTAATTGTTCCAAATTCCTACGAAATTCTGTAAAGTTATATCCATATTCCCCTCATTCCCAGAAATTTAAAAAAAAAAAAAACGAAATGAGCATAAAATCAAAGGTAAGATCCCGTTTCTTGTTCCAAATTTCAAGCTAAGTTCTAACAGATCTACAGAAATTCCTCCACACAAGACGATATAGACACGAATCGCAACTATTAATTCGACAAATTATTACTAAAAATATGCGGAAACTCAGGTTTAAACATGGTAGACGACTTACCTTTAGAAATTGATGTCGAGCGATTTGGAGATAGTGATTTGGTGGTTGAAATTGAAACAACGGTCCTGCTGTGTTCTAATTTGAGAAAAAAGTTGTAATATCTGGAGGGATAAAGAAGAGCCCTAAATTCGAATATTCGATTTTTCTTTTACCAACTAGGGATTGTGACAGCCATATCCATTTTTTTCCCGGATAATTTATAATTTAATTTTAATGCACATAATTTTTATTTAATTTTAATTCAACATTTTAATCTAAATTTATTAATTTGTTTCGATAAAAAGACATCATAGATTAGTGGGTTAAAATTAATTATTTTTTAACATGAATCCATAAATGACATGATTCATCAACACGAATAATAAATTGGTCAAATTAATATCAAATATGAATAACACAAAATTGATACAATTAACACGTTTAACTAGTATTATAAGAATAAAATATTAATTATTTATTTTTTTTGGTCAAATATTGAGATAATTTTTAGTAATTTTTATTGATATGTTTATTGAGATAATTTTTAGGTTATAGAAAAAGTAATAAAATTTTAGACTTAAATCTTATAATTTTTTTTCTATTTTTTTTTTGGGTTAAATAGTGGGAGGTTTTTGATTTGGGTTAAAGTCCACGTTGACTCAGAAGAGAGGGTGGCAATGGGCTGTTGCCGTGTGAAGTCCGCGTTTGTTTTGAATTGGTGTTGAATATCAATAACATTTAATATAAATTATTTTATTAAGAAATTCGACAAATCCACTGTATTAATTCATGTTACTATCTAGTTCTATAGAATTGTGAGAGTGACTGTAACTATTACTGTAATTGTGTGTTGTTGAGTTCACATTATTGTCTAGATCCGTATAATTTTGATAGTAATTGTGACTATTATTGTGATCATGTGACTGTTTAATTTATATTATTGTCTAATTTCCTAGGATTTTGACAATATCGATCAACAATGACAATAAAAAATCATGTTAATTATTGTCTAGTTTTGTAAATTTTAGATAGTGACAATAGACACTGACAATAAAAATTTACTATCAATATAATTATTATTGTCTCAATATCACTGCCTCATGTTATTGCTACTACAACTAGGGCTGTCAATTTTTAACCTGAAACACGAACCCGATTCGAACCGAACCCGACACGAACTAAAAAAAACACAATTAGTTGACACGGTAATAAATGGGTCAAATTCAGGTTCGACACGAATAACACGATTAATGGGTATTGTAGATAGAAAATAATTATTTAACGAGTATTATATTCTTAAATAAGAATTTTATAATTTTTTATAATTTTTAAATAATATTATATTAGTTATTGTCAAATTAAATAATTTTTTATTAACACGAATATTGACCCAAACCCGACACGTGCCGAAATGACACGACACAAAAAAAAAACACGGCAAAAAATGACACGACACGAAAACTGACCCGACCCGACACGTTTGACACCCCTAACTACAATCGAGTGTTAGATCAGTTAGTGAGAGATTGTTCTAATTTAACCAAGGTCTCGAGTTCGAGTCTTGGGAACGCAGTTGCGTTCGGTAAGGAGAGCTTTGTCGCCCTTATAATCCTACTCGGCTCCAATCCGGATTAATCTGAGCTCAAAATGACTTTCAAATACCGGATGATCTGACCAAAAAAATTATGTTATTGCTGCCGACTTCTAAAAAGCTCATCTTATTTTATTAACTGTGCTATGTCAAGAGTAAGGATGGCAGTGGATCGGGAAAAAACGGGTATTCGTCCAAACCCATCCCGTTTGGATCGGGGATGGATTATACGTATTGGACAGTGGACGTATACGGGGATACCCGTTTAAACCTGTGCGGAGATGGAGGTGGGAATGGACTTACCCTTACCCCCGCCCCGTTACCCGCTAAATAAAAAAATAAATATAAATATATATTGAGTTGATTGAGATGATTTTACCACCATTATATTGTTTGTGGTCATTTGTTTGTGTTTTGTTCAAATATGTAGTATTTTGAAGTAATATTTTAGACATTTGTTATTTGTCTTTTATTCAAATATGTTATGTTATATTATGTTGTGTTAGATTATATTAGATTTATTTAGAATGTTCTTGGATTATTTAAAATATTATATTTATTTAGCTTGGGTTTGGGCGGGTACGGGAGAAGCGGGAACGGGGACGGGGATTAAAAATTTATCAGCGTACGGGGATGGGGATGGGGATGAAAATTATACCCACTAGCGAGGGTAGACCGGGAATAGACGAAAATTTTTTAAACGGGTACAGGGATGCAGACTATACCCCCCCGCCCCCGCTTCGGTCTATTGACATCTCTAGTCAAGAGTCATATGTTTAGGTTAGCCAATTTGATCCATTACAGATCTTGACAGCAAATCCGAGAAAGCCCATAGATGGACGTCTTTAGAGCCCACCTTGAGTGTATTGGGCCTCAGTCAATGAAACTCAACCCTTGTCTCTCCAATCTCCATCCGTCGGCCCTTACATGGATGGTACAAAAAAATAATTGTTATTTCCCCGACAATCTCATTAATCTATACTTAGCTCTCTCTTATTTTTATGTTCACTTTAATTAAATTATGTAATTCAAAAATAAATTATTATTTAAAATATAAATCTTGCACGATCAATATTCAATTTTTCGTATTATAGTGTCTTTTAGATACAAGGTTATTACTGAGATATCTAACTTTTTAAATTTTATCACAACATTTTTTTCTACTTATTTCTATCACATCACTCATTAATATCACAAATTAAATTATTTAATTTTTCATTAATATATAGTTCAATATAATTTTTATTTCAAACATTGTTTATATAAGAAAATTTTGATGATTTTTTTTTTAAAAAAATAATTATTATTTCATATAACATGATCAATTTTTTCAACGCTCGAATTTTATATTATATAGTACTTTCAGTCACGAGTTATAGCTAATATATACACAAAACAAGGGAACAACTTTGTACCTATAGCTAATTTATTTATTGCTTACTTATCCAGGTCCAACTTAAGCTAATGTTGGACCATCAAGTTCACCAACTCAACTCTATTTATGGGTCGTCCACCTATCTTTCTTTTAATAGCCAAGTTGTTAAATGAATATAGAGTCATATGTAATAGCTAACAAACCTTGAATAATCAATTCAACATAAAGTACACACAATCATGTAGCCAACAACCATCAACTCAGATTCTCCCATGCATTCATGCAAACCTAAAATGGTGGTTCAACTACAACTTAGGTTACCAAAATGTGAGTGGTCCTTCTTCACCTAATATACCCTGAAAAAATAAATAAATGTTGTATGCACATATTGTCCTTACATATATGTTGGATCCTTTGTGAGGATATAATTATAAACATTAGAATGGTGAACACTGAGGGATAGCTCGTAATCATATGTTCAAACGATATATATCAGTCTGATAAAAAAAATGATATATAATAAATTCGGGTAAGATTCAACTTATCCAAAGTGGGAGTAAGGTTGTTTATTTTTCTAAATATTAATTTTGCTTTAAACTAGAGAATTGTGCACTAACATATATGATGGTTTTGTGGTGAAGGATTGGATTAGTTTTATAAAACCCTTCGAAATCCAACTCATATCTTTGTTCCATAAGATTTATATATGAAATCCATGTCTGTGTTTGGGACCTACGGATTTGTCACAATTATCAACACATGTTTGTTCTATAGATGACTATATTATCCCTTGGTCAATCCAATTCATATTCATATTTGTTTAATTATAGAGATGAATAATTAGGACGATTGGAATGCAATTTGATAGATAGGATATTTTATTAAGGGTAGAAGGGTCATTTGACGTAATTAAACCCACCCTCCCCTGAGTTTGTCCAATACCATATATGTGAATTTAATACACCAAGTCATTTACAAGTCGAGATTTAAATTTTGGGTTTAAAAATACTAACTAAACACGAGATTACGAAATCTATTGAACTATTTTTCTTAAACCCCTCTTCAAACCACCCCAAACCCAATAAACAAAGAGGGCTTATAGGTGAAATCAATAATGACTTGAATTGGTGCATGAGATATGGGAGATTCTTCTTGGTTTGGAAAGGTCACCAACCAAACCGACCAAAGAGTTTTGACATATTTTTTCTGTGTTATCCAAACTCTTTGAATTGAGAAAGACCAGTCAGAACAAACTCCAACAAAATGACCCAATCAATTAATTGGCACACGTATAAGGTCTCTGGAAGAGTCAGCATTCAGCAGCCAAAGGTGGCCTCTGTTGGCGACCCTCTAAGTTGAAAGAAACAAGACTAGACAATGAACTTGATATTATTTTTTGGACTCTCTCTCTCACACACACATCTTAGGATAAGAGAGAGAAAGGATACCAGGTATATTTAGTGAGAAGAAAAAAAATCAATGCATATAACACACCTCATGACTGTCAAGTGGTATGCATCACCAATAAAATATTTGTATATTCTCAATGAATATCTACAATCTTATCAATTGGTCAAAAGTTTCTTAGAAGATTCAATTTTTTTGTCACACACGCAAGAGTTGTGGCAGGTTTTCATTGGGTGTATAAACCACTTGAAACTGTCATATGTTGTTTATAACTTGTCGAAAATTTTCTTAGTGAGAAGATGACTTCAACTGCTAAAATTAGAACACATGAAATTAGAATAGCTTTTGGCAGTAACAGGACAGGTTTTAGAGGATCACATAAAACACAAGGTTGTACATGTAGGGAATTTAACTTCCATGCACTAGTATACTCTTCCTTGAACAATACAAAATAGATTTAGTCATGAGTAATCAAGTTTATTTTTGTATTATTTAGTTGGGCAAAGCAAGAAACGTGTACAATTCTGTGAAATGCACGTCAAATATACCTATAATGGCATTCAATTACCATAAATCAAGTTTCCGAAAATTTTGTTAATAAACTGTATTTCGATAAAAAAAATTATTTCCTGCATGATCTAAGTTCTAAGGGTGCAACTTATGTGGGCAAATCCGAATTCAATCCGAGCTCAACCCAAAAAAAAAATAGAGCTTGGATTAGAATTTTTAATACTTGAGTTGGGCCTGAGCAAAAAAATTCCAACCCAAATAAAATTCGGCCAAGCTTCGGGTTGCGGCCTCGAGTTGTTGGGTTGAACTCGAATATACATAAATATATAAATATATTTAATTAGGGTTAGTATTTATCTTCACTCTTCAGAGTCCAGACTTTCACTTCACTTCAAGTCTTACCCTTGCGCTTCCATCACTCTCAGATTCCATTTTCACTCGTCACTCGTCTAGTCTCAGATCCTCAATCTCCCTGTCTCACTTGTCACTCTTCTCTCTTTTATCAACCTAAATTAAATAATCCTAATCCAATCCAATTTTAAGCCCGAATTAAATTCGGACAATACTTGAGTTGAGTACCTTGATTTGAGGTCGAGTTAGAGTTGAAGATTATATACCTATGATTGATGACCCCTCAATCTGTCTAAAATACACCCCTAGCATGGTTTGAGTCTTTTTTTCTTTCCTAAGAAATAAGAACATCGGGTATTATGGCAGGTGGGTTCATCCCACCCATTCTCATTTCAGAGGGGACGACGAGTCATGCCAATACGACTATATTACTAGGCAAATCCTGAATATTGCTATGCGCTTATGCTACCAATTAACCGGATTCTTGCTGATTCTTATATTCATTTTGGGTGGCTTCTATCCTATAACAAAAATGCATAAACTTTTAACCTACACTATTCATAGAATTCAAAACTCTAAAGCATAAATGTCATAGATCGTATATAAGACTTGTACTGGTAACCGGGTCTCAACGTATTAAATAACCTTATCTCCAATCTACTCACTATGGTGGATGGCTAGAATGATGACCTAGCTATCAACGGGAGTCTTCCTGCAAAAGAAGTAGAAGGCCAGACGATTTTGGCAGTCGTTCATCCGGTGGTAAAGTCAGAAAGAATGATAGAAAGAAGTTGTATTTAAATAAGAATAAACTGTTTACCTAAATGACGCATAACTTGTCTTTTTTAAATGAAGTGTTGGAAGATCTTCAATAATTATTTAAATAAAGCAGCATTTGTAATAGAACAAAAGTTGATATTTCCTAATATAGATATCTCAACTAGTTTGAATTAGTCGAGACGAGACGAGTCGAGTTGCCGAGCTAGAGTGCTGACAAACAAGGAGCTCCTTGCTAGACCTGGCCTTGTGAAGCTACAGGACTTACGAGCTACGCTCGTGCCCACGTGTTCAACTCGTGCCAATTTTACCATTATCAATTTTGATAGCACAGAGCTATTGTAGCGTTACCCGGATCACAAAGAAGCCATGTTTTTTTTCCTGTTATGATGTCAAGAATTTCGGCAAGGGATTGGGGTTACCATATGATGTGGAAAGTTAAGACTTCTCAGTCCTTTTCAATTTAAGAAGAGGGCCTCTCTTGTCTTGCTCTTTCAGACTTTTTTTTGGCACGAATTGTATACACATTCAATGTCGAATTTTGTTTTTTCATACAGAGTGCTCATACTTACATTTATTATTCTCTTGAACTCGAATACTTGTCATTGTAATTTGGGCGTGTTTAAAATTTAAAACTAATTAATAATAAATAAAAAAATCATAATATTCATATAATAGTTTGTGGCATTCTATTTTACGAGAAAAACATATACACTTCCCTACACATTGGACCCCCCCACTCGAACAAGGAGAGGTAAATTAGACAAGTCTATGTTCAAAAGAGCTTTAAAATCACGTTAAATCATTCAATTCAAAATTAATTAATAGGAGGGTGTATGTAAACACACTCTCTCTCTCGACCTGCACCGGCTGATCCCATGCTCAACAAATTGATTCATTTTATTTTGAATGAAAGTGTGAAAAACTTGTCATTTTTCTTGCTTTCTTTATTTGTTTGTTTAAATAATGAGGATAGCATACACGATAAAATCAAACTTATTTCATGTCTCATATCGGCTGCTAACACGACAATCAAATACACATCTTATATTTAACACAAATTACTTTTATTTTACAAATTTCCGTTAGGAAGGTTAAACCACCGACCTTTCTATTGAAAAATTAGGACCGATAACTTGGTCTAAGCCTGTGGTAATGACATATATTATATAGTTCACAAAAAAAAAAAAGAAAAAAAATTCATCAAAACATAAGCCATACCTTTAGCCATAGAACACATGTTTACTCTTAAATAGCAAGTCTTGATGAGTAATACCTTTTGATAGTGAAATGAAATTGACTGAAAGGGTAAGGTATTGAATATACAAAATTAGGATATAGGAGATGGCATGAGCTCATCTTTGTGTTAGTTGTTATTTTGATGCATAGTTGCTGGCCAACTTTTGTATTGGTGAAGTGATAGACAATTAAATAATAAGCTGTTCTCTTTTTCTTTTTTTTTGTATAAAGTGGGCCAACTTTATGATAGAGGCCATTGATATTAGGGTTATGGTTGAGGATTAATTAGTCCCATATCAGATTAGGGTGATACTATATGCATACAGACTAATATAATATTGAACAAACTCAC
>CM042199.1:6606524-6624685 GCA_023539305.1 Ilex asprella
AATATAATATAAATTCATCTTTACATTAAAATTTGTTCAATAGTATCTGATGCATTTATAATCATATATAATTAAATTCGTATTGTATATTATTATTATCAATTGTATATCATATTTAATAATATTTATTTAAATTTATTTATTTAATGTGAATGATGGGTTCGTCTATATTTCAGTTAAATTTACTAATGATTAAATTCAAAAAATAATATTATTTAACAAAATTACTTTGTCATTAGATTAATAATAAATCTCATTATTGATTAAAACTCGTTATTAATTCAATCAATAAGATATATTAGATCAATTAAAATATATTACTTTTATATTGAGTTGGCAGATCGCAAAATGACTTGCCGAATTTGGTGAATCGCTGAGGGCATTTTTGGGAGTGCGAAATTCAGGTGAGTGTGAACACAACCTGGGGGAAGCGGCGGCACTATGTTATGTAAAAATTAGTTATTTAATCATTCAATTAGCTATAGTAACCATTTCTTAATCGCCCATAATGGGAGGTAATATAGTGGGTATTAGGTGCACCGTAACTCATGTGTTAGTTTAGGAGTGGGCCACTTAAGTATCTGTGTCGTGTGTTCGTTAGGTTTTGGGTCCCGTTTGGAAATTATTTTGAGGAAATCTAATGGCCATATTTTGCTGGCCGCTGAATTAGTAGTAATGAAAAATATTACCTAATTCAAATTTATAATTAAAATTTATATTCTAAATGAAGGAGGATCGTTGGATTAGTGAGTTTTATCAATTTTTTTAAATAGGACTCACTGATCAAATGATCCCTCTTTATTTGGAATACAAATTTAGGTTACAAATTTGAATTGCATAACATTATTCATTAGTAATAATGTGTTTGGGAATTAGTGCTCTTAATCGAATCAAATTATTTAGGTTTAATTTGGACTTAATTCATATAAGATTTGACTTGAACGCGAATTGTGTTTTAAACAAATTGAACTTAAATAATTTTTTAGGCACGTTTAGAAAAAAAGTCATCAACTCAAGTTCGTAAAATTCGACTAGTTTATATGTGAAATAATGGAACTATTCGGGTTTGGTTTTGCCCATTTTCTAAACAAGTCATGTTTAAATAATTTTTTAGACTCGTTTAAAAAAAAAAGCTCAAAAATTAGATTTGATTCGATTAATAGCTCTAGTTGAGAATTGAGAATAGCATATCAATTTTATTGATTATTCACACAAATATGATATGAACTTAGTATAACATTAATTTAAAATTAACATAATTAATAAATACATATAATAGTAAACTAAATTAGTGTTAAACACATAATCAAAGTGACATAGCACGATTTGACACCCCTTGTCGAAGGATTTCATTGTTTAGCAATAGGAGTAGCTCGAGATGTGGAGTTGGTTCTTATCTTTCAGATTATTTACATCTGAAATTTATATTTTTTAAAATAGTGATCAGACAATTTTTTTTTTATTATCATAAAAAGAAAAGAAACAAAAATAAAAAATATAATATGTGCTGTGTAATTAGGGGTGTTAGTAGAATTACTTTTTTTAAACCCTCATATTGTTATAAAATTATTTATTAATGAATTAAAATATTATTTATTAAGTACAAAAATGAAGAAAGATAAGTAAAAATTTAAAATTAAAATGATTTAAAGATAGTAAAAATAATTACAAAATATTTTCTAATTACCGGGAAATAAAAAACACATTTGATTAAATTATTTGACCCAAATTTATTTAGGGGTTATTTTCAAGTTGAACCGGTCTAGGAAACATGAACGGACTAGGCACGTGACGAAGATAGTGTGGGCCCACGTAAAAGGACAATACTTTTCTTCGCGATGGCAGGAAGTGGCGGGGCCAACCGTTAACCCTGCATGATAAGGCACTGCGCCGCGTTGCTGGAAGGTGGAATAGGATCTGCTCCACTCCACCCAAACATACGGTGTCGCGGGGTAATTTTTCTCACAGGATAAATGCCTCGTGATGGCACTGAGATCTAACACTCAGTCTCAGTCAATCTTCGAATTGTTCATAGAAAACACACACAAACAGAATGATGTTCAATAAGCAAGCACACAGCACAACACAAAGCTTTACAGGCTACAACCCAACCTTTCTTTTTCAATAAAGACTAAGGAACACACTCAGGCACTGTCTGCTTACAAAAACGTGCACACACTCTGTTCTGTGGCACTGCAGACTAATCCCTCTATTTATAAGCATACAAGATGACGGTTACAAAGCCCAACCGCCTAGGCAACTGCATGGCAGTTCAGGTCTCCCACAAGGCCACTCCTCCAGTCTGCTGATCATGGTAAGGGCAGTTTCAACTGCTCCCAACTGCTGTGCATGCTGAGTGCACATGCCAGCTTCCTCATGCTGTGCATCTGACTGCCTGCAAACTGCACAGGACCACCCTGCACGCCTTGCACATGACAGCAACTGTCTGGAACTGCACCACTTGTAGGACATGTGCCACAATCGTTCGAAATCGCCTCACCTGTTGTGCACATGTCTTCCTTGCGAGCCACAACACCTGACTTTGCCTTGTCTTCGTGCCTAGCCATGCCCAACCCATGGCTTAGTCTTCCAAGACCGCTATTTGTGAGCCCCGCTTAGTTAGGGTGTGACATACGGTACATACCGCTACTTGTAATTTAACTAGGCCTCCCAGATTGAATTTTAATTCGAATTTGATCTAAATTTTAATCCGATTAATCACATGTACAATGATTTTTTATATATAATTTGAACTTGGAATTTAAATTAGTTATTTTATATTTTAAGATTCAAATTTAGATATAAATATATCTTATTCGATTACAAGTTGATCCAAAATATGTATATTTATATATAAATATTTAAAAATTTCAATGATTATTTAAAAAAAATTAGTTGATATTTAAATATAATTTGTTAAATTTTAGTTAACACAAGTTATTTCGATCGTATCGAAATTTGGATGATTAACAAAATCATCTATGGACTATAAAAATAAAAATATGGATCGTTGATCCATTTGACGGGTTTACCTGAAGGGATATGTTTCTCTCCATTTGAAGGTGATGAGTATAAATTGAAACGTTTTAAATTTGAATCCTGATAATTTTGATTTATGCAGGACGAACACAAAGGTTGAATCAATGTTATTTTTGTGGTTATTAGGCCAAATGAACAAAACAAAAGACAAACTAAGCTGCGTTAATAGATGGATTACACGTAAGATTATGACATGAAAAAGAGGAAATTAATCGCGACAACAGGCACGTAGTTCTAAAGCCAATGTCATCCTTTCCTTTTCAAAAGCCGAAAGCAAAGGATATTGTCTTTGCATCCTTTATTTGTGATTGATTTGGCTCTCTCTTTTCTCTGTCTTTTTCGGAAAAGTGACCAATTGGGATTGAGAAGGTTTCATACGTATTGTATCTTTCCAAGAAGACTCCGGTAACAAGAAAATTTCTCCACCCAATTTTTTTTTTATCAAAGGGTCAGGATTGTTCGCATTAACATGTAACTCGATTAATTTTTTTTTTCGATTCAGTTAAAAATAGATTATTTATATTGAGATTACAATATTTATGAGTGATTAATTTTTTATGATCTGATTCCAAAAAATTAACTTTTGTGAATTTTTATATAAGTTTTTGGGTTTATTTATAACTAAAAATTATGAACTTTTAATATTATATTACAATTTTTAAGATTTTGTAGTAACTTGCGACCACTCATAACATTTTTTAGGATTGATCGTAAGTTATTATAAAAATAGTAAATGATCTTAAAAAATAAAAATTATTAATTGCACATTTTTTTAGATCAGATTATGAGATATTTATCTTTTTTTAATATCTTAGTTCTGGCATAGATGATTTATCTTTGACTAAAATAAAAAAAAAATTAATCAAAATACACATAAATTAACCAAAACATCTCTATCTGAAAAAAAAAAGAGCCGCCTTATTCGGTGCACTGTAAGTAGATGAACATGCATTTCTTTATCGGCGCATAAAGCTTAAAGTTTATAATAAATTATCGGTTAATTGCATCAGAGGTCTTCAAAGTATGAAATTTATCTCATTTTGGTCTCTAATGTTTCAATTGCATAATTTTATTCCTGAAGTGTTAAATATATTTCTATATGGTCCCTTAAGCAGACAGTGTCCAGATTCATAATGATTTTTTATCATAAACTTGTCACTTGATACTTAAATGTAGACGATAAAATAATTTAGATATCTTTTGACCAAATTTTTACTCAATTTTTGGTTAAAATATCTATTTAAATTACACAATTTTGATCACATACTATCCAAATTTTTGTCAAAAGTTACCCATATTACACATTTTTTTAGCAAGAGCTACCCAAATTTTGTTTAAGAGTTATCAAAATTATTTTTTGTCTTATCTAGTTATTACATTACAAGTTTATGATAAAAAAATCGTTAGCAATCTGGACGTTGTCTGCTTGAAGGATCATATAGAAATATATTCAATATTTTTGAGACTAAAATGATATAATTGAAACATTAGATACCAAAATAAGACAAATATCATACTTTAAAAATCTTTTGTGCAATTTACCCTAAATTCTCCCTCAAACAATGTTGGACAAGCGAGGATAATCTGAACTCCACTTGTTTATATGCAAGGCGGAGGCAGCCTCGTTCCAGGGTGGGCAAGTGCCCTATTTTTTTGGACACATCAATTAGTGTATAATTATATTAAATAAATATAAAATTTTTGATATATTTTGGACTGGTTATGTGCCTATCTAAATAAATTTTGAATATATTAGAATTATTTTACATTTTTTAAGATTAAAAGACATTATATACATATTCGCTAGTTTACTTATGATTTTAAAATTTATTTTTACTAATTATGGTAAAAATTATAGAGTGCGCATTAAACTGCATAATCAATCAAATAATTTATAAATATTAAAATGATAACATGATTATGTATCTAAAGAATAATAAAGTTATTATTCAACGTTTTAAAAGTACAAAACTTCATCGAAACCAGTTCTAAATAATTTTAATTAGTTAATATTTTATAAAAATAAATGTTATCGTTTGTATGTACTTGGCTTACCAAATTTCGGTATGGTGGGTTTAATGAATTTTTAAGTATTAAATGTAATGTAATTAAATAAATTATTGTCCTATTCCTATCAATTGTAAGAAAAAAAAATAATTTGTTAAAATATTTGTATTTACTCTGACACAATTTTCTAGTTCCACCCCCTTTTATATGGGGTGATTACTTTTTTCATGGAGAGGTAGTTATTTGAAAGAAACCCTAAAGGAGATCTCAAGTGGTAATAGTAAAATGTTTGTTGCTTGTAAAGGGGTGTTTTTCCTTATTGCAAAGCCTTGTCATAGCATGGACGGTCCTACTCCTGCAGTGTTGGCTGTGGACGAATCTAGTCGTGAATTTAGGGTTAAATTCGTGTTTTAGAACCACAATTTTTTAGTAAAATTGTTTTTTTATATATATAGAAATTATGTTGATTTGACAAATAAGTTCAAAAGTCTATTGATTTTGGGCAAAAAGAATATTTCCCCAACCATGTAGATCGGTAAAATAATATACACAACTCAAATATGTGATATTTTTATATAAATTGAGAAATTTTAAACTTACAATAGCGTGTTTAGTAGTTTAAGAATTAATTCATGTGCATCATTTCCTTTTAAAATGGAACATTTTTTTTTGCAAAATATCTAAAAATTAAAAAATTTAACATATAATGTGTTTTAGTCGGTAACCGAGTAGATAAAGTAATATTGAAACTATAGTTTAAGAGAATGAAGTGTTTGCATAAAAGATATCCAAGTAGTGAAAGCAAGATTTCCCAACTAGAAAAATGGAAGCAATCATATGTAATCACCATAGGATTTTGGTCATCAATAATCCATCAATTGGTGTTGTATGAACTAACTTTGATGCTTATTAACTTTTGACTTACAATGAAAGAGCACAATAAATTGAAGGGATGTGTATGAAATAATAAAACAAAAAGATGTAGTAGGAAAGAAAAAGTAGAAAGAGGTTGCCTTTAACATTCTTTTCTTGCTTTAATGATCCTGTCAATATTTGGCACATTTCCAAGTCACAATCATTATGATTCATTTTTTTTAATTGGGTGTCTAAATTTATATTAATTATTTTTTCTAATTCTGAGATTAATCATCATAGTTCGAGTTAGTTTAAGGATATGTCCTCTAAAGAACATTGACTCTTATGAAGTATGAAAAATATCGAATCTAATACCTCTTACTTACAAAAGGGCAAACTTTTGATCCCTTTTAATTCTCCCCTACTATATAAATTTTGACTGTATTTTAGAAGCCTAAATCTCTATCACATGAAACTTACATAATGGTTCTTGATTATGAGTCACGTGCCAAGTTGGCAATTTTGTAAAATTGCACATCATGTATAATTGTGAGAAGCTTTATTAGGGTCGATAATGCGTTGTCTAAGTTCCATCATATTTGAATTTATTTATTATATACTTGACCCATTTATAGATATATTAGTTATTGTTTGTGCCGAAGGCACAAAGTAATAAAAAAATGATCAACAATAAATATATTTGTATTCACATTTAAAATCAAATCACAGATATAGAGGAGAGAAAAAAGAATTTATGCATTGATTATAGTGGAAGTGAGTGATGGCAGTGATGGTGGGCGGTAGTGGCGGCGGCGGCGGTGGTGGTAGTGATGATGGTCGTAAGGGTGATGGTAAGACAGTGACGGTGGTGGTGACGGGGATGATTGTGGTAGTGGGGATGGTGGTGGTTGAGTGGGGTGGCGACAATGGTGATGGTAGGGGCAGTGGTGGTGGTTATTGTGACAGAGATGGTAGCAAAAGTAATTTTTTTTTATTTTTTGAGATTTGAATTGTATTGTATTTTATTATATAAATAATCATGTTTATATATAATAAGTTCACTTTGTATCCGACTTATATATGATTAGGATACTGTTGGACTCATTTATTACATAGACTTGAACAAGCAACCTAATTATGTTTAGAATCAATGCTCCTATCTAATAATTTTGTATTGGGTTGATTGATCATATTAAGAGTTATAGTAACACTAAACTTAAAACCGATTCATGTAGCTGACAGGTACAGTATCAAATCCTACAAGTTCCTTAATTATTCATTGCTGAAGAGGCCTGCAGTGATTATGTAACAACTTCTCAAAATAATAGTAGTGGTTGATCAAACTCATCTTCTAAAGTAGCTTCTTGCCAAGTTGTCCAGCCAAAACATGAACTGTCATCTGCTTTCATAAAGGTAATTAACATGGAGCACAACTAATTTATTTTGGACATATTTTAATATCATGCACACATGTTACACTACTAATTAAACAAGATTGATATATAATAAAAGTGATTTGTTATGGGTGGTGTTATTTTGATTGATCACATGTAAGGTAGGTAGGGTTTGGACAAAGAAATTTTAACTTGAATTTAATTCTTGCAATATTTAAGTTGGACTATTATGTTACGGCTTCAATATGACTTTCAATTGTGTCCGATGAGACAGGTTCGTGTCGAGTTTTAACTGGTTTGTATAAAAAAATATTCAATTCGTATCTAACGGCTTCAATATGTCTGTCAATCGTGTCCAGTGAGACAGGTTCATGTCGAGTTTTAACTGGCTTGTATAAAAAAATATTCAATCCGTATCTAATTCATTTTTTAATTCGTGTCTAATGAATCGTGTCATATCGAGTTTGTGTGTGTGTATGATTCATGTATTATTAGTATATGAACGAGTCGTGTCTTGTATTTCTTTTGATTGACTTTACTTATACTCAATTCGTCTATTAATCATATCGGATCCACTCGTTTATAAAATGGGTAGTTTAAAGAAGACTAAAACTTTTGATCCAAAAAAAAAGAGACTAAAACTCTCTAATTTTGTGTCATACTCATGTCGTATCATATTTTGACACTCCTTAATTTCAACATGACCCTTTTTCAGATTAAACAACCTCGGTTCAACCCAATACAATATGGGTTTGCATAAAAAATCTACATGCACACTATGCATCCGATTAGTTGAAAACATTGGGGTTGGAGGTTGAGTTGGAGTGGGCAGTATTAGGGTTGACATGTTTGGGTTGAAGGTAAGGTTTGAGTTTGAATTTGGGTTTTATAACGCTATAATTTGAGTTGAGTCTGGATTGACTTTCTAAATTGTCCAATACTATCAAAATTGTGTTAGAACTTTAGCCCAGCCCCAAACTACTGTCATGCCTAAATCTCATTTTTGGCGACAAGGTTGTCATAAGAATATTCAAGCTATTGATTGGTTTGTTCAATTTTTGGCCCTGATTCTCCAAAAATAAAACAAGCATTGAGAAAATTTTAGTGAAAATGCTTGTGCCTGATCACAAATTTATTTTGAGTTAAGCCTCAGTTAGATCTGTCAATCGTGTCAGGTGAAGCACATTTGTATTAAATTTTCACAAGTTTGCATTAAAAAATATTTCACTCATATTCGATTCATTTACTAATTCGTGTTTAACGAATCGTGTGATATTAGATTCTTGTTATGTATGAATCGTGCATAACTAATATATAAATTAGTCATTTTGTATATTTGTTTTGATTGACTTCACTCATACTCGATTTATTTTTTAATCATGTCGTGTCGGGTTCACTCATTTACGAAACAGGTGACATAAAAACAAAACTTAAACCCTCTAATTCCACATTATATTTTGGGAAATTTAGAGAAAGAAAATGAAAGAATTAGAATTATGCATAATTGAAAGAAAAGTAAGTAAAATAAATAAAAAATTATTTTAATTTTGTACCTTATCAAGAGATGTTTCATTAAAATTAAATTTAATAGAATAAATAATTTATTCATATACTTTCTCTCAAATAAGTCTAAAAAAATATTTACATTCCCAAAAAAACCCTATATTTTGACACTCCAAGCTTCAAGATTTCAGTGCCCACTAGGCTAGGGTGACATAAATCAGCACGGGCCAAATTACTGGGCTGGTCAGGAAAAAAGGTTCACAGCCATACCTAATGGGCTCATATACTGACTTGGACCACGACGTGCGAATAAAAAGATAGGCCCAGTATAAGCAAGATCAGAATTAGTGTTAGAGGCTTAAGGAGGCCGGTACCTTTCAAAAAACTTAATAGGATAAAAATACACTTTTTAAAATAATTGGGATAGAAGTACATGTGCTAAAAAAAAGTCATAAAGCCCTTTTACCCTATCGTAAATAGTACATACTTAATTGAATGTGAGACTTTCAAAATTCTTTTTGATATTTGTGTATCATTTGAATTTTAAAATTTCATACATACACACACACACACACACTTAATATAGTGACATCAAACAATGACACGTTCAACAAAAAAAAATAACATTAAACAATAACACACTCAATAAAAAAATAATAACATCAAACAGTAATATTTATATATATATACACACACAAACACACACACACGTGTTACTGTTTGATGTTACTATTTCTTTGTTGAGTGTGTCACTGTTTGATGTTACTATTTTTTTATTGAGCATGTCACTATTTGATGTCACTGTATTACATATGTGTGTGTGTTTATATATATATATATATATGAAAGTTCATATATACATATATATGTATAGAGTAGCGCGATCATGGAAGTTTTGTACCATAGTCTCTAGTAGGTACTTTTTACATAGACTGTTGGATTATGATCTAATGGCTACCAAACAAAGATGCTCAAAATTCATTATCAAAACTTGCCTAATTTAGTTCTTAACTAAATAGAAAATATCTCTGAGTTGTTAATTGTGATCAGTCTTATAAGGAAAGTCTTAAAGGTTAATAAAAAAAAATTGCCTTTTCTTAAATATTAACGAATCGACCCAATGACTAGATGGTTTTTATCTTTACCCATCTATTAAAAATTCTAACACAATTTTACAATTTTTTAATAGATGAAAACTTTATTTATTCACAAAACCAAAACAATTCTCTCAAAAAACCACCGGTCTTTAGCTTGCACTACCAACCTTCCCCTTTTCCTTGTTTTCAATTTCACCAAAATTCCACCACACTACCAGACACAACCCAGAAAACAAGCTTTAACCCATGTCATCAAACACAACAACCCTTTTCCTTCGTAACACTGGCACACCCTTGACATTTTGAAGAAGAGCAATTCAAATTTCATAAGACAAAAGCAAGTCCATAGAAAAATTTGTAGAACTACCGACTTTAAGTGCATAATTCATGCCCTTGCCTTATACTCAAACCCTCTGCCAACTATTTTTGTCGTATATTCATTGAATCAGGTAATTTCTTATATCATGATTCTTGCCCTTTCTTTGTTGCACTTGAGCTGACAGAATAGTTTAATCAATTAGTCACTTAATTGTTTAGTTGGTTAAATAATGGGTTGTTAAAGGCTTTGGTGAAGTAGCTTCTATGTTAAAAGTCCAAAAGTGGTGGTATTGATGAGTTTTGTTTTGCAGATTGATTTAATAAGTCAGTGTGATTTTTAAATTGAAATTTAATGCTTAAACCTTTTTTTTTAATTGGGGGACAAAAGTGCAATATGTTCATCAAATTCCACTCTATAGATATTATTTACCCCTATTGTTGGAATTTAGAATATTGAAACACTGGTAGTGATATTACTTGTCCAACTCTTTTTAAAGTTGGCAATCAATTGCAAATTTTTTTTCTAGAGGTAATTTGATGTGCAGTTAAATCGTATCAATTCAACAGGTTATTTGTGCAGGTGTGGAAAATTGACATAACGACAAATTGTATCAATTCAACAGGTCTACGTAAAAGGTATCTGCTAGAGACTACGATGCAAAGCTTCCATGATCCCGCTACTCTATGTGTGTGTGTGTATATATATATATATATATAAAATTTAAAAATTCAAATAATACACAAATATCAAAAGGAATCTTGAAAGTCTCACATTCAAGTAAGTATGCACTATTTATGGTAGGGGTAATTATGGAATACATTTTAAAAAGAATTTGAAAATGTTTGAAAATATGTTCTTATTGACAACTATTTGATGAAAAAGATGACTTAAAGGAGAATAAGTTTGAAGATGGTATTTAAAACCAAATAAGTTTTGAAAAAGGTACTTACATCCCATTATCACTTAGTGCTATGCCATCCCAAAAACCCAAGTACCATACTCATTAAGTCAAACATCATTTTTTTGTCCGAACTAACCATGAAGATATACAAATCTCTGCTCGACAACTATACATATTCGAATTAAGGTCAGATTAGATTTATTGAAGGAGAGTTCAAATCTCTCTCTCTCTCTGTGCGTGCGTGTGTGTACAAAATTATCCCAATATTCCGATTAATTTTTTGAAAAAAATAATTTTAGCATAGTAATAGGTAATTGTCCTATAATAGTAGGGTGGAGGTAGGGGTGGGAGTGGGACTTGGAGTAAGGTTGGTGATTTAGGGGTAGGGATAAGGTGACAGATATCCTCCGCAACATTTGATGAGAATTGCCATCCCCATCAATGCATGAGAAGTAGGCTAAAGTTGTGGTCAACATAATCCAACTGGTCCCACTCTAGCTTCATCAGGCTGTCTGTATTTGTTCCTTGTCTTGCAAATGGGGCAACTTATAATAAAATAATATTATAAAATTCAAATAAAACCCAAAAAATTATAACTCAAATGCATATCATTTTTTGAGTATATTCCATTAATTTTTTCAAGACTCACTCATCCTACACTCATTCAAAGAATGATATACGCTTGAGTTTTAACTTTAAAATTTGAGTAGAATTATGTAGCATTCTCCCTTGTGATATCGCAAAACCTACTGAGAAATATATACAGAGGCTGGCCTACATACAGAAGTGCTTACAGGACATGGTGGTTCACATCTAATAAAAAATTTGCACAACACCGGTTCCAAGATGTCACAGACAATAACAATAATGTCAAAAGCTAAAATCACCTTTTTTTTTGTTCATACATTCTCATGGTTCAAAGCCTAATTGATTGCAATCTTCATTATCTAAGGAACAAGAAGTAGCAGCATGTGATATACAGGGACTCGCATGGCATACTAATCATAATACATATCAAGACCCATATGGTAGGGGCAAATCACAATCAACAGGAGAATTTCTTAAGCATTGACCTTAGCAGAGCATACAAGCTGTTATTAGTACATAATACTCAACTCAACAAAACTTTGTCTCAACTTTTTTCGCGTCGGCGATAAATTTTTGGTTATGCATGTTCTTATTAAAAGAGAAAATCAAGTTCAAACATGCTTCAGCTACATAAAAAAGGCCTTTGAGTACAACTGGATGATACAAAGCCTTGCAAACCATAACATAACTGAGCATCATATTGCTAAAATCAGGTGTTCTAAATTCACACAAGACAAGACGCTTGACGTACTTGTTTGTTGATGGAAAGTTGGTTAATAAAATACAAGTATCGCATGCAGCCCAAGAAACCATAAAATCACTTGCATGTCAAACATATAGAAATTATAAAGAGAAGTACATAATATTGCAACCACAAAATTGAGAGTTTAGTTACAGCTAAATTAGCTCAGTTTAATTGTCTTTTATGTAAAAACTCAAACTGCCTATTATACTTCTCGAATTATTAAACCCAACAGGATAAGAACTTCTATAGATTCAGAGAATTGTGCAAGGGCAAATACAAACACATACGAGTGATGCTCCATGCATCGCTAATCAGCTCGTAGCTAGCTAGTTAGATTATCAGACGATTATTAATACGATTCTATTTCATTCATTCTCGGTGCAAAGCTATATAACCATCTTGCACTTCTAGCTGGATAAGGTAATTGGTTTCCCCTGCTCTACATTCATTCTCCCTGTCTGCTCTGCAATATCCCAGCCTTGATGCGAGCTTGATTGATGCTATGGATGATAAGATATACATTTTGCTCACCAAACACTACCCGCATCTCCTGGGAAGAAGCTGTGGCAACTCTGTAGCGATCCAGAGCTTGGCTCCAAGTTTGAAGCAGGCCAAATGACATGCACAACCAGTGAAGATGACACCCCCATAATGTCCTTGTAAAGCTACCAGGGACCCAGTAACTCCTATTGGAGTTCCACTTAACTATAGCCAAGGGAGAAACAGGCAAAACTAACATGAACTTGGGTAGGCATGCCAACCCCTTCCACTCTGGTGTTTCATTAGCAACCAACAAACTTCAGAAGATTGTTCCGCAGCATAATATCCAAAAGGTGAGATACAAGTAAAATGTCATCCTTATTGCTGTAGGTTAGCTAGAACGACATAAAACTAGAGCATGTTTGCATAATATCTATGATGGAATGTTGCACGGACTTTAGTAAATTGAAATGTAATCAGCTCCTTGCAGTTTCAAAGATATAAACAAATAAACCAACACGTAGGATAATCGTACAGCAGTATTTTCTGAAATACAACACAAACACATATGTCAAAAGACCAAAATCACCCATGACTTACGAGACTTGCTTTGGATCTAATAAAGAATCATCTCTCTGTTATACGTTTTTCTGGCTAGTTATTTATTGGAAACTACAGAAAGGTAACCAGCAATCAAATATGAAGTCCACCAGAGAGGAATTCTATACTCTTTTCTGGGTAAATGGATGATATGGTTGGAACCGTTCACCCCCTCTCTCCAAATACATACCACACCAAAACTTCTTTTCTGTGGCAAGGGTTTTAGCAGCCGCATATAATTTCCCAAACCACTTCAGTCAAAGTGATAGCAAAGAATGCTAACAATATCAATCAATTATGTGGCGTGGTATAAACAGACCAATAGTAGAGTCATCTATGAAAGGTGATGCAACATGGTCGCCGATGACAACCCTACAAACATGAACAGTGTGCATTTAATTGATAGTATGGCTTTCATTCATTTAAGCATGAAAAGCAATATTTAAACTAGATCTCCAGAAGCACTCCAGATGGAATCAGTGAACTGGTGTTTCTCAGAGAGATGGTACTCAGATGAGCATGAATGGAAAATAAAGCTTGCAACTACTGAAAAAATACCCACAGAAAACAATTCAGGAAATACATAATCATCAAATACCATGAAACCAGCCAACGATACATGCTCAATAACACATTCATACATCACAAATCTAAAGATCCAAAACTTACCAAACCATATTAGTAAATAAAAGGCAGGAACAAACTAGAAGCGCATGAGAAGAAAAAATGACAATACCAATAAAGAATTTCAATCAATAAACCGGGTTAGGAAAAATAAAAAATTCTGATTCATTATCAATAAATTTAACAAAATCTGAAGCAAATTAGCTTAGCAATTCTATCAATTGATAGACGAACACCCCAAAATTCCCCATTACATTAGTACCTAATCAAAACACAACACCCCCTCCCCCCCAAAAAAAAAAAACCCAAACACAGAATAAAATTGTCCTTATAATCCTACATAATTTTTTTTTTTTTTTTTTTTTTTTTTTTTTTCATCAGTAAATCTACCTTGGCCCTCCACAGCCTACTTATTCTTCATGGTGACACCAAGCTCTCCGGCCACAATCAGCGTGGTCGCCATGCCAAGAAACATCCCATGCTCAACAACACCAGTAAGCCTCAAAATGGCATCACTCGCAGCCTTCAAATCCCCAATATCTTTCTTGAAATACAAATCAATAATATAGTTCCCATTGTCAGTCACAAATGGCTCGCCAGTCTCGCTAAAAGTCCTAAGCTTTGCAACACAACCCGCGTCCTCAAACAACAATTTCAGCTTCTGCGCAGTGAATTTCCAACAAAAGGGAACAATCTCAACCGGCATAGCTAACCCACTTCCTCCCAAATGCTTCACCAACTTGGATTCATCCACAATCACTATGAATTTTTTGCAAGCACCCTCAATCATTTTCTCTCTCAGGAGTGACCCACCTCGTCCTTTCACCAAATTCATATACGGGTCTACCTCATCAGCACCATCAATGGCCAAATCAACAACTGGGTATGTATCAAGATCCGATAATGGAATTCCTAATGACAAAGCCTGTTCATGGGTCATCTTCGAAGTGGGTATTCCTATAATATTCTTCAGAATCCCTTGCTTTAAGAGCTCCCCAATTCTTTCCACAGCGTGTTTCGCAGTCGACCCAGTTCCTAAACCCAAGATCATGCCTGACTCAACGAACTCAACGGCCTTATAGGCTGCAACTTTCTTCAATTCGTCTTGGGTTAGAATCACGGGAGGCCGAGATGGTGATGGTGTTGAGGCCATCAGAGCAGCGTCAACTGTGGCCTTTTCAGACCCAATAAAAGGAGGGTGTGCAATAGCCATAGTTGACAACACAAAGAATCAATATATATGTGTGTGTGTATATCTATTATTGAATGAAAACAAAAACTTGGGATTGTTAACGCTTGGTTGGAAAAAAATCAAGAAAAGGGTTTGGATAAGCTTTCCCCAGGCTAGAACATTTTAGACCAAGGAAGTAAAGAAGAAGAAGAATAGGGTTTGGCAATGTGAGGAGAACCCAAAAACCATGAAGGGTATATATAGAAAAAGATGGTAAAAGTTAAATGGAAAAGAATTTTCTTTTCCTTTGAAATATCAGAACCTGAAAGCTTTTGGGAAAAGAGAGAGATTTGGGTATATCTGACAAAATATAATCGGATGAGGAAATTGTGTGGTGAGAGGGGCGTGGAGAGAATGTGGACAAAAGAGAAAGGATGGTCAGTTTCTTCCCGTGGAGATTGGTTTGGCTTGTTTGATTCTCGGGAAAGATGGTTATAGGGTTTGATGGGTGTTTGGGTCGCATTTATAGAGAAGAGCATAGGCAGAGAAAACGTGGAACTCGAATGGAGAGAGAAAGGGAAACCTCGAAGCAATAAATTAGCACCATATCCGGAAGACTGGAGGTCATTTGTGCAGTCCCTTCCCTATAAAACTACTGCTTTTTTTATATTTCCGGGTAAGAAATGAAAGAGTTCATATTATTGGGGTTAATTTCATCTTGTCCCAAAAATTATGCCTCTTTTTATAATTTTAAATACTATAATTTGTCTGCGTGGACAACAGTGGTTGGAACATAAAAATACCATTATATCCTCCATCTTGTATATTATTTTCATTTTTTTCTTTCTTGAGATTCTAATTCCATCCCTAAAAAATAACAAAATAGAAAAACAAAGAAAAAAAAAATACCAATACAGTGCACAACATCAAGTTTGCCTTCGCTCTGACCTAATACTAACACGCACTCATACACATTCACAAGTTTGTCTTGCCCTTTTTTGGTGTGAGTTTATTCTGGGTCAAGAAGTCTCTCGTCACCACATTATCCATCTTGACCATGAATCGTGACTTGTCCTAATGTTCTCAAGTAGTGCATTGTTACTGTTATCTCCTTCTCCTGGACCGCACCTCTCGGTCTCATTGAATTTTCGGCTCTCATATGCGATAGAGTTACCTTATTTTATTAGCACACCACCTATGACACAGTCTGATGCTAATTACGTCATTTTTTATGGTTTACAATTAATTGTTGGAGTTAATTGTAAAATATTCAAACTTGAAGGAGATTGCTTATTAAAATTAAAACATAAAGGGGTGAATAAAAAAATACCCAAAGTTGAAGGAGGTATTTTATAATTAACCCAAAATCATATATATTTTAATTCTATACCTTCTAAAAAAAATTGCATTTTTGTCTTATCAGAAGTATAAGAAGAATGTGGGTAAGAATGTGCCAAAGAGTACGCCCACTTTAATAAAAAAAATTATCAAATTAATATAGAGTGCTAGATTAGTTTATTCAATTAAGTATAAATCGAAATCAATGAATTTTATTATGTCCCAATTATTATTGCTAATAGAGATAGAATAGGATCCGAAGAGACATGCCACGATGAGTGTATTTAGATAAGATGAGTTAACGATGAGCAAATACATTTTATTTGATTATATTTTTATATTTTTTCATCGTTTAAATGTGGATGAATTTATTGTATTTAACCACCAACAATAATAATCATAGATTTTGGTAATTTTATTATCCTTTTCAAATAATAATACAAGATTTCGATTTGACATCCACAAAAAACAAATGACAAATAATGTAGAGGGGTCAGCTGTTTAGCAGTTGTTTGCAGGTGGTGTCCATTGTTAACAAAAAATTAGAAATTACAGGTTAAGTACATTTCAAAAACGTGCTAATAATAAATAGTAATAATTACAGGAATTGAATTTATGTAATTTTGCAATCACAGTAATTCACAAAGTTAAATAAATTGATTAAACAGACACAATATTTATAAAATCAGAATAATAAGAGTTAACCCTAAAACACATAAAAATATCCTTTAAATACTAAACAATAAGCTAAAAATTATAATTGAGCAAGGAATAATTAAGGTGGTATTTGGTAACTAGGTGTTTGTGTTTTTTTTTTCATTTTTTGCTAAAAAATAAAATACTAACGCGTTTGGAGAGTGTTTATATTTTTTCTTTTGGTTGGTCTGTTTTGTAAACAATCCCAAATTTTAAAAACATCAAAAAAAGTATTTTTGAAGCACGGAAAAAGAAAACACGCGCGCCTTTTAAACTATTTAATGAGGTTTAGCCTTCAAATTCCATTAGCAGTAAAACAAAGGGTTTTTTTTATTCCCACTATAAAAGCATTTCTTACCATTTTTTCCTCTTCCCTCGTTCATCTCTCTCACAAGCAACGACAAAGAGCTACGAAGGAGGACAAAAGAGACAACACTCTCTCTCACTATCACCTTTCTCTGATGGGTTCTGCTTGAGAGTTTCATGGTTGGGTTTTGTGGGTGGTGGTGGGGGTGGATTGGGAGTGGGTTTTGGTGGTTGTGGGGTGAGTTTCAGTTGGTTTCAGTGGTGGGTTTCGGTGGTGGGAGTGCGTTGTGGATTTCGGTGATAGTGGGGGTGAATTGAGGGTTTCGGTGGTTGTCAGGGTGGATTAGAGGTGAGTTTCAGTGGGTTTTAGACTTTCAATGGTGGGAGTGGTCAGTGGGGTTGGGTGATGATTTTGGGTAGGGGTCTCGATCAATTTTGCTGAGATACATCCGTCAATGGTTTAAAGAAGAGTGATTGAAATCGAAGAAAATCATAGAT
>CM042199.1:6634804-6651669 GCA_023539305.1 Ilex asprella
CACTGACCAAATTTTGGGACCAAATTTAGAGCCCAAATGACATGGCAACATATCATTTAAAGTTTTCATTGGGACCCAAATGACATGACACCAATTGAAGAAGCCCAACTCAACTGCCATGTCATTTGGGCTCTAAATTTGGTCCCAAAATTTGGTCAGTGTAGCATTACTCTATATATATATATATATGCATATTTAGAGATAGAGAGAGAGCTGAAGGCTGGACAGAGGACCCGTGAATTGAGGTGGGCAAGTGGCAGTTATTTTCAGGAAATTACATGTAGGAGGGTGAGGACGGAATTGGGGGACATAGAGTCTTCCAAAAAGAAGGTTCTCTTGAGAATGAGGGGTTTGGGTTGGCTTTTGTCTTCCAAACCAGGGCGGCTATTTTTAATATATATTAGAATAATGTTATAAAATTTAAATAAAATTTAAAAAATTATAATTCAAATGCAAATCATTCTTTAGATGAGTAAGTTTTATTAATTTTTTTAGTGAAACCCACTCATCACACACTCATCAAAGGAACGATATTCATTTGAGTTTTAATTTCTAAATTTTATTTAAGTTTTATAAAATTTTCTTATACATTATTACAATGGTCATGGTGATTGACGATTTGGATCCTAAGTTTAAAATTGTCATTTGTGGAAACAAACCCCACATCAAAAAACACCTTAACACACAAAGAAATGTTATATAATATGCAAATAATGATATATACATATATATATATATGAAAAATTTATGAATAATTATGAATTAAGAATTCAGTGGTGTTAAGATATTATCACGAGGAAAAAGTAAGCTACACTGAATTGGTTCTACTGACATGCTAAGTAAAATTATAATAATTATAATATATTTACTAACAAATAAAATTAATAAATTGTTTAAATAGTATTTTTCATAATCTAATTGCAAGTGACGGCATTGATAGGGAGAGAGAAAGAGAGAGAGAGAGAGAGAGAGAGAACTTGGGCTGTTGAGATTTTGACATTTGGGTTTTGTGCTGACCCAAAGTGACGACATTGATGGAGAGAAGAGAACTAGTAGGTCTGTGTCATTTTTCAAGCGTGATTTTCGGTAGCAAAAAATTCTTCTTCTTTTTGGTGATTTTTGTTTTGTTTTGTCTTTTAATTTATTAATTAGGTGTAATCTGCACCGAAAAATACGGTATAATATAAATGATTTTAAGAGAAATGTTGGTAGTTATTAGACAAAGACAAAACTAGAAAATGTGTCAAGTAGGCACGAATATTTTAACAAACTGAATTTTTTTCTTACAATTGATCGAAAGAGAACAGTAATTTATATTTAATACAATTATATTTAATACTTAAAAGTTTATTAAATCTAACATACCAAAATTTGGTAAGTCTAGTATATACAAACGGTAATATTTTTTTTTATACAAAATATAGGCTAATTAAAATAATTTAGAATTGACCCGGTGAATTTTTGTATTTGGAAACAGTTGCATAACAATTTTATTATTTTTTATATACATAAACATGTTATTACTTTGATATGTATAACTCATTTGATCGATTTTGCAGATGTTTAGAAAGTATAAAATAATTCTAATGTATTCAAAAGTTATTTAGATAGTTACATAACCTGTCCAAAATATGTCAAAAAATTTATATTCATTTAATAAAAGTCTACAGTAATTGATGTGTCAAAAAAATAGGATGAACATAATTAAAAATATTGAAGAAATGCTTAAAATACATATAAGTAATGTTAAAAAAAAATAGAGGGTGGGCATGCGCCCCTCCCCCCTGCCCCCTCTCGTGCATATGTTTGTTTTGCCCATATTTTTGAATGAGTCTATTTAAGACTGCTGGATAAACTTATTGAAGTCTGATATATTTTTAAATAAACTTATTAAAATTTATTCTATTTTATATTATAAATTTTGTTTGTTCTGGGGGTGGGTTTAACTGAGGACAACGGTTTCGGTTGGATAGGAGTATAATGCTACTGTTATTTTATATCCAATGGTGTGTTTGTTTGCCAGTAACATTTGTTGATATTGATAAATGCAATCCATACCAAATCTATCTAAAGAGAAATTATTACTGGTATTGCACTTCTATCCAATATCATGTTTATTTTTGTATAAATGGATTAAATGGAACTTATAAAAAAAAGTGAATGTGAGTTGATATATTCTATGCAAAAAGACAATTTTAACCTTATTGCAATCCATGGAAAAGTGGAAAAAGAGATACGATGATAATTGTGTGAATTATACTATCGGCGAGATTCGAGAATAATGCTTCCAAAAAAAAAAAAATTTGTATCCATACCACAAGTTCTTGATGCACTCTAAAAAATTTTCAAAAGTCTTTCCAAATTAAGTGAAATTTTGGTCAATTTGTTGGATAGATTTGAAGGGCCAATTTAGATTAAAAATTTAGTGGCCTAATATTAGTTTTCTCATGTAAGGGTAAAATGTGTAGTTCAAGTTATTAAATTGACAAAATTTGGCAAAAGTGGAACTTGTTACAATTTGTCAAATTCAGCCTTGATTCTTTATTATAAACTATTGAGACATTTGTTTTCTTCTAATACATAGAACAAAACATAACAAATGCCAAAACTTCACTTGGCATTGGCCTTTGATATTGTTAACCTGTTCCTCCATATTTGTCATCTACCAAATAAAATATACCACTAAGAGCATCGCCAACAGATGCTTCAAATACTCAAGATATGTAAATTTTAATTAATCAAAGTAAAAAATAGCACTCTAACAAATTATGTTCATGTACTGTAAAATATATTTTTGCTACAGAGATGCTCTATATAGAACATCATTGTAGCAATATGTAAACATAATATATATTATTTTCTCTCTCTTCCTCTCATTTCTTCTATTCTCTCTCTTTCTCCCTTTTACTATACATAAAAAATATAATACAAAAAAGATAATAAATAATATTTAAAATGAATAGTTAAAAATATAGATAATTTGTTGGAGTGTGTATTGAAAAAGTGAGAAGTTAAAATAGAAAAAGTTATTTTTTGAGTAGTTAAAATAACTACTATTATTGGAGATGCTCTAATAGCTTATCTATCCACGAACATTTTATTCTACTCTCCATATATATATATATCCACCAACATTTTATTCTATCCACCAACATTTGGGTTTGGGTGGGTGTGTGTTCTAAATCAAAGCTTCCTCCAGAATATACTTAGGTGTAGATTAGAATAAAATATAGGGTAAATTACATTTGCCTGAGGTTTGGTCAAATAATAATTAGGCCCCTCTTGTTTGAGAAATAACTTTGACCTCCGTTCAGCTTTGGTATTAAATAACACATTCCGCCGGCAGTTAGTAATATGTTAAGAAAAGTTAACAATTTCATGATGTAAACAAATTTTATCTCCAGTGTACCTAATTTGTGAGTAAATATTCATTGCAACGGTGACATCTTGTTATCACTGTCACGTAGTGTCATTATTCAATTAGAAGATAACAAATAAGAAATGTGGATTCTACTAATCCTATGTGTTCCTGATTGGACGTGGCGGTTACTGGTAGTTATGAAAATAGTGAGGTTCACTTTTTTTATTTCTAATTTTTTAATTGGATAGTGACACTACATGACACTGATGACGTGGTGTCACCGTTGACGAGCCCGAATTTAGCTGGGCCGAACCCAGTCAAGATAAACCGAGAAAGCCCAAGAGAGAGTCCAATCAAAGTCTACCAATCAGGAGAGGCTAGTTCGACCCATGGATAAGGAAGACATCAAGAGGAAAGCATCAACAAAAGCCCAAGAGTCCTTGGGCGCCGCCTAGGCTGGCTCCCTTGGGCGCTGGCTTGGGCTGGCCCTTTTGGGCGTCTCCTCCTCTTTCTTGCTTCGGCCTCTTGACTCTAATACAAGTCCAAGCCCACTTCAATGCAAGTCCGAGCTCAAGACGACGATCGAGTCTAATGCCAGCTGAGAGTCCTCTTTCGACGGAATAAGAGCACGAGGGAGAGAAAGACGGGGTACGAAAATCTCCTACCATAACTATACCTACAAATTGGTGGAAGACTTTTTTCTCACGTCATCGCCTCACCACCATAACCCTAGCTATATAATGTAAGCCCTCTCAATGTTGAGGAGACGCCTCTGAATCCCACACATACATCTCTCTTTTTTCTCTCTCTCTTTCAAAGGCACTGTAAACTCTCCGGAGTATCATTGTTCATCAATAAAACACCTCAGACCACCGTCGTCGTTCTAGAAAGTGGACGTAGGTCATCTGAGACCGAACCACTATAAATCCCTATGTTGACTCTTTATTTTCTGTTCTCTATTAATTGCTTGGTTATTGCTCTTTGATTGTGATCATACGAATACTTGACTGTTGACCTTGCACAAAGACGATTTTGTGCATCATCAACCGTCGTATTCAATATTTATTCTTCCATCACACACCTTCGTCACAATACCCCAACACTACCCAACCAATAACTTACAAAACCCTCCACAAATTGCAAGCCTTTCTTGTATACCGTTTTACCCATTACCAGTGGATGCAAAATCACAATTCCAATTCAATCATAATCGCATAATCCACAGAAGCTCTGGCAAACACACCACGATCACCCACATGGTGTTCGACGTTACACACCACCACAACGCCTGCGGAAATAGATTTGAGAGGCAAGACATTTTCAACGACGAGATTGGCAATTTTTGCCACAGTAAATGAACTTGCCGGTGTACATGTTGCCGCCAGCCACAACCACCACCACCTCTAGGCCAATCGAACATCATTTGTTGGAGAGCAAATCCAATGAATAGATTGGATTTCGAATTCGAATTCGAATTCGAATTCGGTTTCAATTTTTGATTTTGATTTTTCTATTTGGTTTCATGAATGGTCTTTATTTCTTAACCATAAATGGCAATGCTAATTATATTGAGCATACAGATTTGAATGCCATAACTCATAAAAGACCAAGAAATGATAATAATCTTAGATTGGGTCATATTAGTGAAGATAGGACTAGCAAGTTGGTTAATTATAGACTGTTAGGTCGATGGATTTATGAAGCTCACCCAACTTGTGAATCTTGCCTTATAGGTAAGATGACTAAAACATCATTGTTAGGACATGGTGAAAGTGGTGAAAGAGCTGCAAAAATTTTAGGATTAATACATAGTGATGTATGTGGATCAATTAATTCAATAGCCAAAGGAGGTTTTTCTTACTTCATAACCTTTATTGTTAGGGTATGTGTACTTAAAGAAGTACAAATATGAAGTTTTTAAGAAGTTCAAAGAATGCAGATGTGAAGTAGAAAAATAAATTAGCAAAAATATTAAAACTCTTTGATCTGATTGAGGAGATGAATACTAAAGTACTACTTTTTTGGATTATCTTAAGGAAAATGTCCAATTTCAAGATGGAAAAAATGGAGAGAATGGTTCGATTGGTGGTTGGCAACGACAGTTCGATTGGTGGTTAGTAGCGGTGGATTTTGGTTGGTGAAAGTGGTTTAAATGAGAAAATAATTGAGAAAGAGATACAGAGGGAGGTAGTATAGTCATTTTGATTGTTTCCGTTAAAGAAATGAGTCGGACATCATTGACAGGGGAGATCAATGTTATTTTTCAAATAAAGAGTCTAGTTCTTATTTGACCAAACCTCAAGAGAGGTAAATGTAATTTACCTTAAAATATATTGTGCAGAACATGGGAGAAGGCATAAATTCCGTGGTGATAGTTAACCCAACAAACATTAATTGAGGCTTTATTATTGATAGGGCCACATTCCTCCCTGTCATATATCAGAATATTTAAGAACATAGGTCATATTCTGACTATTAAATCTCCAACACACTCACCCAAAAAAAAAAAAAAATCTCCAATACCATACACCAAAGATTCATTAAGTTCCCACCAAGCATAATGTGAGGAAGCAAATACTACATAAAAAGGTGATTTCGAGAATCAATCAATTGACAAATTCGCAGCTCAGGTGACTCTGCAAAAATTTTACAATACCACTGTCATCAAAATCAGTTTTAACCCAACCCTATCGAGCTGAATAGCCTATTTTCACTGTGGTGTAATTCATGAAGATAGTTTATATGACAAGTGGTCACTATTTCGAATAATTTGAATCTTACTAGAGATATTTTGATTTACTTGATGCATGTAATTTGTGGGAAATTGTAAACATTCTAAATTTATCAAGTCTCACAAAACAGAGATTCAAAAGGGGTTCCCAAAAGTAAAAAGAAAATAGGCCATATTTTACTAATTTCTAACTGTTAATTTTTTTTGGGAAAATCTCACTTTGCACCCCCAAAAAAGTTTTAAGTTTTTTCACTTTATACCGTTAAAGATAAGATTTGTTACATTGTACTATCAATATATTAAAAATATTGCAATGTGACTACTCTTCTTGTTTCTGTTATCTTCTTTGGTTTATTCCGTCAAAACTCACTCCACTGACGTAAAGAGTATAAGCAATGAAAACTAATGGAAAGACCACATTACATTGCTTTTAATAAATTAAAGGTATAATATAAAACTTTTAATTTTTAAAGATATAAAATAAGATTTTTTTGAATTTTTAGAGTATAAAGTACAATTCACCCTAAATTCTTTTATGGTAATTAGAATTGTAATTTCGCCTGTGAAGACAACAATGACTGTAGTAGATAGATCAGACACGCATACGCTCCTATGACGCGTGTCTCCAAAATTGTAGGAACACTCATGAAAGCACCACATTCTTATTTTACCCATGAAATTGTAATTGGGTTCGTTATAGTCATCTCAACTCAAGTTACAACATTACAATCAAATTTTTTTTCCCTTTATAGCTATGAAGTATGACCACGGGATGATGAGTTCGAATTTAACTGGGCTAGGCCCAATAAATTGAGAAAAGGTCCAAACATTTAGGACCCACGAAAGAGCCTAAGTCGCCAAGACCCATGAAGCTGGGTCCACCCGTAAAAAAGAGTTGAATAGTGAAATCGGAGTAGAATAGTGAATCGGAGGTGAACAGTGAAAGGAGTCCAAGGAGATCAAATAGCCAACGCCCAAGCTACTCCAAGAAGGCACGGGCGTCAAGAGGACAACACCCAAGAGCCGAAGGCCCTTGGGCGCCGCCCAGGCACCCTTGGGCGTCGGCTTGGGGCTGGCTCCCTTTCGGGCGTCTCCTCCTCTTCCTTCCTCCGGCCTCCTCACTCAAGTCCAAGATAACCAAGCTCACTCCGAAGCAAGTCCGAGCTCAAGACTCAAGTTCAAGGCTAAGCATGAGTACACTCCACACCAGAATGACATCCGAGCAAATAGGAGCACGTGGAGCAAGACTCGGGATACGGAGATCTCCTACCGAAATTCTACCTTCCAAATAAGTCTATTCCTACCATAACTCTACTTACCAAAGAGATTCACTCCTACCATGTTTGTACTTACCAAATTAACGGGAGTCTTTTCCCCCACGTCACCGCCTCGGTGAGTCTATATAATGTAAGCCCTCACTGTATAAAAGGGCAAGAAGACGACGATGACTCTTGAGACACAGACTACACAAATTGTACTCAGCAAGCTCTAAAAGCTCTCTACACACTCTCTCTCTAAACTCATTGTAAACTCTCCGGAGTACCACCGTTGATCAATAAAACACCCCAAGCCACCGTCTCCATTCGAAGAGTGGACGTAGGTCATCTGAGACCGAGCCACTATAAATCTCCTGTGTTGACTCTTTATTTACTGTTTTGTCATTTAATTGTCATTGATTGCTCATTAATCACTATTGTGACTGTTGATCTCGCACGAAGACGATTTTGTGCATCATCACGGGACATGGGACACAGATACGACACGACATAGACACGTCGACACGACATTTTTTCAAAAAAGTAGGACACAGACACGTTAAGGATATGCTACAAAAAAAATTATATTTTATATATAACATCATATAATTTATTATAAATATATTGATAATGATATACAATTCATAACAAAATCAGTATTTTGTGATACGAAAACCTAATGTCTAATCATTTGTGTGAATTTTTAAATTAAAATATCTTCATTATAGTCAATAATTATCAAAAAAAAAATTTGTAAACAATATGTACATAATATATAATTTAAATAATTGCTTTCATTTTCTCAATTTCTCCTTTTTAAAATTTTTATGCATCTTTTATTTTTATTATTATATTTGGAGTACAATTTTAATATGTCTAGTATTAGTAATTATATGTTCTCAATTTTTTAAGTTTTGTTAATCACATTTCAACAAATATTTATTATTTAGTAGTAAACACGTTCTAAAGAAGTGTCAAACACGTGTCCGAAATTAAAATTTTATCATTTAATTATGGACACGAATAAAAAAATATCGGACACGTGTCCGAGAGTGTCCGAAGAGTGTCGGTGTCTGACACGTGTCCGACACAGATACGTCACGTTCTCGAGAGTGTCCATGCTTCATAGCTTTATAGTCATTACATAATATTATAACATCATTCACAAAGACAAAGTGAGAGAGTATTGGACACAATCTCGAACCATGGTAAAAATGATATTTGCTTCGCAGGAATAGGTGGGGGAGTACATTTTTTTTGAAAATATTCTTGGAAAAATCTATTGCCCAAACTTTTAGGGCTTATTTGGTATGAGAGTTTGGAGGGGTTTGTAAATATGGGTTAGGGTATAAACTTTCTTAAACTATGTTTGACAATCATGAAATAGGAATAAGATTTGAATCATGGCCCGGTCATAAAACTCACATACTTGAGTTTCATGAAATCTAAAAGGGGTGGATTTCATATGGGGTTAAAGGATTTAACACACAAATGACATTTGTACACCCATATATCTTATATACTCTATATATACAAATTAGTTAAAGTGTAAAATAGTTATTTATATACAAATATATTATCATAATAATCATATATTCCTGCGCATACCGAACATGGGTATGGACATCATTGAAAGTTGATTCCCATCTTTGAATCATACCTGGGTTTGGACAAGCCAATCCAAACACATCTAAAAAAACATACAAAACATGCCCTTAAGTTAGTAAGTATACTTTTTATAAAATATTTTGGGGTCGTTTGATTGCTGCATTAGAAATAGATGGATTAGATACAATAACTCGGTCTAATATAATATAGAAGAACAAAAGACAAGACCAAATAAGGTATTAGAATAATACATAATTTTATCTAGTGTTTGATAATACACAACATAAACGTTAGATAATAATTATTTTATTGTATTAATGTTGAATTAACAAAAATACCGTCAATCAGTGTTTGTTACATTAATGATAGTTTGATTTTATCAGTTGAGGAGTTATAATGATAAACGTGTAAAATAATACGTTTGAGTTGGATTATAATATCATCTTTTTTTTTGTGGTATTAAAATACCTCTATAATACAGGTTTAACGTATAAAAAATATACGATAAATATACGATTAGTATATATTTTTAAAATTAATACGGTATCAAATATGCTTATTAAATAAAGTATTAGGCACGATTAAATAAAAAATAGCACAATTTAATATTTAATTCCTTATAATACGTCTATCAAACGAGCCCTTTATGAATAAGTACATAATTTCAAACTTTCATATTTGAGTAGTACCTAAATGCCCTTGTCTATTTTATGCAATATCTAGTAGTTTTTTTTATTATTATTATGTTTTTATTGAATGAGTGATTTCTTATTTTAATGAGCAATTAAGCGTTTGAATTTTAAAAAGATTACATTTTTTTTTGCAATTAATATATATTTTTTTCATATTTTTTTTTAAAATTTATGATTTTCATACAACAACTGATAAGCGTTATCAGTCTTCCACAAGAGGGGTCATCAATTTTCTGGTATTTTCTCAAGTCAAGTTCTTTTTTTTTTCGTGTTTTTTAATTTCACAATCAGTTGGTGTCATTCATGTTCATATGATTATTTCAAATACCATTTGTTAAACTTCTTTGATTTAAAGACTAAACTTTACCTAACAAAAACATTGTTTGACGGTTTTTTTTATTTATTCAAAGGGATTATTTATTCAAGAATGTGAATATTGTTGCAAATTTTTTCACTTAATAATTTATTGTTATAGGAATTGCATATGATGTTTATTTGTCATATTCATGCCACGGGGTTTTCGTACTATGATAACTGATTTTTTATTTTTTCCTGTGAAACATTGACATGAAGAACAATGGAGGATATCGTAATGACGGTATGCAGATTCAGTAGTGAGACATCAGTTCTCAAATTTTATGTAGGTTCAACGTTAGATGACGTTGTGCATGGGATCCGTAACACATGGGATTATTTGACAAATGTTGTTGTTGGACCGTCTTACTCTATCCTTGGGCATCCGAATTGCATTTTGCGCAATGATATAAATATGAATAATATGTTTGATTTGGTGAGATGTATCGTAGTTAAGTATGTAGATATGAATGTCGTTGTGCGAAATGATGAGTCACGTGTTGTTGATGATATTGATTTTATTGAAGATGTCGAATTACATGATGTTGGAAAGGAATAAATCTTTTCATTTTTCAACGAATTACATGATGTGAGCCTCATTTTTCCATGCTTTTATCACTTTTTTCAACTCTTCATTTTCTGTTGTTAGTACCTCAATTCTTTGTTTGTTGATTGAATTTTAATGTATTTCTTCCTGTACACAGGTCAAATCTTTATCACCACATGCTTTCGCCTTTTCAAATTTTTTTTCACCATCTATTTGTGTGCACTCAAAGCTCACAACATCGAGCAAGGTTTCAAAGTTTTCAGTTTGATTCTCATTATCTCCAATTATATCCATAATATAGTCATCAGCATCAAACAGGGCTTCATCATCACAGTAATGTAATTTGTCATCAACTATTTGTTCTACATATTGTTTCTTCCTCAATGGACTCCTCCAAGTTTGTTGCTCCTACTATTTCGTGAGTTCCAATCATTAGTTTTATGTGCCAAAGTATTTTGATTAAATTCCACTATTCCTTGGTTTTTTTCAATCTTTTTTACAAAACCTAGACATGTAAATAACAGTCAAATATTAACAGAGTAATATTATAATAGTTTCACGATATGTTGTCATTATGAATAAACAGAACAAATTATAATAGTGTCACAAATACACCATGTCAATTTAAGCATATTTTTTTTTGAACTGAATTTAAGCATATTCACTTTATAATAATTAACTATACTCATTACAAAACAGATATGCTGAATTTTATGTGGCTTCCCTTGTTTGATAGCCCTTTTTAGAGTCAATAATTTCCACTTTAGGAATATTGGAAATGCGTTTGGTTTTTCAGGACTTATCCGTTTTGTGTGCTCGCAAAATCAGAACTTCAAAAAATGAAAAAAAATGTCAATACATAATTTTACATGTTTCCATATGGAAGCTAACTAACGAGTTTAGTACAATCAACTTACAAGTATAAGATAGACACATTCAGTAACTGTTGATGGAGAATTCATTTTTTTCCTCAGTGATGAAATAAGTGCACCATGTATGGCCTTTGACCAGTCAAAATTCTTCATCTCATCCAAATTCTCCACATATGGGATATATTCCCATCCAAGTGTATGCCCCATGTTTGTGAAGAACAAAGTTACCAGAAGGTATAAACATAATAGTCTTGTTACGTTATCGTAGTCTTCTTGTGTATTCCCATCTACTACTTGTTTCAGCCTATTTTTTATTAATGGTGTAGACAACCTATCATCACTTTTGAACCTCCGCTGAACGAATGTCATCGACTTCTTTCCATGGTTGTTGCATTTATTGTCTTGCTGTCATCTTCAATTCCAAATATTAGAGTGACATAAGTTTTTCTCAATTTGACACTCTCTCCACCAATGCAAAATTTTGATGTTTTGGGGTCGAAACACAAAATTATAAATAGTATGCTGTTGTCAGTTTTCATGCACCATGACTTCACAAAATTGTTCTCTATAACACTTTCAAAGATCAACCAAAACGGTGTTTTTCGCAACGACATTTTGTGTTCTTCCTGCAACACAATTTCATATATTGACCTTATGATTACAAGCATGTTTGATTTGTATTGTGGGTCTAGTGACTTTTCCTTCACACTTGTTTCAACACCTTTTATTGCTTCATTACCAGTTCTACCAGATGTTGACCCCACCACATGCCTTGCCAATATTCCTCTTCGTTTCCCTTGGATTTTTTTCGCTGTTGTAGATCGTGTGTTTTTGCCATGTCCTGTGTTCACAAAAAAAATTAGAGATATAAGAATAAATTTGAATATTAATGTATCATGTCACTATATGTTATATCAGTATGATTTTTAATCTCTATTCAATAATAATGTAATAGTCTCACTATGTTGTATATTTAATTGTTATATATGAGAAATGCAATTCATTAAATTAGTTGTCCATACACATTGTACATCTGTGGACTAAGTTTCATAAATCTGTTATGAATTTTTTAACAAATACAATGATTACCCAAACAATAGAGTTATAACTTAAAAAGTTCTAAAAGAGTGACATTAATAAGAGTGACATTATAACTTAAATAGTGACATTATTTTAGGTTGTAAAAGAGTTACAACAAAGTGTTACGTGAAATTGCAGCATCATAATGTTTTCTTTGTATGTTGTCAATGTGTATAAAGATTTTATGCATTATCAATTGAATGTAAATGTCAATATATAATGCATCATTACTGTTCTATAGTGTGTTACTAAGTTGTCACCATCATACCTACTTGGCCATATTAGAAGCTCAAGGTAAAATGTTAGTATATGTTGTATCACTATGAATTATCAACAATAGGTTATTAGTATATAATGTACCTGTATGGATAATCTTCAATATCATAGTGTTACATCATTCTAAATTAACAAATAATACAAATTGTTATCCATATTAAAAGATGTAATAGAATAACTATGTTTTCTAGTTAAAAAAAAAAAAACATCATTTAATAAAAAGGACATCTAATTATATGATTTGGTTTTCTCAAAACAAAGCAATTACACAATGCAACATTGAACAAAAATTCAAATGAATTTTATGTGTTAGATATCATTTAAAACACTATCTAAAATATGATGGATCTCATTTAAAAATTAAAAAAAATTAACAAAACAGTAATGTTTGGAATTTTTGATTTGAGGTTTGTATAGTGCGGCATTGAATATAAACTCAAAATGGAATTGTTGTAGCTTATTATTTGTGTAAACAAAATAAAAACTATTGTGGATTTTGTTCAAAAAAAATAACGAAATCACTCAACAAATTAATACTAATGTTTTGGGGGGGTTTTGTGTTTAATTTAAAAAAAATAAAAAAAAATCACAAAACTTACTGTTAAAGAGTCGCCTAAACAATAAATAGGGAAGAGTCTCTTTATGATGACGCTGGAATCCCTCAACGATGCCGGAACAACTATAACAACTTCAACAACTTACTTCACCGGAGTCCATTCAAGTCAAAGACCGCAACAACCTTCATCTTTGGACAATCTTATTCAAACAAAGGCAATGCAAATGGTTTGGATTTTTTAGAACTCTCCGTTGAAAGTGGAAGATGTAACGAGTAAAAAAAAAGTGAAAAATGTCAATTGAGAATGTGAAAGGATTTTGCACAAAATAAGGGATTCCATTAGTCGGTTTCTTAAAAACCGGTTTAATGCTTTACTTTTCATTTTCCATTTTTAAATACTTAAATAATTTTTTTTGTCTTTTCATGTCACAATGGACTTTTGTCCAACATGTTTTGCATGCATTACTTTTTTACCAAAATTTCTTAGATTTTGTACCGGCCTACAAAATTCTAAAAAAATAAATTTCTATAAAATGTGACGGCCCGGTCTAGACCAGGCTCTGCTTAGAGGCCCAGTCTAGAGGTACATTTTAGAAATACAAACCAAGCCTACCTCAAACGTACATGCCTAGCTCACCACAGAATAGAGGAAGTTAGGTCAGGTCAGCCATGCCATCTTGAGAGAATTATATTAGTCGCCATCTTGAGAGAATTATATTAGTCGCCATCTTGAGAGAGTTAGTCCACAACTAACACACGAGGAAATCTCTGTGGGACGTGCACTTTGTCGCCTCTACTGAACTGTCTTACCGAATTACCTCACTTATTACAAGAATAATATATCAATCTATTAAGAGACGCCTATAAATTGTAAGTTTCACATACACAAGGGGGACTCTCTCACATGATTACTCACATCTGAGCACTCTACGCTCTTTCTAGTAATAAAACACTCAGGTCATCATAGTCCTTGATAGTGGAATAGTTCACCCTAACCGAACCATTTTATTCGTTTTTGCTTGTATTGGGTCTTTTTTTTAATTACTGAATTAAATACTTGATAGGTGGTGCATAAACATATTTTGTGCATTATCAACATGAAAGAGTTTCACATGAATTGTCTTGATCATTGGATACCATTGAAACACAAATAGGAAGAAGTGTTATCAATTGATTTCCTGTAATTCTTTCCAATATAGAATGATTAAAGAATCAAGATATAAGTCTCGATGTCTATTGTAAACTCGTATTATACCAAAAAAAACTTGGACATATGTAGAGAAGTCTCTGGAATTTTTAAATTACAATTCAGAGAAAAATCGACTCTTTAGCGTGATTTGTGCTTTATTCAATGAAAATTGGCCCAAATTCTTGTGCAATTTGAATAAATTGTTGCAAAAATAATGTACTTTTTTTAAAAAATATTCTCATTTTGGACAAATTTTTTTATTTTGATTGACCATCGAAGAATCCAAATATCTATCAAATTTCACAAAGTAGTACTACACGAATAACAAAATATATACACAGTGTATGATCAAGTAATTTATTTCTATTTTAATATAAGATATTAATATCCTTAAATTCACAAGAACATCATCAAAACATCATTTTATCCGTTTGAAAACTCTTATTAAAGCTTATTTCTTAAGTATTGTTTTCCGTGGTGCATATTTTTACATTTTTACAAAAAAATAGATGTGTCTAGTCGACCCTCGTGAGCAAAGAGGAATGGTCTAGTAATTAATATTTTTTTGGCCTTTTTTCTTAATATAAGATTCGAGTTTCACCAAACCTCCTCCCCTGAATAGTCACCCAAAAAAAAAAGAAGTCCACCCTCAAAAGTTCACCTTCCTTTAAAAAATAGACTTTTTAGAAGCTATATGTGAGCTTTCAGTTGTAACAAATTGTATAAATTTGGTCGTCTAAATAATTTATGTGTTGGATGAGGTTAATGGCTGACCTAATGAGCGTCTATCGGCGAGTCTTAAAAACATGAATTTGAACCTCATTATTCTCCTCCATATAATAGGACATGACAAAAAATATATATATATTTATTGTGCACTAGGGCCGACTCTATTTCTAAGCATGTGAGGCGGCCGCTTAGAGTCTCATTTGTGTATATTTCTTAAAATAAAATGATTAAATTTAAAAAATTATAAAAAAATTTAAGATGTTACGTTGAACGGTAAAAAATATATAAAAATATTATTTTTTAAATTATAAATGTATTTAAATTAAAAAAATTGCACTATATTTTACCACATTTTACTAAGTTATTTATTTGAATTTTCAATAACTCTAACAGATAATCGAACCGAGTTGTTAGAGTTCAGCTCATTTTAAGCTTGGTTCAGATTCGATTTGTTTTCTAAATGAGCCGAGTTTGAATATTTTTTAAAACTCGATTAAAAAAAGATTTTAAAGGCTCAGCTCGAACTTACAAAATTCAACTCGTTTATATGTAAAATAATCGAACTACTAAAACTCGACTTGAATTCAACTCAGTTCAAAAAAATGAGCTAAATTTGAATAATTTTTTAAACTTTTTTTAAAAAATGAGTGTGACAGGCTTGACTCGAGTTCACACAGTTTGATTCAATTATCAGTCTCAAATCTAACTTATTTATTTCGTTTAATTTTCTTAAACTATATTTTGAGATAATTTTGATCTTAATACAATCATTCACACAGTGTATTAATTTTACAAGTTATTTTTGACCTTAAATATACCTACTAAAAAATATGAATTTAAATATTTAAAATTAAAAATAAAAATAAAAATAACTAAATTATTCATCTATGACCTCAAGTATTGTTGCGTGGGCCTGAGAGTGGGACAACAATCTCCATAACTAAAAGTTTGTAGCACAAAACAACATATGAAATCAAAAATTGATTCAAAATCGAAAGAGGCAAAACAGACTCCATTGAGACTCATTCTTTCCACCACCAAACTAAATATAACAAGCAAACCCTCTCTTTCTCTCCCTCTCTTCTCTTCAGATTCACGTAATCAGATGCACGCAATCTATATAATATAGAGAGAAACATACTCTTGGGGAAGAGCGACACCAGCAAATTCTAATCTGTTTCTCGCCAATCTTACATTTCGCACCCATTGTCTCTTCAACCCCCAAACCCACGAAAATCAAGATCTCCACAAACCCATCTACAGATACAAATTTCTGTATCTGACCAAACAAACCCAGCTAACCCTTTTTTGTTTAGGCTTTTCTTTCAAACAAAGTCCATAAACATGAAGATCTCCACGAACCCACCTCTACATGCTCTTTTTTGTATCTAAAAATCCAAACCCTTTTTTTATATTATCCAATTTTGTTTGCTACATTCACTCCATGCTTCAGAAACTAGATAAACAGGGAAGAAATCCACTATGGGAGCTGAGAAGAAATGGCTCTTCACACTCTTCTCTGCCACATTTATCTCTGTTATGCTTTTCCTTTCCTCAATTTCTGGGTTTAGTGCCTCATATCATTATTTCACCTCCTACAAACCCTACACTTCA
>CM042199.1:6651679-6695149 GCA_023539305.1 Ilex asprella
GTTCTATTTCAGGGTACTTAAATGTTTTTGTAATCTATGTTTTTGAGTATGAGAGAAAGCTTATTCGTAGAAGAATAAAAATAAATGTTTTTGCTTCACAGTCTGGATTGAAGCTGAGAGCAATGCCGAATTTACTTCAACATGTAGGGTTGCTAATTTTTTTGTGTACAGAGTCATCAAAGGTAGTGGAGGAAGGGCTAAAACTGTATGAACTCACAAAGGGCCAATGAAAGGAATGTGAGCACAAAAGTTCCAAAGTAGTGAATTAAGGCTGATAATGAGTTTAGTTTCTTTTGATGATACAAAATGCTTTTTCTTTTTGGTGTCACAGCAGCAACAAAAATATTTATTTTGTTGCAGAAGGAAATGAAAATGATGAAGATTGGACATATAAGACAAATCCCCCTCCCTGCAAGCCTAACAAAAATTTATCCAGACAGTGCACATTACAAAAATTTTGATAGGAAAGTGGAATCTTAAATCTTTCTGATGTAATTTGAAGGAAACCCAAAACATTAATAATGCCAATAGTGGTAATGGATATAAGATGAAAGGACCGGAATTTGTTCTCCAAGGCCATCAGCACTTTTTATCAGTAGTAACTCGTAAGTTAATGTCAGTATCTTATTGCCTTCCATTGCCTGTCATGGAGTTGTCATTCAATTTTTCCACTGTAGATAATTTAGTATGTTGATGCACAGGGCTTTAGCCCATAGCTGTGATGCAGGCACCACTGAATGACATCGTCTTCAGAAAGCACTTGCCTCGATCTGATTGCACTTGAAGTGTTTCATTGTGAGCTTTCAGGATTTATAGTGCAGAAATGGCAAAATTCTATCATATTCCTTTTGAGAATAGCATGTGATTGTTTGTCTGCTCTGGTCGAGAGCTAGAGAACTAGGGCACCCATTTGCTTGAAATCTGCAATCTGATATTCTCAGTGGCAACCACATGTTCATAAACTGAATCCTCTCCATTGTGCAAATATATCTCCTTCAGTATTTTAATGTCAGTCATAACATTTCATATGTTGCCCTTGGCATTGCTTTTTTTTTATTGTCATTTTGAGATGTCATGCACACTTACTTACTTGAAGAGAGTCTTAAATTATTATGGATTCATTACATTGGATTGTTTTTGTACTTGACCTATGCTGACTTTCTTTGGGCTTTTGTTATTTGTTTTCAGACTTGTCACAAGTTTTCTCCTCTGTTAGAAGAGACCTCAGTTTCATTGATCACACTAGTGACCTTGGGTGGAAAGAGTAGGCAAACCTTTTTTGCAAATTTTATCAATAAACATGTAGTATTTAAGCCTACAGTTGTGTGATGCTATTTTTTTGTTTAATATCATTACAGGGGTCAGAGAGTCCAGCCAATTGTAGTTGATCCGGGACTTTACTTGGCTAGGAGGACCCAAATCTTTCATGCCACAGAAAAGAGGCCAATGCCTGAATCTTTCAAAGTTTTTACAGGCAAAGTTTCTTCTCTATATTTTAATGGCCGTGCAACTTATAAATGATGGAAAAGCATAAAAATGTCAGTATTTAGAGGGAATCCTGCACTCAAAGATAATCCGATTTTTTTTGGGTTTTTCAGGTTCTCCATGGGTTGTCTTGAGCCGATCCTTCCTTGAATTTTGTGTTTTTGGCTGGGATAACCTCCCTCGAACCCTTTTAATGTACTCTGCTAATGTAGCCTTACCGCAAGAATTCTATTTTCATTCTGTCATTTGCAATTCACCAGAGTTCAAGAACACAACTGTTAATAACGATTTGAGATATATGGTCTGGGACAACCCCCCAAAGATGGAGCCTCTCTTTCTCAACACGTCAGGTTATGAGCCAATGGTCCAAAGTGGAGCTGCTTTCGCAAGAAAGTTTGAAATAGATGACCCAGCGCTAGATATGATTGATGAGAAGATCCTCAAGCGTGGCCATAACCGAGCTGCCCCTGGGGCATGGTGCACTGGCCGGAAGATCTGGTTGATGGATCCATGCTCCCAATGGGGTGATGTCAATGTTTTGAAGCCAGGACCTCAATTGAAGAAGTTTGAAAAGTCTACACACGAACTTCTTGATGTCTGGAAGTCACAATCAAACCAGTGCAGATGACAACATACCAATTAAACAAAGACCACTGTAACACGTGGTTAGTGTTCTGCTGCATCTGATTATTGGGCAATTTGAATACCTTTGGTTGAGATGCATTCTTTGGTATTTATACATTCTTTTTGGGGTATTCGTCTGGGAATGGGCTGCTCCAGTGTGAATACTGAGGGTATGAAGTCGAGGGGCAAGATAAATTCATTTCTGGTGTTGGGCTGTCTTGTGGCTTTGGAGCAAGTATAATCGTAAAACCACCACCAGCAGTAGTCTTCGATCAATAAGAGGAATCTCCCTCTGATGTCATGGATACACTGTTATGTATTCAATTATACCTTGGCTTTCCAGTTGACTCTATCCTCAATGTTACGGCACGAGTTCATTTTTGAATCTTCAACCTGATTGGTTTTTTGACCTGTCCCCTTCTTCTGCCCACATGCATACATCTCAGCTAAGTAAGGTTTCTATGTGGCTGACCCAAAAAATGCTGGTTTTTATGTGAAGAGGAAGCCATCGATCAATAAAAGCATTGCTTTTGTCGAGTAGTTACTTACCTACTTGTGCCCAGAAGGATTAGGTGTATCACAGACGATTTGTTTTGGCTTTGTGGTGTAGCTTACGAGTACTATGCGAGCAAATTTCATGTCTAGATCTAACATTAAATTGTTTCATTTGTTTTTATTTGGAAATTCAAGATGATCAAGTGCCGGTAGTTTCACCAAGCAATTGCTTCATTTTTTGTTGGAAGTTCACACAGCCTTGTAGCATGTATCAAGCAATGCTTGTTTTGAGATTCCGAGCAAGGTTTGTTGCCAAAGTACTTCTAAATTCCCATGCACAACTGGAGAAGGGAAGACAAACAAAAAGAGAGAAAGTAATAAGGAAAATTACAGAGAAGATTGTTTGCAAGGCAGCTCCAAAGTTGCATTGTCTACGCTCCATGCTGAATTGACGAAATGCTTTCCACTTTGTATCTGCCCCTTCCTTCTACAGTAACGTTAAAAAAAAAAATCATCTAAAATATCAAAATTATCCCTACATAAAACCAAACAATCTGTTTAGATAAAATCCGAGTCGATTAAAATTCATTTTTCTACATATTAACGAGTTGATTAAAATTTATTTTTTACATATTAAAATTTGAGCTGATTAAAATTCGATTCAAACTGATTAAATTTTAGTTTTTTAAGTATTAAAAATCAAGCATATTAAAATTCTTTTTTTACGTATTAAAATTAAAACAAATTTGAGCTCTACCTGAGTTGTTAGCACCGATTAAAATTTGTTTCAAGTACATTAAAATTTATATTTTTTGCTTATTAAAATCTGTGTCAATTAAAGTAGATTAAAATTTATTTTTTACGTATTAAAATTTAAGTCGATTAAAATTTATATTTTTTTATGTATCAAAATTTAAGCCGATTAAAATTCAATGCAAGTTGATTAAAATGAATTTTAATCGACTCAAATTTTAATACGTAAAAAAATATAATTTTTAATCAACTCGAATTTTAATATGTAAAAAAATAAATTTTAATTAGTTTGAATCAAATTTTAACACGTAAAAAAATTTAAAAATAGATAAGTCTCATTGAAGATATGTATATTTAGAGGGGGTGTGGATGAAAACTTTCCTAATCATGGGCAATTTAATAAAATTGTATTATAGTTAACATCTTTAATTTGACAAAGGGTGTTAGTAAAGATTTAAAACAAAAGAGAGAGTGTTTTTAAAGATATAATATACTAGAAGGAGTGTGACTGAAATTTTTCCAAAATTAAATTAACTGCGATGGCCCTACTTTGCTAAGATATCACAGTAACACAAACACGCCTTAAGACAGCTGCAATTGTCGTATTCTGTAAAAATACCACGACTTTTATTCAGGGAAAATATACCTAGACCATGCTCGGTATTCTTCCAAACAAACTATTTTCCCACAAAATAAGTGGAACAGAAATCACCAGCCAACAGTCATGATTCTCTCCAAGTTTTCTTCAATTTCCTTCTTGGCATATCATTTACTGCATTTGAGTGGAATTCATTGTATACAAGTGGGTCTTTCACTCGTTAATGAGAATAATCTACTAAGAAAATTAAAAAGAAAATGTATTGGAGGGGTCTGGATCGATCACACGCATTGTAATTCGAGAGTAGCCAAATTGAACTCTACATCACACAAATGAAATCATAAATTCAGCATTATCGACAGTGACATCAACATTTGGACACTCAATTGGCTGTCCGAGGCATTAGAGTTTGAGACATTGGTTTGCCGTTCAAAGGCCTCTTGATCTCCCTGTATCACTGACCACCAGAGGTATTTCAATAACTTTTCAAAACACAACAGACTTTAGTCCTCATTCATCCCCACTAATAAAAGAGGAAATCCTCTATAAATCTTGAAGATACTGAAAAACTGCAAATGCTATGAGACCCATATCTACTGAAGCATACATGTCCATTAGATCAGAGTTCCATTGGACAATGCCAAAGTAACAGAAGAAAAAAAAAAGAGGCCAATCTACAAGCGGCAAAACTCCACCTCAGTATATGAAAAACAAAAATGGTAATTTGTACATCTAAGCTTTCCATGTTCAAGTTCTAGAATAATTGCGAATCGGGTCAGCCAATAGAAGAAACCTTTACAATAAGAACTGTACCATCTGCCACAACAATGATTGAGTTTATCATCACATTTTCAAAGAAAGTATCAAAAAATAAGAAAGCATGGAGAGTTTCAAATTTTCAGTGTATACAAACGAACTTACAGAGACTATCAACATCCCCAGCTCAAAATTCACTTCGATCTGGTGCCATCGACTCTTCACTGCTCCCAATTTCATCAGAAACAGACTCTGGCAATGCAAGAACTTCACCAATTCCATGAACAACAAGAAAATCACTGTAATACATGTCCGGAAAACCCACAGAAACCCCATTCACCATCAATAAATCGCCGGATCTTGTAACATTGACCCCAAACCCTTCCAAATAAGTCTCAAGCACTGTTCCGTTCCCAATGTTAACCAAATCAGCCCATGTAACTTTGCAAGGAACCACATGCCTAAAAAAAAGAGATGAGTAGTCCGAAAAATCCCCGGAGAATCCAAACATTAATTCGTCATATGGAGCAAACACCGTCAATTTCAAATGATTATCACTCAGAAACCCTACCAATTGCAGCTCAAGAAGCGATGCCATTATCGAATACCCTCTCGATCTCAACTCTAAAGACGCATCATGAAACAAAAATTCGCTTCTCCGATAACTTCTTGAAGTTTCACATCCAAGATTTTGATTGCCAGGGGTTTCGATTTGGGCCGACATTGTAAAATTGGGATCGAAGAAATTTTCAATTCCGTATACAATGACTGAACCGTCGTCGAATATAGGTGAACCAGTGATTGTCACATTGTTGAGTGAAATTACGGAACTGGATGGTAGCGTGGTGATGGTTAGGGGTCTTGAGGGGGACAAAGTGGGTATTCTGGTGCCGTATGGAAGGGAATTGAGGCTTTGAGGAGAGAGAGAAACGGGAGAGAGATGGAGTTGGAGAAGAGAGAGAGAGGGTTGGCCGGAGGCGGCGAAGGCAGAGTCTTCCGGAGCGAAGATAGTGAAGGATGGTGGGCTTGAAGATTTGGCGGTTTTGATGGCATCGTCGGAGATAAGTTGGAGGGTGAGAGCCATTGCGATGTAGCCGGAGTTGGAGAGAGTCTCGGCGGCGTTGAGGATGGATTGAGAATGGAGCGCGGAGGAGAGAGAGAACAGAGAGAGAATGGTGACAAGGGTGATGAAAGTTGGTTTGGTCGCCATTGATGAGAGAGAGAGAGAGAGAGAGAGAGAGAGAGCGTGGTGTGCGTATGTATAGGCTTTTTGGCGGGAAAATTTGCAAGGACACGTGGCGGTTTGGAATTGGTAGAATCGGGGAGTCGGGTGTTGATAGTTAGTTACAGTTAGTTTGGAAGGGAAAGGAAAATGATACTTGGAATTGGGTCTCATCTCATTTATTGACCTAATGGATCTTAACCATTCAATTGGAGCGGGTTTAAATGAATACTGAGATTCACTATTAATTCAATAATAAAAAATAATTAGGTATACAAATTAAATATAAATAACATTGTAATTTGTATATATGTTTGTCGAAAAATTTGGGACACGTGACGATAGAGAATTGGTGTAATTTAGAAATAAACAATACTACATGGATTTAAAATATTGACTTAATTTATTAATTTGATTAATCGTTGTCATTAATAATTATAAGTCTTAATTTTTATTGGGCTCCACTACCTATTCTGATTGATTAAGTCAACAAATCAAGTCAATAGTTTAAGAAATGATACATTTTTATAAAAGCTTAGTCTTGATGTCTACCTCAATGAATAATGAAAAACATTGATTCAACCTCAATGAATAATGTACAACAAGATGTAATTGTTATACGACGAACACATATTTTTCATGAAATCTCAAAATATACATGAGATGAGAATGAGATGCATCAATGATAGTTAATGGAAAAAAAAAAACTATATCTGATGATAAAAGATCTGAATAATGACAAATTGTTATTTAAAAATCTTAGATTCAAAATTCCCCCTTAAGCTTCTCTATTTCTTTCTTCTTTTTTCCTCTATTTTCGTAGTGTTTAGAGGCTTTTTGGAGTCTTAGCAATGAAGGAAAAATATACGGCAAAAGAAGTAGGAGAAAACTATTTTTAGGCACATAATAATAGACAAGGCAGTTAAAAAAAATTCGCCACAAAGAGGGAAAAATGGGTCTAACTCCTCTACAGTTGGCCACTAATCGTTGTCGTAAGCTTTAATGAAACGATGTCGTTTTGCTTTTTGTTTTTTGTATGTAAACTAGTGCACAGAAACGACTCCCACATCAAAACCAAACGATCAACTTCTTCTCCTGCTTCTTCTTTATCAATTGCAACTCCCGCCAAGTGAATTTGTCAGCTTCTTCTCCGTCAATTGAAGCTCCCACCAAGTGAACTTCGACTGTGGACCCTCCTTCAAGTGAAGTCATACTAAACACTCCAAGTAATACGATTCAATTCTTGTTGATTTTATTTATGTTCTCTTTGTCTCTGGTTGTATTTATCAACTTGCATGCTATGTTTTGATTTGGGAACATGATTTTATGCTATTTTGTTTGGTATACATGATTTTTTGATTCTTTGGCTATGGGTGTTGGGGAGCTCTTCCAATTTTGTGGAACTATTTTGATAGAGAGTGTTTGTCAATGTTGTTCTGATTTTTTTTTGGAATATCATACATATATTCATGTGTTTCATTCATCACATAATGTCATTTCAATGAAATTTTGTATTGTAGATACTATGATGGAATCTTTGGGGGTTATTGTGAGAGACAATAGCCCACATATTAATATGTAATTTGATTCTGGAGAAGATTCTTATGTGTTTTATAACAATTATGGAGGGTCTATGAGATTTAGCATGAAAAAATATTTTCAGAATAAATGTTTGAAAGATGACATTATCATTTACAGAAAATATGTTTGTCGTAAACAAAATCAAAGGTTTTAAGATAAAAGAGATTGGAAAATAAGAAAGCCTAATGTAGAGAAGTGAACTAATTACCCGGCTTATATGTGCATATCTCTTAATAGAAAATTGACAAATTTTGTTGTGGTGAAATAAGACGACAATCACAACCACCCTGCACATCTTGCCGAATGTATTCATATGATGTCATCCCAACAGAAGGTTACCGAAACACAAAACATTAGTATTTATACGACTTCGAATTGTGGGAGATAACTTAAGGTTTCCTACGAATTTTTGAGTACTCAAGCGGGAAGAAATGAAAGCCTAGGCTTCACTTGTCAAGACTAGAAGAATTGCCTCCGTAAAAGAAGGCAACAATACTTGAGGTACAGTGAGACAGATAGTTTGTTAAAGTATTTTCGAACGAAAGTAGTTAAAAATCTGTCATTCTATTATGAAGTCTAATTGGATGTAGAGGAGCATATTACTAATATTTTTTGGCCCGTATGGAAACTTTGGGGATGTTTCTCATTTTACACAATATTCAGAACGAACATGGAGTGTCGACTTTTTGCTTATTTTATTGGTTTCAACTATTTCAAGAAGACAATTTTATTTGGACCTGTATTATTGTATGATAAAATGACAGTATCATTTTAGTGGTTGTTTGAGACATGTCTGGAATAGTTATGTCTGGAAAAAATTCTATTACCATCTTCATTGACCAAGATCAAGTATCAAGTAATGGCTATGGCTGTAACGCCCCTTAAAAGAATTTCATCCCTAAAATTCACTCACATGCACATATAACAACATACACATGCAAAAAGTCTTTCAATACTCTATAACTATAAGAGATGTACCTCCATCTTCAAACAGAAATGGATAGGTAGCTCAAATAGTGTCCTCACACTCTCATGTCGCCTCCTCTATCCCATGATGCTACCACAACACCTTAGTAGCCTCACAGTCTTGCCATGCAAAACCTACTCTCGGCTGTCGACGATAAGCACCAGTCTTTCCTCGAAGATCTCATCCGCATCAACCACCAGCTCACCCCAATCCACCACGTGTGTAGGATCTGGAGTATACTTCTAGAGCATGGAGAAATGGAACACCATGTGAATACCAGATAAATTTGGCAGTAACGCCAACCGATAAGAGACTGTATCAACCTTCTCGAGTACATCGAAGGCCCCCGATATACCTTAGCGACAACTTTTTTCGCTTCCCAAACTTGACCACTCCCTTCTTAGGCATCACCTTCTAGAAGATATGATCTCCGACCTCTTCCGAGAGTTAAAGAAGAGGCTTATTTCAGCTCTGATTTTGATAGTTTTGGAGAGGGGACAGAGGTACACATTTTATTGCGATGCCTCTAAGGACGGACTTGGTTGTGTACTTTAAAGTGTAGAAAATATGTGTGTGAGTTGCTAAGGTGTAGTAACGTGTAAGTGTACTTTGAGGTGTAGTAAAGTGTGTGTGCGTGTTTTCTTCTTGTCTGAACCGAGAGTGAGGAAGAGTAAACAAAAAGAGAAAAAAATATATGTGTGTGTCCATTTGAGACGAGAACAAGAAGGAAGAGAGGGAGGGAGAAAACAAACCTTGGTGGGTGTTTTTAATTCCAACCGAGAGAGAGGGAATTGTCTGACCGAAATAAAGAAGAGAAAAAGAGAAAAATGAGAAGCAGAAGGCTAACCGAAAGTAAGAAGAATGAAACAGAAAGCTGAGTTATCAAATTCAAATAATGATTCTGAGGTACAGGATGGTATGCAATATGCTCTCCTTAAATTTCTTTGCAAGGAGCATTTCTTTGATTATCCTCTGATTTGTATTCCAACTTGTGTTATTGCTATTTTAGAATTTTGATTGAATATTTTGATCTCATTGATCGCGTTCTGCGGATATTGAGATGGGATCATGGTTTTGAATAACGGGAATGGCCACCGTAACGGTAACGGTAACATTGTAACAAACGCGGGGTGAAACGGGAGTTACGTGACGGTAACAAAAACCGGATGCGTGGACTTTTTTTTTCAACTCACAACCTCCCATAAACACATAAATATTTACATGTTTCAACTTAAAATCATGCAAATATGGGTGTTTAGTGTGCACTTTATTGTATCATAATAAACATGATAACAAAATATCATAAGTATTAATAATATTTCTTAAGTCACTATGCATCAGTGACATTTCCATTAGCAAACAATTGAACAAATGAAATGCACAATTACAAATATAACAATTTATTAAATGAAACATATTGATAGAACCAAAATGATTTTTAGAATTGTACAATACAATAAAAAAAGAGAAACCAATAGCATTACCTTTCAAAAATCTCACCACAAAAAAAAAAACGGCTCGGAGGATCCAAACATTGAGATTGAGATTGATTTTGGTTACTTCCAATATCATCATTCCATCTTGTGGGCAACATATAAGTAAATGTTCCAAATTCAACTCCATCTTGTCGTGGCTGCTCTCTATATGTATGCAATGTCAAGTAATTGTTAGGGTTCAAAAACCCTAAAGAATTATCTTCGGGATGTAACGGTGGAGGGTAGTGTTGAGGAGAATAACTATAAGGGTAGGGCCTATAATTTCCAACTGGATATTCTGATGAGTGGTAGTTTTCATTACCACTACCATATGATGAATCACTAAGGGTGAGATTACTCAAACTCTGCATAACACTAGATGATGAATCTTCATATTCATACAAATTTCTCGTATTTCTACTTGATTTTTTTTCACGTCGTGATTATTAACCATAAACTTCTGGATAAACTCTAACCGCACTAAGTCCATGATCCCCACGAAATGGTGAATCATGACAATGACCACTAGTATCACCCTGAGCTGCAAGGTTACCCTCACAATTATAACCATAAATTTGGGTTAGACTAGCAACCCGATGACCCCCATCACCACCATCATCATCATCATCACCACCACCACCATCATCATCATTGGCATTACCACCACCATTATCGCTTTTCAGTCGGTGCAGGACTAGAATCGGAGCCTTGGTTATCAAGTGACACAGAAAGGGGTATGCATTCATTATCATCATTTTCACCAAAAGAATTCATCCAAGAGCGAGTTTCCTTATCCAAGGGCATCAAAAGCTCTTCCCTTTCTTCTAACCATGGATTCAAGGGATCATCTTCGTGAAATATGTAATCCAAATTGATAGGATTAAAGCTATTTTCAATCTCTTGCTGGTTCTTTCGCACAGTATGCCTAATTTTTAATTTCATGTTATAGTGAATGAAAACAAGCTTTTGAAGTTTAGCATATTTCAACATGTTTCTTGTTTTGGTGTGGATAAGACTCCATGTGCTCCAATTACGCTCACAACCAGAAGATGAAGTAGTATGATTTAGTACCTTAACTGCTATACTTTGAAGCTCAGGAGCACATGAGCCATAAAGAATCCACCATTCAGCTGCATAAAATAATTTTTGATGAATTCACAAATGAAAAAATATACATTGACCAAATGTTTTTGCTTTATCTCGAAACAAAAATATCTACATACATTATAATTGTGAAAGAACGTGTATTAGAAAACATGTCATTCAAATAATAAATAAAATTATAAGTAAAAAAGCACTAAAAACTTGATTTATTGCATTAATCTGACATTCAATGTTTGGCTCCAATCTTTGTACTACTTTAGGTGTTCCATCCATTGTTTCTCGGAAGTCTCCCTAAAACTAGTAGTAGTATACCGGAATTAATTTTTAGTTCATTATGACTACTTATTCATATAATAATATTAATTTTTAGTTCATTATAACTACTTATTTATCCACACACATAACATGTAAATTTCATACGAGTAATAAAAAATATAACTTTTTAGTCCATACTTACTTGCAACATGCAAATCATGATGTAAATGAACAGACCACCGACGATCAAAAATCTTCCAATAGTCAACCCAATATCGAGAATCTTTTTGATAACCAACTTTGCTCGAATCATTGCTTCATATATAAAATCCATTGTAGGTTTCTCATGTCCATCTACTAACCTTAACAGCCTAACCAATGACTCTTGAACAATCAGAACTTCATTACCTTTCTTCCAAAAGTCTTTGCCCATAATCAATTTTTTTATATCACTAGGAGGACTGGTTTTCATCTTTCCAAAACTAGTCGCCTTATAGTCATCAGAAGTGAATAAAGTCTTTAGGTTTTCTTTCTGCCTAATAATGTTTTCAAGTGCAATGAAATTTGTGGCAAATCTGGTAATTGAAGGGCGTAACAATTCTTTACCATTTTTATATTTTTTCATCAAATGGTGTACCCTTGGATAATTGTTGATGAAGCTTGTGATCGACTTTGCATCATCTAAGACCTTTGCAACAGATTTTTTTTTTTGAAATGTCCTCCAGTATAAGATCAATACAATGTGCTGCACACGCTGTCTAATACAAACATGGTCTTTTCTCCATCAACTTCTTTTCAACAACCTTAAGGGCTGCTTCATTGTCAGTTACTATTTGAACAACATATTCTTTTTCAATCTCTTCAACCACCATATCTAACAAACAAAAATAGTAATCTGAAGTCCTACTTGCCACATTAGATGCATCAACAGACTTATGAAAAATTGTACATTTGTTACAATATATCAAGAAGTTGATGATGTAATCTCGTGTTTGACCAGTCCATCCATCACACATGATAGTAACTCCCCTCTCTTTCTATGTAGGCAAAAAAGACTTAATTCACTCCTTCATTGCATTGACTTTTTTATTCAAATATATCTCAGACTCCTCATAAGAATTAGGATTTTTAACTCCTTTTCCTACTTCAGCAACAACGTCAAGCATTGATTGAGTCAAATGAGAGTCTGTTACATGAAAAGGCAAATGGTTATATAACATGAATTTGGAAAACATATCTCCTAATCTTTTCCTTCAAATCTTTTGGTGATTTGAATATAGCTTTGGCTGCTTGGAACTTTTATTTCTCTGAAGATCAAGATCTATCTCCCTTAATCTAGCTTCAGCAGTATCATAATTAATCCAATACCGAACACTACCATCAACATCCTGCTCACAAACTAAATGGGATCGTCTTAACCTACCTCCATCTCTACCTCTAAAACTACTCTCACCTCTAGAACTACTTCCCACGTTATACTGTGGCATATGTACACTTCTACGTCTGTGACTTTCTTCAAAGTGATATTGTGCCACATTTTCTCTTCTTGCGAATGTCATCTCAGGATCAGAATCTGAATCATCGCCCAAGTCCACATACCTAAGATCCCCAACCACGGTCTCATTCAGATGGGATTCTAGTTCTTCCCTCCTCTTTTGTTTATCTTTTTTCTTATCTTTACTTTCTTGAAGATATTTCATCATCTGTTTCCTGACTTCTCGTGGCACGTCGGGGCACGGTGTTACATTGCCTCTTTTTCCTGCCAAATGCTCTTTCACTAGTGTAATACCACCTTTAATAATTTTTTTACAAAACATACATATTGCATAATGTCTATTAGTAGCCATTGTCACAAAGTTCCAACTGATATCATCACTGAGATTGCTTTGTGAACCTTCTTCTAGGCCATGTCGAAGCATTTTCAATTCTATCTCAAAAAAAAGTGTACATCATGTAAGAATAATAAATCAATATATCAAATAGATTAAAAGATTAATTTATAGTTATTTATTCTACCACATGTATGTTCTATCTACTCCAAATAAAATTAGTGAATGGTAAGATACAATGACACACAATCTTTATTTAAAAAATAATTAATGAATTATGGACCCACAAATATTTATTAAAATAATTAGTGTCTATACTAAAATTAGTTAATTGTGATTAAGGGTGTCAACACTGACCTGTTGATATGAACCCGACACAAACGATTATAAAATTGACATGATTATTAAATACACATAATAAATAATTTAGACTAATGTTTAATACTTATAACACAATAAATATATTATTTTTTTGTGGGTCTTGACTTTTGATACAAACACGACACGATTGATACCCTTAATTGTGATACCCATGTAAACTCCATTAAAATAATTAATAAATTCTATTAAAATTATTTAATTAAACACACGTTTTATTTGACCAAAAATATATCTCAAACACACCATTATAAATTTATAATATCTAAAGATCTAACGAGATAACAAAACATTACATCATTAAAAAATAAAAAAAAATGTGGTAGTTGAAATGCTGAGAGAAATAGATAACTTACTGTGATTAAAAAAAAACAGAGGCTGTGGGTAATAACTAATAGCAGGGTAAGTCATTATATTAAAAAAAACAAAAACTAAAAAAAAAAAAAGAAACGGTGGTGGGTGGATAAGGGTAAGTCATTTATAGCCACAAAAAAAAAAAACAATAATGCAGTGGTGGGTCATTCATTCAAGTCATTATATCCACCAAATCAAAAAAAAAAAGGCTTTAGCTAGTAGAGAAACCAAGTCGATGAAGCGAGAGACGCAGAATAGGAGGAGATCGACTCGTCTTTGATCATCCGAAGCAAGCGGCAACCACATTGACCAGAAGAGAGCACAGATCTATCACCGGTCAAGCTTTCGAGTTCAAGTCGAATAGGGCTTAAATTTTTGGAAGATTTAGAATTTTTTTGGAAGATAACACAGATCTGATCATAGATACAGTTTTAAGTTTTTATTTGAAAAATTTTCTAGATGTAAACATGTATTTGAGTGAATAATGGAAGATGAGAGAAGTTTGTTGAATTTGGGGCTGAATTTTTTAGGGTTGAAATTGATTTATGGGACCGAACTTTGAGTTTATACACAAATAAATTTTTCGGGTTATAACGGGTTAAAGTGGACGTTTCGGGACCGTTACGGAATGGTAACGGCCGTTACGGATGTGAATTTCATTCTTCCCGTTATATCAGATCGTAACGAAATCGGAGCTTGCTGTTACTGTTACGTAACGGTTGTTACGCTCCGTAACGACCAATTTTCAAAACCATGGATGGGATCGTAACAGTCAATAATCGATGCATCGCTAGCAAAGGGCACGTGAGATCGGGTTGAGTTGGGATAATTGGTGAGGTATCAGATCTATGTTAAGATTCTGCATGACGTGTAATATGCAAATATGATATTTATATCTGTTGATTGAGATACTTTGTGATACTCGATTATTTGGTATTTAATGTCCTTAAACATATTTTTTCTCGTCATATTGTATGTTTTTCCGCTTTATTTAATATTTTCAAATTAATTTTAGAGAAAATATCAAAACGAGATAATTAGAGTATTAAAGACGAGGAGATGTCAATGTAATTGATGTTTTAATCATATTGATAGATTTATTTATATTGACAGATTTATTTATATTGGGAGATGATTTTGATAAATAAAATTTTATTGGGATAATTAGTGATCTGTTATTTTTTTTTATTTGAGTATTTTTATATCAATTAACGTCTCCAAAAAGAAGAGAAAAATTGGGACGTTACAAAGACTGTTTCTCAAGTGATACCAGAAACTTACCATGAGTTATGTTGTTGGCACATTTTCCTAAAAACTTTGAAACATTTAGGAAACATATATAAGAATGATTCATATTTTTCTGCTCAGTTGAAAGAGTGTGGGTATGGATATGAGGAAGAGTATAAATTATTTACAACTTGAAAATCATTGCTTGTGAAGTATAATTTGCACGAAAATATGTGGATGAGATGCACTTGGATATTGAGAGAAAAATGAGGGTATGCATATATGAAGAAGACTTTTATCGTAGGAATAAGGAGTACCCAACTGAGTGAAAGCTTGAATGCAATCTTACGAAAATACTTTAAGTCAAACCATGACATTGTTCAGTTCTTTATTCATTTTAATAGAGTTATGAATGATAAGATGTTTACAGATCCAAACTAAGAATACTAAGCTAGGTAAAAATTACCTAGATTGAAGTTAAAAAGAGTTCCAGAGTTGGTACAAACAGGGTAATTCTACACTCCTATATTTGAATTTATTTCAAGATGAGTATGATATCTTTCAGTGTGCTCTTGCGCCGTCATATAATGTGTTGGATGTGTGACATCAATTTGTGGTTCAATTATTTTATGAACATAGAGAGTATTTAGTTTTGGTTAACGTTAATGATGAGATAGTCAATTATAATTATCAAAAGTTTGAAATGGAGGGCATATTATGTGGCCATGTACTTAAAGTATTAGATACGATAAATATTAAGCAAATTTCTCAGCAATACATACTTAAGAGATGAAGACAAGTTGCAAGGCACAGTTGCAATCATGCCTCCAGTACTGCACCAAATGAGGAGGATCCTAAGTTAATGGTGGCATCACGTTACAAGCAGTTTGGTCGTAGAATGATTCAACTGGCAACCGTTGCTCTGGTCTTGAACCTGCACATCAATTGGTGTTACGTGGTGTTGAGTAATTGTTCAAATAAGTGGATATTATGTACGCGTCAATTGGTGATGATGACGATGAAATTAATGCCTATGAAGCCAATGATTCAATCCATGATGATGGAATAAAGACTTTGACCCGAATCTTCTCTTAGTTAAATGTTTTAAAATAAAAGAAGGAGATTACAAGGGTTGGGGTCAACTAAAATCTTGGCATGAGAAATAAGCGAAGAGGAAAAAAGGAGCTTCACAACCATCACATATGTCTGAAGTATTATATAAATACAATTGTAGGTATTTTTATTTACTTCATATTAAATGTACTTATCACAATATTTTATGTTGAAGGCACATGGCTTGACTCCTTTGTGTACATCGACATATGGGCATTCAAATATACTGTCTTCTCAAGCTTTGAATAGTTTACAAAGTATTAATTTACATTACCTTAATAATAATTTTGTTTCACATTATGTATCAAGTTTTTTTATCTGACTCCTCATTAATGTAGGGTACTCGACTGATGTAACACAAGTGCATTCTTTAAATGATGCTAAATCATTTTTCATGAATCAACACATATACAACTCCTTTAGTGATGATTTGCGAGGTGAACAATGAGTAACAATTGAAAGGATGCTTTGTTACTTAAAGATGGGGGATAGTAGTTACTTAAGGATGGGGGATATTAGTTGCTTAAGGATGTTTGGTTGTGATTTTGTTGAAAAAAACCTAAATTGAACTTGATGTATTTTGTATTCTTGTAGCAAAAATGATGATGGACATTGTCCTATCTCCATGAACATGTTGTGTTATTATGTAACATTTCAAACTTTCTTAATGAACACGATATTTTGTCCAAAAATGGATGCATTTTGACATGGACATGGTCCTCTCTAGAATGACAAGTCATAACACCATACACAACAAACTACTTCCAAATCATTACACCATAGATAACAAATGCAAACCAAGCTTACAAATTTCATCAATACAACAAAAGCATGGATCCTTCATTCACAACACTAGTTAAACCCACAATCATAACTTATTGATCCTTCATCATCAATAAGTTACACATGTACATCACTTTTTACTAATTCACTACAATCATAAACATAAGCATCACCACTAGTAACGTGGTTACAAACATATATGATTTCATTGCTTTTTCATATGCCTCAAAACGTTGAACTCTAATAGAAAGTTCATCAATCTTCAACTTCAACTTCAAGTTCATCATTTTTGGAGGGGTTGCTTCAAAGACATGTTCAAATGGCTACTGAGATAAAAAAATCTTGACACAAACTTGTAAATGTTAGTATATGTAAATTACAACAAGTTTATTAGTGCCAGAGAAACATTTAAACCCCACCCAAAAAAAAATTGTCATTGTCATTACATTGCAATTATCAAATAACACAACACAAAACCATATAACACAATGACCATATAAACACAAAACCACTTAAGGCAACAACGGTGTGTGAGATCTGAGTGACCTAACCACTGAAGGCAACAACGGTGGCCGAAAAACTATATTAATGAGAGAGTAAGTGTACGCTCCAAGTAAGGTGTGTAAGAGGTTTACAATTTATAGACACAAAACCCTAGTTAAAGCGGTGACATGAAGGTCTAGCTACTAATTTATCGGAGATGATGACTACAATTGGAGATGAGCACTATCTTGAAGTAATGACTAACTCGATAATTGCTCTTCCACATGCGTTGACTCTTTCTGGACTCTTGGGTTTTGGATTGGACTGAGTCCAAGAGTTAAATTTGCCCTGCCTTTTGATGATTTGGATTTAACCTTTGAACTAGGCCCAGACATAATTGGATCTGGGCTCGTCACCTTCAACTGCTATAGTCGCGTGTAGAGAGAGAGATGGTTGGATATTCACACTCCATTGCAACATTTCATGACAGATGACGAAGAAGAATGACAAAGACAGGTCCAAGGTTCAGGGGAGAAGACGTAGAAGAGGGGTTAGGGATTTGGGGCAATTGAGATAGAAGAAGTTGATCGTCTGATTTTTATATGGGAAAAGTTAAACGGTATCATTTCTGTGCACTGGTTTACAAAAGAAAAAGTGCAAAACGGCGTCATTTGATTAAATCGTATGACATGCGGTTAGTGGTCACCTATAGAGGAGTCGGACCCGAAAAAAATAAAGCTAGTTGATTCATATATCAACATAGTTGGTTGTGTGATTCGACTAGTCGAACACACATTCTTTCCAAAATTCTTTTTTTGTCTAGAAAAAACCTATGGTCGATTGGTTGATCAAATGACCCCACCAACCCACCATAGGGTTTTTTGATGCGAGGGTTATTATTAATGTTATTTTAACTCAAAAATATTTTGATTATAACCAAATCAACACCCTAAAAACTCAATTTGACCCACAAATCAAACCCTTGGATTAATTGTTTACCACAAATCAATTTCATATTCATACATTTGATTTATTAAACATTAAACATAAGAAGTATAATCTGATATCAAGTCTAATTCTAAGCCCGCGTAAAGTTTGCTAATTATTTTATCCTTGAATTTTTCAAAATTTTATCCCAACTCATATTAAACTCCACTTTGGACCTCTTTATAACGTCACTAGGTGAGACCAAAGCTGATATCAAGTCTAATTTTAAGCCCGCATCAAGTTTTCTAATTATTTTATTTTTAAAGTTTTATCTTGACTCATATTAAAATTATAACTTCCATTTTAGGGTGTTATATTTTTTACCAAATAGATGAGAAAAAGCTAAAAGGTTAATTGTACGGAGATGTTCTCAATAGTATGAGATTTATGTTATTTTGATTCTTAATATTTTAATTACATCATTTTAATTTATAAAGTATTGAATATATTTCTATGACTATGGGTATCAATTGTATCGTGTCGTGTCAATTTTGATCGTGTTATTTTTGTGTCGGTCACTTTTAGTACGTGTCGGGTTAGTGTCAATAAAAAATTATTTAATTCTACAACAACTCATATAATACTATTTAAAAAATTTTAAAATTCTGATTTTTTGTCTACAATACTTGTTAAATACTTATTTTTTATTTACAATACCCGTTAATCGTGTTATTCGTGTCGAACCTTAATTTGACCAATTTATTACTCGTGTCAACTAATTGTGTTATTTTTTAGTTTTGTATCGGATCAGGTTCGTGTTAATGGTTAAAATTGACACCCCTCTCAATCAGACATAGTTCATATTACTAGTAATTTTTTTATATAAGTTTGTCAGTTATCACATAATACTTAAATATAAGCAAAAAAATAATTTATATAACTTTAAATTTTTTTTACCCAAATTTATGTTAAAAAACTATCCAAATTACACATTTTTTATCATGAGTTATCTAAATTACAGTTAAGAGCTACTCATATTACACATTTTTTGTCAAGAATTACCAAATTTTGGTTAAGAGCTATTTAAATTATTATTTTTGGCTTAAATTTAAGTATCACGTAATAAATTTATGATTAAAATCTGTTAACAATTTAAATATTGTCTGTTAAAGGAATAATATAAAAATATTTTTAATATTTCAATAATTAACCAAAAACTAAAAATATTCTTTTATTTTCCTCTTTTCTTCTAATTTAAAACATGTTCGTTGATAGTCAACTTGACTATAGAACCTTTTTAAAAAAAAAAAAAATTTTGACTATAGAAAATGAAAAAATTTCTTCTCCTTCCCCAAAATCAACCACATCGTAATTAGGGTTTGAAACCAGACGACCTCCTCTCACGGTCTTGAACTCTTTGCCCTTTATCAGACAGAGGTTTAAGATTGAGTTAGAGGCTTATCTACCACTCCTTTCATGGCGTTTCTGTTTCAGAAATTTCAAAACGTACTCTCTCTCTCTCGCACACACACACGCACCACTTTAGTTGTAATGATTATTTTGAGGAGTAAAGCTTTATTGAAACTTGTATTTGGTTTGTGTAAAGACTGGTTGGTTAAATTCGTTCGTTTATAATGCTTCTATTTACAATATGACATTTTTCATTTCCCCCAAAATTTTCAATTTTTTCTTGTCTTAAATTACTCTTTCTTCTCCTTTCAACTTGTAATTGGAAGTGGAAAGCAGTCTTTCACTAGCCAAATGACAGAAGCTAGTTGTAATTGTAGTACCCGTATGGAATAGGCATTGAAAAGTCCCAGTGAGGACTTTCAACTTAAGTAAAATTGAACTCCCTTGTCGTTTGGAGCTGATCTTGATCGAAAATAGGCTATTTCTACCTTCATCTCTCATTGGCGGAGCGCTATTTTCGATTATTCCACAATGTGGAGAGATGAAGGTAGAAATTACCCTTCAGTCAACTTGACGAATGGCGCATTACAGTGGTATGAGCTGTACAGTCAAGTGGTTGAGTGCTCAATTGGGATGAATTTGAAACATGATTAATGCTTTGGTTTGGTCCTTCTCGTTATTAGGATGTTCAGGTGAATTTGCTAAAATCTGTTCAAACATCTGCAGTTTGAGGGGAATCAGAACACTGCCACTGCGTCCCATAAACTTGGGAATGATGTTCAGTTTTGAAATGGTTTAAGAGTGGTCTGGGGGACCAATTGATGTCAGTGATGAGATAAGTTTACGGTGGTGGTGCAACGTGCCTTTTCTGTAATTTTCCATATCTGTATGCACAGTTACACTCAACGTAACAAAGTCTTATTCGACACACACATCTATGAGTAAGAATTACTCAAACTTTAGGCAGTAATGAGGCAATGCTGACCATTGATGGAAGCATATTTTCCTTTGTTCCTCCAAACTGGGTCTGCACCATCTTGCTCCACAAAATCACCACCCAGGTCCACCCTTGTTACCACCAGTCACTACTGGCACATACTCTACAACAGTTGACATAATTAAAAATAGAAATGCATATGGGGATGTCTGTGTGTGTAGAGAGAGAGAGAGATTTGGTGCTTGATGATGTGTGGGTGGGCGGCTATTGGTGGATCTTGGTAGTGATGATTTTGAGGAGATAGAATAGATAAATTGATTAGGATTTTAACTAAAATTAGATATGTGGAATATATTAAGGTCATTTGGCTGTCATCGTTAACAGAGTCAATTATACAAATTCATCCCAAACTAAGTGAGAGTTATGTGCTATATTTAATCATAAGGGTTGAAGTGCTACAAATGGCTGTATTTGAACTATAGTGGCTATAATTTTTCTTTTTACCAGTAGTTCTTCTGAAATATATCAATTAATGGATTCTTCATATCCTCTTTGTCTATATTTAAAAAGAGGGTATTTTATCATTCTTGCTTCTTTATGAAGTTTTGCTGTTTGTGCATATTGTATTCTTAGGCTGTGAAGACTCTTGCGAAAAGTCCCACATTTGCTAGAGATCCAAGACACCTTCAATTTGAAGCAGACATAAATCGCCTATTTCTTTACACCAGGTTAGTATCAGTTCGAACATGGACCAAGTGTGGCTCACAGGACTCCTGCTTATAGTATTTTGTTACAGGTTGCCATTATTTTAGGGTGGGATGCTCTTCTTATGTAGTAATCTCTTGGTTGACATCTTACTTCTGTCAGACTTTATTGAGGAACCTGATGCAGTGTCACTGTGTGTGTGGTGTTTGATAATAATCTTATGGTTACGAATTTTCTTATACTGTGTGAAACTCTCAGTCTGGAAGTGGCAGCTGATGTTTTTTCCCAGATTACTGTGAGATAAGGATTTGCTGCTAAAAAGCCATGATTTAAGCATGCCAAGTCTTGACGTTACTAGATTTGGCTCATCATGAAACTCAATATACGTGGAGTAGTTCATACTATTGTGCAAAATGGGAAAGAAATGGAATCATAATTCTGAAGTTTGGGTCAAAAAGAAAAGGAATCATATCTCTAGATTAATGTAAGATCTATTGTGAGTGATATTCCTGTGGTGTTGAGCTGCAACGGCAAGGCTATGTTGTTAACCTTCTGGTTATTTGTACGCTATTTGTTAAGTATGATATCTTTCAAAATTGAAGTCCAACCAATTAATGCTTTGACTGCGTAGACATAGATGGTAGAAAAACCTTGATTTGAAGAGTTAAGTAGTAGAGTTGACTTCTAGCTTTTAGGGAGTAAGTCCACTTTTTTATATTCAATGACTTTATTAGGTTTTTGGAGTTATTTTTGTTTGTTCTATTATGAAGTAATAGTAGTCATTCACACTGTTAAGTAGTGTCAAAAGCTTGAGCCAAATCAGAAGTAAGACTATGACCATTTTCCTGCACACCATATATGGATGCTCCATCATATATTATAGTTGCTTTACTGCTTGTCTGCTTGTGATATGACCGTCCTGATTACTCATGAATTACTTGAATTTTCAGCTACAATAGTTTGGGAAGGCATGCTAATACAACAGATGCAGAGGAGATCATTGCCTTGGCTAATAAGGCTTCCCTAGCTGATCAGCAGAAGCAGGTCCAAGAAAACATCCACTCGCAGATTAAAACCTTCTGCACATATATGGATGACATTCTCCTTCCTCATTTAAAAAGCATATCTGAGCCGCTGAAGTCATCTCCAGAAAGTGATGCTGCTCCTCGCCGTAGTGGCCTGGGTCTTGCTGTTGGTATCAATGTTCCATCGAGCAACCGTCCTGGTGAGTATTCTATAGGTCATATGCAGTTACAAATTTTCAGAAGATTTGGTTGAATGTCGTATTAACTGCTGGGTGTTTTAAGTGACCATTTTCAAAAACATTAATTGTATAAAACTTTTCCACCCATTCAAGCTGACAACCAGTTTTAATTATATGTTATTCTTCCGTTTTGTTTTATTTTGTTGATTTCTTGGCTTCTTGAAGAAATGGTAGATATTATTAAGATCTTGTGAGTGATTTCAATTTAGGGTCACACTATTGCTGTGATAGGAGTGTATATGCCATTTAGAAAAATTGAGGAACTGAAAGCTGATGCATCAAAGTGATGTTTCCAAAACCTTAGCATCTAATGGGGTTTAGAAAGGAAGGGGAGCATCAGCTAAGAAAGAGTATCCATTCTTCGGCTTTGTGATTATCCCAAATAGAGAGTTTGGGAAAACATGTGAGGTGTTGGCACTTCATTAGTGGGCAATAAGTATGGAGTTCAAAATATTTAGGCCAAACTTCCCTCTGCCCCCTTGTTGGATACCCTAAATACACATAACCTCCCTCACATTTAAAAATGTCCACATAACCCTCACATGGTTTGTGGATTAAACTGCCTTGTTAACACTGTTAACAGAAAATATAAAATGACCTTATTAACGTCTCTCCTTCTTCCCAACAAACCCACCCCTCTAGCATACCTAATCTCCAAGTCCTTGCGTAAAAACTATCACCAGCACCTTGAATAAAAGCACTTCACAACATAAGCCCAAAACATCTTCACTAGAAATCAAGGTGAATGCTAAAATCCAACCTAGAATATGGTAAAACAATTCAAAAAAATTCAGTAAACCTTTCCAGCAAAAATTTTAAACATCTATTTTTAGTATTTCAATAGAAAAATATTCAAAAATTTAGTAGAAAAGTTTCATGAAGATCAACATTAGAGAAAATTCACAGCAAATTTTTGTCAAAATTTCAGCAGATTCACTAAAAATTTTGAGCAAAATTTAGTGTAGAAATAGGAGAGAGCACGAAGGGGTAGAAGAACAAGGGAAGAAGATTGAAAATATGATTTGTTTGATGATTGATGAAAGTACGAAGTTTTGTGTTGGTGGCTTTTTTGGTTTAGGTTTGGTTGTGGTGGTTGTCGACGAAGATGAAGGGGGAAGATCATAACATGAAGAGGTGCTGTCGGTAGTGGATTTGTCAAAGAAAGAAAAGAGGAAGAATAGTGAATGGATTAGACTGGTGGCGAGCAAGGTTTGAAGTGTGTGTGTGTGTGTGAGAGAGAGAGAGACGTGCAGGTCATGGTCGTTTGTTTTTGGTTAGCTGGCGATGGTAGTTTTTGGTCATTTTAAAAATGTGTTTTTACACAAACTCTCACTTCTAAAGCGTGAGGAGCACGTTCAATTAGATTAGAAAAAAATCTAACTACGCAGTTTAGTTCACAAACCATGTGAGGGTTATGTAGGTATTTTTAAATGTGAGGGAGGTTATGTGCATTTGGGATATACCACAACGGGGTACAGGGAAGTTTGCCCAAAAAATTAAAATGGTTTTATTTGATCTATGAAGGCACTAATTTATTTTCAATTATTTTTGTCTTAAATGGAAGTTCAACATAACTGGTAGTCCTATTGAATATCTAATTTTTTATTCTAGAGCTTCATAAGGAATTGCGCTCATCTTATGTTTGGCCCTAGAAACAATTTGGATGTTGTGAAGTCTTTGTATTCAAGGATCAAGATTTCATTTCATTTCTATTGAAACAACTGAAATGTTTCGGTTTCAACGGAAACTGAAGTAAATTAGTGATTGGATATCGAAAGGCACATATGTTTTGAGGTGTTTTAGGATTTTTCAACCTATGTTTCAGAAATAAATTTCTAAATTTTTGTTCCATTTTCTATCTGTTTTCGTATACAAATATGTTCTTTTGTAGGTCCCTAAAATAAGCCTATATCTTTCTCACTTCTCTTTCTATGTATTAAATTTATTTTGTATTTTAAAAATATTTTAGGATGAAATACAATATAAAATTTAAGGAGACGAATGTGGTTATTGTCTTTTTATGCCAAAGTATAAACATTTTAGGTGTTGCATTTTAAAATATGACATTATTTTTAGATTTCTAAAATATAGGGAGTTAAAATTTCAATAGCTTAAATCACAAGGAGGTAAAAAGTAATTTAATCTTAAAATATATACCCCTGCTCTCTTGCAGATGGAGTTCAACTGGGGTTTACCAGATACTCTTACGCATACAAGTACTGGAAATGGGAAACTAAAACAAGTGGTGCTACCAAAATAAGCTACCTTTCTTTGCGCTTGACTTGTTTATTGTGTTTTATGGATCTGTATACATTGTGGTGACTCCACAGCAATTTGCTCCACTCTTTATGTTATAAACTATGGACTTGAGGTCTGGGAGGATAACTGGCCTTTGTCCAAAATTATTTCCTTTTAAAATATTTGACTAATAAACCACTTTTTGGTTACCAAGATTAGCGGTAAAACTGTCATCTGAGGTCTAAAATTTAAAGACATTGAACTCCGAGGGAAGAAAATTTAAATATACAAGTACTCAAGGTGGGCACTTTGCTCTAGTAATTATGGTTTACACGATATTAGATAGAGTCTAAATTGTTTTTTTGCTCACTTGCATTTTTTGTTATTAGTTTCTTATATGGGAGAAAACTTCGAGAGATTATGAGCAACTTTCTGCTCCTGGAATCTGATCTCTGATGAACTTTTCAGTACAGCTGTAGCTGAGACAAAGCCGTTAAAGTGTGCTGAGGTATCTGAGAGATTGAAGGGTCTCTTGGGCTACACCCTTGAGCTTAAACCGTCTGGAATTCAGCACAAGGAAGCTGGCCAAGGTTTATTCTTAAATGGTGAAGCAGACGTTGGTGCTGTCATAGCGTTCTACCCTGGCATAATATATTCTCCGGCACATTACCGCTATATCCCTGGATACCCTAGAGTTGATGCACACAATCCTTATTTGATTTCAAGGTATGATGGAACTGTCATCAATGCACAACCTTGGGGTGCCGGGAGTGATACACGTGAGGTATGGAATGGTTCATTAGTTCCTGAATCTAGTCCAGAAATGCATGTTTCGGAAAAAGGTTTGGACCGAATTTGGAAGATGCTCAGTAAACCTTTGGATGGCACACGAGTGGGGAGTAATGGTGATGAGCTGGAAAGGAGAAACCCACTAGCTTTTGCTCATCTTGCCAACCACCCACCTAAATCTGTACTCCCAAATGTCATGGTTTGCCCCTATGATTTTCCACTAACTGAAAGGAACATGAGAGCCTACATCCCAAATATATCATTTGGAAATGGAGGAGAAGTAAGGATGAAGAGGTTTGGCAGTTTTTGGTTTAAATCTGGGGGGTTTGACAATAACTTATCAGATATTCCTGTTCTGAAAACTCTTGTTCTTGTGGTTACAAAGGCTCTTTGCGATGAAGAGGTGTTCTTGAACTACAGGTTGAGCAACTCAAAGCAGAGGCCATCATGGTATACCCCAGTAGATGAGGAAGAGGATCGAAGGAGGTGGAGCTAATTCAAATCTATGAAAGTTGATTGTCGAACTGGTTTCCAGTAAGTATGTGTGCCTGGTGCTGACTCTGATGCTTTTTTGCTCTAGTGATTTACTGTTATTATGTGCTTTACCCAAGTTTCTGATCGGCTAGGAACAATTTTTTAAGAAAACTAAAAAAAACTTCCCTTCAATTAATCTTGACCAGCCAGTTTGTAGCCTAACAGAGAACTTTTTGTTGGGCTCGAAGGAGCCATTTTTTTTCCTTTTTTTCGTTTTCCTTAATCACAAGTGGAGTCATTATTCCTGAATGAAACTCGTTCAGAAGTGAATTTAACTGGAGCATACAGTAGTTGGGGTTCTATTTAGATATGCTGCTGGGAATATTTGTTCAATTTTATTTATTTTTTTTGCTGGGAATATTTGTTCAAAATTTGGTTCACTTTTTTGTTCCTTTCTCTTCATTCCCCAGAAAGGATAGAAATTCCGGGTCATCAAATTTTTGAACTAACCAGTAAAACTGTAAAGCAACTGTGTGTGCAGTGTTGCTCATCAAATGTACGATATCACTAATAATGCTGACATCTTCTTTCTTATATGTTAGGATGTCCTCTGCCTTTGCAAGCCCAAAAAAGGTCTTGATCTTGCATACTATGTTGGCAATGGATACACCATCTGCAAAACACATGCAGCATAAGAATAAATACATGAAAAAGTCAATATTTGCTTAGTGACTGCTTGTGATCCAGGAAGTTGATTTATATAACTGCTTTTTTCAAGTTGGGCTTGAATCTCTGTTCATCAGGACTGGTTTTCTCGACGTTCCTGTTATCTAACTCCACTGACTTCTTTTAGCATTGACAATATGGCTCTGTCTCTCTGTCTGTTTGTGTGTTTTTGGGTTTGTTTTTTTTCCCTACACAGCCCCGCAGGTTGGCCATACCCCTCAAGTCCCGGATCAGTTCTTGTGCTGGGTGAGCCCTTCTCCACTGGCTTGTCACATGGTAGTGCGATATAACTTTATTGTTCTTTTTTTGGGGTTGTGTTTAAATCTGCAGAAATCATGGGCAGTTTTGTGTAGTCTCTTGACTGTGTTTACAAGCATATGGCATGTGGTTTTGCATTTTCGCCTTCTCTCATTTTTATTTTGCATATTCTTGCTGCTTCTCTATACTCCATATATTTTTCGGACATAAAGTTATATATTTCTACAGAAATTAAAAAAGAAAAAGAAAAAAAAGGGAATATATATCTCATAGATTGTCTTGTAATAGTCTTTCTTGCTTTCATCTTCATCTACCCTGCTATTTAGTTTCGCTGTGATCTACTGTTCTGGACCTTTAAAAATGTACTTCCCCATATCATGAAAATATTTCCCCCATGAATCATTGTTAGTACTTCCAGCAGTAGAACTACTCGGGTTATCGTGAACTTGAACCCCCGAACAACTACCATTCCGATGGCTAGTCTGAGTATAGTAAGCTCCAGTGTTCATCCAATAACAGATATTTTCCAGATGATCTAGAGCTCCCATTTCGCCCGACATATTATGCATAAAAATCATAAGTACAAGGATCAGGATGATTAATATCTTCTTGCTGATCATCAAATGGTATGCTTTCCACAGTTTCATGTAGTTCTTCGCTTTCTATACGATTATGAGAAGGTGGTGGTGTTTCATCCTCAGTTCTTATGTCCTTCACATAAGGATTTGAGATGCTCAACTTCTGATCTGCTACGTCACCGGTTATATCCTCAGGGAGGTGTGCTTGCACTGCTATATTAGCAGTATGAGGTTTCGAGTTATTTGGATTCCGATTCACCACATCACCACTTCGGAGATTCGTATAAGCACTGGAACTTTTGAGTTTTGATTTTTTGGGTTGTTTCATCTCTGAAAAGAAGTGTTAGATAAAAATATAGTTCTATGATTTAGAAAAAAATACTGCAATTTTACAAGTTATTACAGGTGAAGCTAAATAATTGTCGCAAAAAGCGATCTTTTAGTGACGAATTCAAAGATTCATCGCTAAAAGACTTAAATGTGATATTTTTAGTGATGGAAAGAGGATTTGTCGCAGAAGCTCTTCCTTACAGCATTGGTGCCAAGAAAGTTCTTTCGTGACAAAACTCAACTTTTGGCGACGCCACTGTTATTGCAACCAATTCAATTGTCTATAAGCTTTTCTGAAAGACATTAAGAATGATTTAAAATAAGCTTGTGGATACGTACCAAAACATTTGAATACATGAAAACCCATCTTTCTTGTATGAAGCTTGATACTCTTATACCCCTTGTATTGAAAAAAGATGAAGAGTAACTTTTATTCATGGCATTGATGCAAAAAGATAAAATATAAGATTAAATGAAAAAAAAAAAATCTATGCATGCTTTTGGTGAAAAAAAAATCCCCTATTAAATAATAATAATTTACCAAATATTGTGAGAGTTAGAGAGGGAGGTAGTATGATTTAAAGTTACATAATTTAATGACACATGACTCATAATTGATAATATTATTCCATTATTTTTATAGAATATTGATTTTTGTGTGTGTGTGTGTGTGAGAGAGATAGAGAGAGAGAGAATACATAGCGCCATCAAATAGTGTATACACAACTTTTTTCATATGTTTTGGTTTGTTTGAATTTAAATTTAGCCACTTGATTTTGTATGCGCTTTGTGTCACTTTGATCCTTGTTCTTTCAATTATATTATTGTAGTACCTTAAGTTTTAAGTTTGTTTCACTTTGGTTCAATCAAAAATGACGGTTTAAGTTGACTATCAGGTGGTGGTGTCTCCCATAATTATACTTAAGGAATCACTTCAATCTCAAATTTACAATTTTTGTCATTTTGATCATCCATGTTACAATTTATGTCCTTTTTCTTTCGTGTTTTTAAAAAATTTTCCCTCAAGTATAGTCCCGTGAGATGCAAGTGACAATTTTTATTAGTCAATTTAAACCATCATTTTTTATTATTTTAGTAGTTAATTTAAACCATTTTTTATTAAACTAAAGTGACACAGATTGAATATTTGAGGGATTAAATTGACACAGTTGAAAGATTGAGTAATAAATAGACACAAAAACCCATATTTTAGGGACCAACAATACATTTTGCCCTTTGCTCTATATCATAGTATAAAAGCTTACTCCTCGAGTCATTAAGAAATGCTAAAAATTTCCGTTGCACTTGATGATAGAGACATGACTTCTTTGCAATCTTCAATAGAGAATATCATCCACGTTCTAAAATATCATATCAACATGAGCAAAGAAATATTATTATACTAATAACTTTTATTTTCTTCCAATCTACTCCATTAATATTCTAATCTATTGTTTTGTTTAGTGTGACGGAAAAATTGAAGGATAAAAATTTGAAAAAATAAATAAAACAACATGTTTAGTAAGAAAAAAAAAATAAAAATGATGAAAACATGGATGAATTAACGTGTAATTTACTCATCAAAATTTATCATTCCAAAACCGGGACATATGTTATTTACCTTTATGTCAATTTTTTTCTAGATTTATATCATATATGCAGATGTTCTATTTATCTATTATATATTGTGTACATATTAATTTTATATATAAATATAATAATAAAATATGTATTTATATTTTTTTCATATTTCTACTTTTCCATCCTATCAAAGACAAAAATTAAAAATAAAAATTAATCCTTCACATTTTCCGTCACGCCTTCCAACACAAAGAGAGAAGAAAAAATTTCTCCCTAAAAGGATATAACGTATATTATGTTCACTTTTAATTCTTCAAATTTTCCATCTACCCCCTACCACACAAATGTTGTAATTTTCAACCCCACTTGATTGAAAGATAGTGTCTTTTTCATGTATTGCCACTTAGAATTAAAAAGATGAAGGTGATCGTGCCATTGAAAACATTGACACTTTTGTAGTCCAAAATCAATGCCATGTGTATTCAAGGAAGATATTAGTGGTTAATGTCGAGAAATCCTAAAATTCAGCTCTCAAATAAATATTCTAATTGATTAGATGTGCATAATTTACGGGTGATTATGTACATCTCAAATTTACATAATAGTTATGAGTTTAATGAAGTGTGATTGAAGTTAATTTATTCTTATGGTAATATATTTCTCTTTCGGTTTGGGCAAATCCTAGTGACTTACATTTTCACATCTATGTGATGAAGGGTTTCTTTTTTTTTTTTTGTTCAACGGTGCGAGATATTCGAGGTAGTTTAAGCACATTTCGATCAATTTTTTGCCAAGTTTGGTTAAAAGCAGGTCATATCTCTCACGGTCTGGCCCAAAAGGTTACCAATATTTGAATTTATGATGTTTGTGTTTAAAATTTATTCCCATTACCACTTAATCTATCTTGGGGTTTCACAAAGGATTTCTATGGGTGTCTATTCCACCCTTCTTTCCAAACAAGGCATTAAGGCCGTGTTTGGACAAGAGTTTAACTTGCCCGGGATAAGAATATATGATCCTGTTTAATCAGGTCTAGAGGGATAAGAGTAGGGGATGGAACATATTAGAAATCTCCGCCCAATTCAGTTTGTTGTGTGAATGCTGATTAATCCAAGGGATTAATTACAAAATGATGAAAATTTGGACATGATCATTTGGTGTGTACTTGATATGAGTGTCCAAATATAAGACAATCCGTTAAGATCACATGAATAGAACACGAAATTAGAAAATTTTGCTCTTCTTTAAGTCATTCGTTTTATAAATAAATAGATCCGACTTGACATAATTAATAAACGAATTGGGTACGAGTAAAGTCATTTAAAAGAAGTATACAACATGACTCGTTTGTATACCAATTGATGAGCCCAGATTTAACTGAATCAGACCCAATTAATGAATTAGGTCCAAATCAGCTACAAGGTGGGTCAAGTCCAATTTATGGATTCGACCCAGTACAGAGTTCAAGGAGTCCAAAATGATTAGAACATTTGGGGAGCAATTATTGGGTTACTCACTCTCGAAGATCAAGACAACTTTTAATTGTACTTACCTTTTGTAGCTCCCCGAATATTTAGTACCTTTATCCTCACGTCACTGCCTTAACTAAGATTATGTGCCTATAAATTATAAGCTATTTCTACATGAGAGGACATCTCTCTACACACCCCATACATAATTTTTCTCTCTTGTAGCTATTGTAGCCCTCCTGAGGCTAAGTATTGTTTTCTCTCTCGTTCATCTTACTGAATCAATAAAAAGTCTTTCGGCCACCGTTGTTGTTTCTCGGAGTGGAGTAGGTCACCCAAACTGAATCACTATATATATGCGGGTTGCCTAAATATTTACATTAATGTCATTGCTTACTTTATTAATTGTTCATTAATTATATTTTATCACACACTCGATCTTGCATAAGACTATTTTATGCATCATCACCAATTACACACGATTCATACACGACATGAATCAAATATGACACAATTTATTAGACACTAATTAATAAACGAATCATGTATATATGAAATATTTTTTGACACCAATCCAATAAAACCCGAGACAAAATCGCCTTACCAGCCATGATTAATAGGCCTACTACACTAGGATAAAACAATCTTTTTCCACTAGTTATTTCTTCTGTCCATTCCTCCCATGAATTGCAGATAATCCCTTGTGATAGTTTTATAATACCCAGAGCTATTAAATCAAGGTTCATGTGGGTGGTTTCGGAGAAGTGTTTTTTTATTTTTTCAGGACAAAAATGTGCTTCCAAACATTGAATAATTGAGTAGTAATAAAACAGGATCTAATAAATAAATGATGAAACGTGAGGGAATGGTTTTAGAATCAATGATTCTCGTGATTTGGAGATTACATAAGACATAGTACGTGCATCCCTCAGTTTTTCAATCATTGATTCCATTTGAAGCAAGACAACACGCCAAGACATGAATAAGAAGTGGGGCGTTCAAAATTTATTGCATACAAATAACATAAAAATTAAAGTGACCGTACCATCATTTACAAATGTTATAGTTTTCTTCTATATATTTTGATGATCATTTACAATTTTTTTAGAATTATATACAATTTTTTGAGTTCCTTTACAAAATTTTGGGGTCGTTTACAAATTTTGGGCGTTGCTTGGGATCGATGCAGGCAACCCCAGAAATTGTAAATGAACTCCGAAAGTACTAGTTTAAAAAAAAAAAAAAACTATAAAAAGTTGTAAAATAAACAAAAAAAATTATAATTTTTTGTTTTGGTAAACAACAGCAAAAAAATCTTATTTTAACCCACAAAATTTATACAATTTAATGATACGATTCTATTTTTTTTCCAATGCCGTTGTCTTCTCGAAATCAAAAGGGTGATTGTTATTTTGAGCCGCCCATTAAATATGAAGAACAATGTTATTTGAATTTAAAATATTGAATTGATTTGTCAACTTAATCAATCACTGTCATTTATTTAACGATAAATTTTAACATTTATTGAGATTTATTACTTATTCAATGGTTGTGATTGATTTAGATTCGTTAATAATGTCAATATTTTAAGTTTAAATAATATTTTTTAAATAAAAAACAGGATATGTATCAAGGAAGAAGTTTCTTGTGATTTACAAATTTGAAAAGTTTTAAAAAACTAATGCATGTAGCCATAACTTGTAGCTTTATATATTGTGATGAGAATTGATGTTGGGGTACAAGTACAAGGACGTTTACCTAAACTTCAACAAACTCTGTCTACCTGGCTTTTGGCTTTTGCCTTGGATTCAATCTTCAAATCCAACGGCCTAAGATGTTACAGATAAGATAACTTCAAGTTCTGGGTTTTTGAATTTTTATACACACGTCAATAAACCTTTTAACAAGTTAAACTAATCAAATTAGTATACTAATTAGGATTGTCTATGGTACTGTAAAAAAAATTATATCGTACCGACATATACTATATTTGTAGATATTTTTATCATTATTGTTAATGTTTTGATCACTATTATGATATCGAAAAAAGTAATAAAAATAATTACCATAACAGTGGTAATAAGACCCACGACTAAGACTGTTAATCGAGTCGAATTATTCGGACTTGACTCTTTTAAAAGAGCTGAGTTTGAATACTTTTTTATATTCGTTTTTAAAAGGTTCAACTTTTTTATATGTAAAATAAACGAGCTACTTGGGCTCGACTCATTTTAGGCTTGGCTTGAGTTCGATTCATTTAAATAAGTCGAACTTGAATAATATTTTACATTCATTTAGAAAAGTGGGTTGGACAAGTTAGGCTCGATTCTTAACCTTACCCACAACAGTGCACCCACAAAAGTGATAAAGCACTCATAAAAATGATAATTTTTTTTGTACTAAAGAAAAGTGGTAAAAATAGTTACACAACCGTAGTAAAAATATCCACAAAATGTCAATTTTTTTCTTATAAAAATACCCACAAAAATTATAAAATATTGAGAATAGTAATAAATTTTAGAGATACGGTGGCATGTCTTTCTAATTATTTTTTCTCAAAAAGTTGAGTCCTAATTATTACCAATGTTGATTTCTTTTAGTTATAAAAATAATAAGGGTCCTAATTATAATCAAAACATAGATGTTTTTTTTGATCAAATCCTAACCAATAAACCTAAGAGGTTCAGGGCCAAAACATAGATGTTGATATGCATGATTGAATGTAGCATACAATACGTTTGTATTATGTTGTTGGACACTTAACTACTAAGTTCTTTGAATTTTATTAAATCAAAACAAGATAGGAGATATATGTTTCAGTCAAACGATGTGCCCCTTAAAAAAAGAACCTTAAATATATATTTAACATGATTTAACAAAAATTTTTGTCAAAAGCACGTTGTATGCACCGATTCAAAAGGTGAGAAAAAGGGACCAAAGAAAATTTCGAGAAAAACTCGAAAAAGAGGTAATTCATATAGTGAGACATTAGAATAAGAGATTGTTTAAAACTGGAAGAAATCGAGTCCGCCCGCACAAGGTATCGTCACTCTTACTCTGAGAATGGAAATTGGTCGAGTTAAGTAAAGAGTAGTAGCTTATTAAAACTTGGTTTTTGAAATTTAAATGAGTTTTAAATGCAATTCAAGCTTGGATCTTTGATCTTATGAGTCGATCATATTGAATGAGCATTTGTCGAGCCATTCCAATTTTAATTTTGTACATCATATGGGTCAATCTTAAATGAGTTTAGTCAAGTTTAAATAGCTTGGTATTGCATACATAAAGATGTATTTTGAAGTAATCCTCTTATTTTACCCAAAAAAAAAAAAACAAAAAATACTAAATCTCACAAGATGCACAAGCTGATCGCATGATTGAATCACTCTATAAAAACCATAGGAGAAAATCAAGATTTTTTTTTTAAAAAAAAAGCATGCAATTTATCCCCTTGCGGTGCACTCCAACCTATCCATATAAACTGCTATTCCACAAGGATTAATCTCTTATGAATATTCTAATCCTTTCGTAGATGGTTTGTCTTTGATTAAACTAAAAAAGAGACTAATCGATGTATGCTCAAATTAGTCCAGATATTCCTAATCGTTGAACCACAAAAGAAGAGGAAATTACCACTCCAAGAATCATATTTTTCTCTTGTATTTTATTTCATCATTGACCACGAACCAGTCAATAGTTACACATTGTTGGGCTATCCACAAGTATCAATCGTGTCGGGTTAAGGGGGTTCATATCGAGTTTAATCAACTTAGTGTGAAAAATTATTTCACCTGTACACGATTCTTTTATTAAAAAAGTTATCTTACACGACTCTTTTAATCCGTTTAACAAATTTTTTTATTATTGATGATGCCTAGAATAAATCTTATATATGAGCTTGGGAGAGGAGGTCGGTTCAGGAGGCCAGACTGGACATCTGTAGCTCGGGGGTCCAGACCTTGGGCTCCCCTCAGACAAGACAATAAAGGAAATGTGAAGGAGACAGCCGGCTAATAGAAAGCGCTCCCAGAAGCGGTAGGAAGCTATAATCAAGGCACAGAATATCAACCGACCAAGATTTTCTCCTAAAATCATGGAGGATCCCACGGATGAAGGCAAAGATCTCGGTGTAGATCCTTTAGAAGATAGGAATTGCATTATAAATACTGTATTATACCTTCATTGCAAGACATAGAACCATATACCCGAGAGGCAACCCTAGAGGCTACAGAGCCATGACAAAAACCCTAATTTCTTTCATATTGTATTAAATAAGCACTCGAGTGATCAATAAATAAAAATGAGCAAGAGCCTCCATTGAAGAGTGGACTAACCGATCTCCGGAGCCGGTGAACCACTATATTTCTTACTGTTCACATTCCCCCAGATTCCCCCGAATGCTCTACTGCTATTCATGTGAGCCACCAAGCTCAGATCCATCTCGATCGTTACGGGATACATGTCCCCTGCTCATCCGCGGTAGAAATACATCATCAATTATCATAATAAAAAAATAATTATTAATTTTGTTTTAACTGATTATCCTTATCTATACTAAATTACTGTTTATAATGGCTGTCACTTTTCGGTATTAGCAATTAATGACTCACCGGTACAAATGGAACCCCCTGGAAAGCATATGTAGGAGGATATGATATGAAGCCCATCAATGAGTGCCAAACCTTATCGTTAATCAAGAATGGTAATTATGTGAACTTTATCTCTAATTTGATGGATAATAAGAGCAACAGCAAAGCTTATCGTTATTCAAGAATGGTAATTATGTGAACTTTATCACTAATTTGATGGATAATAAGAGCAACAGCAATGAAGACCATGGAATTTTCTAGAGTGAGTAGGTGGCAAAGCCTGAGAATAATGGATTAGAACTCACAAGAGTTGCTATCTTCCAGAGAACTTGCAGGAACTAAACATCTTCAATAATGCAACCATCTCATTAAATATGGGTGTTTGTCATATGTATGTCAACCAATCGTTCGACTCTATATCATTAATATATGAATTCGAAAATAATATGATTAATTTATAAAGATAATAAATGGGTTGTGTTAATATTAAACAAAATTAATATAATTTTTATACATGACAAACCCGTTTAACTAGTAATGTAAAAAAATGCGTTTTTTTTTAATTTTTTTCTTCGTTTTGTGATTTACTATTGATTTAGGTTTACTGGGATGTTGATCAAGTTTATCTTTGATTTATGAGACACTCATATGTGATGAATTTAGATGAGAAAAAGGAGGTTGTTGGGTTGAGTGATTTTTGATTCACTAGTAACACAAAAAGGACACGAACATAAGATGAATCCAAAGCAACACGATATGATTGGACTAACGCTCTTAAAAATCTCGAAAAGATTGATTACCCATACAAGAGTGTCATGACGTAGAAAAAGATTGCATGAAATCAGTGTGGAATAGAATTTTAACCATATGCTTCCATTGGTAGACAAATTCAAAGAATTTTTAGAGATTTTCTCAATTTAAACAAGATGGATTAAAATTTATAGAGTTTATTTAAAAATTGAACTCGATTTTAGCTCCAACTCAGCTCTAAGCTGGACTTGAGGAAAAATCTAAGCTCAATACTTCAGCTTGGTTCAAACTCTAGCTTGGACACTTAGTAAACAACCTCATCTTCGTCTTCTTTTTTTGTTTTTTTTTTGGTCATCTTCGTCTTCTCCATTCTCTAATATGTTGTCTCAATATTATCTTAGAAGCTATGAGGGTACCACTTTTAATTATGAGATAAAAAAGTGGAGACCAGTGTAATTTATCCAATAACATTCTCTCTCTCTCTCTCTCTCTCTCTCTCTCTCTGGTAACCTTGCCTTCATCCTCCATGTTGAGCTTGCAATTGCTAAACTGATAGTTACATACAAGCTCAAAGGCATCAATCATATAGTAAATGATGTGGAGCCCATCTTTGTTGCATTATTGCCTTAAAATGGGGACTGCTTAATGTAGGGCTTAGCTCCTATCTAATGTTCATACCACCGTTTTGACTATTATTAGCAAATAGCGATTGAGACATAATTTATTGACTTAATTTATTATAATTATTAAATTAATTGTGCATCTCATCAAATATTAAAAGTTGGTATTAATTCAATTGTTATAATAAAATCACATCATTAAGTCAATAAATTATGTCAGATTTTTAAGTCTAAACAACATTATTTGTAACAAATTATGATGTATATAGATTTTAATTAATATAAAAATTGAAACTGATCTCAAAATAAAATAAATAAATGAGGGTATTTCTATATAGTTATTAAATATTATAGGGGGATTTCATTATAAGTTTCCTAATTTGTTTTGGTACTGTGAGAAAGGTTGACCCCATTGTTGCCCCGTAGCAACACGATATGTCACATCCTTTAAATTACCAGGAGATGTTCAAGTAACAGCTTGAGAGTTTCCTTTGGTGGTTTTCCCATGACTGCCAGAGAAATTCATGCTGGAGTCCATGGAATGACGATTGACGACTACTACGCCCACGAAATATGGGGGGGTGTTAGACTTGTGGGGTAGAAATATGTGTCGTAGATGAATATAATATTTACCTTTTATTATATTGTTCTAGTCTTGTAATTTTAAGTCACGAGTCGTTGATCATTTATACTTTATGAAGGTGTAGAAAAAGAGTTTCTAGCTTGGTTTACATCCGTCTTTTGATGGTAATCACAATTCTTTATTTATAAACAAGTCACAGATCTTAATTCTTATTTTTTACGTAATATAACCTTATTAGTTTCTATTCGTTAAAGAATCTGTAACTGACCTGACCTGTCCTGATAACCATGATATTGTAGTGGATAGATTGACTTAATCTCAATTATCAGTCTTTGATCCAAAAATTATCTCTATAACTATAAAGTTAATATTATCGAAAAAAGTAATGTGCCATGTGGACCACTTCAAGTCTCCGAATGGAAAGGTGCTAATCAAATAAAAAATTAGGCCCATTGTTCACAAAATGTAAGGACCCACGTAACATGATTTCAGAAAGAACATCGAAACAAGTAGCGAGTATTTTAGTCATTTCAGAGCATTTATTCAAAAAATGTGTAGATCAAGCTGCAGCCTGTGAAGCACAGATTCAAATCAAAGCACACAAAAGCACTTTCCAACAGGTTTCCCTTTTCAACGCACCCAAGGAGGGAAAAAAGGGCCAGAGCTACAGCTTCAATTAACCTGTAAACCTTCTCACGCTTAGGTGTAAGATTCGAGTTTTAGAGTTAATATTGGAATTTAGTGGTTGATTGTTGTGCTAGTTTAATTAGATTCATTTTTGACAGGTGTAACGGGCACGATCGATCTCATTAGTGAAGGTCTATCGAAGTGGTCTTTCGGCGTTCTTCTTTGCCTTCATTCCTTTTTTTAATAACAAAACAATTACGTGTAAACTAAGGAAAAGTCTATCATACAAAAAATAAAAATAAAAAATTTGATACCAAACATTATTTTTCTTAACATTGCAGTGTTGTAGGATCAATCATAATTCTCAAAATATTATAATTTTTGATATATGGTAGTATAGTCTATTCCCATTAACCAAACAAAAAAAAAAAAGAATTGAATTGAAGTAATGATTAATTGGGAGCCAAGCAAAGCCCAAAATACCCAGTTGTCCACCATGATATTTTGGGTGTTCAGAGCATGATTAGGGGGACACAAGTCACTTTCTGAGTTTATAAAATTGAATTTCAAACCACAGCTTGCTTACACCTATTCCTCTCAAACTCTTTCATTTACCAAGCTTCCCACACTTGTGTATAAATATAGGAGACTGAAATCAGATTTTGCATATACTCATCCTCCAACATCTCTCTCTCTCTCTCTCCAAAGAGTTGAAGGAAAAATGGGTTTTCTTGACAATCTCTCGGACATGTGTTCAGATATCACCACCACAACGAAGAGGAAACGTAAACCAATGCAGGTAGAGACAATCATCCTCACTCACTTCATGTTCCAGCTTCCGTTCTGTTCTTTGCTTATTTGTTTGCCTGCTTAGCTGAAGTTACTATGGCAAAGAAGATACTACGAAACTCTCTCTCTCTCTCTCTCTCTCTCTGTGTTGTTTGTGGTTTGTTACTGATTTTTTTTCGTTATCTCTCCATTTCTAAATGGGTTATGCTTGCCTTTTTTCAGACAGTTGAAATCAAGGTGAAAATGGATTGTGATGGCTGTGTTAGGAGAGTCAGAAATTCTGTTTCCTCCATGAAAGGTTCAAATCTCTCTCTCTCTCTCTCTCTCTCTCTCTCTCTCACACACACACACACATAAACAAACACACACATATTAAGCTCTGTGCAAACATGTAAAGGGAAGCAACCGTCTATATGTACAAGATTTGTGGTTGTCTCAAGGGCATAAGCAGCAAAAAGGAAACAAGAATGACACATTTCTCCATGCCTAGATTCGTATTTCCAGAAAAGTCTGCACCTTTACAATCTGAACTTGGGAACTCACACAAACCTTTAACATTAGCACAATAAATGCAACCCACAACAAACCAAACGGGCCCTTAATGTAAACAACTTGAATATTTATTGGGTAGTTTGCATGTTTAATACAGTCCTTATCACTTACCATTACATACATCAACAACCATATGACTTCTTTCCCAATACTAGTCTTCTCTCACTGTATCTGATTATTAGTGGACAGTGAGGATAATTTTGTTGTTTAATCTTAATATTAGATATCGTTCGATAACTCTTTTTAAGCACTTTGATATTTTTATTTTTTTTATGAACACACACAAAGGAATACATGCAATTTACTTTCGAAAGTCAGTTACGAGATTCATATAAGTCACTTTTGCTAAATATTTACTTTTTACTCAGATTAAAGTACTTCAAGAACGTTACTAAATGATATATCGGTTGTTTTTTTTTGTTGATTTATACCTTCTACTTTGGTTTTAATACAGGTGTGAAATCAGTGGATGTAAATCAAAAACAGAGCAAGGTAACAGTGAGTGGTTATGTTGATCCAAAGAAGGTGTTGGACAAAGTGAAGAGCACTGGAAAGAGAGCTGAGTTTTGGCCTTATGTCCAATACAATCTGGTCTCTTACCCTTATGCACCTCAAGCCTATGACAAGAAGGCACCCTCTGGTTATGTGAAAAACGTCGTTCAAGCACTTCCCAATCCAAACGCACCCGAAGAGAGGCTCAGTATACTTTTTAGCGACGAAAACCCGAATGCATGTACAATTATGTAAGGAATTTTGAGGTTTGTGTGTTAGAAATTACGGACATGTTTGGTTGGAGATGAAGGTGGACTAGAATGAGTTAATGGCAGCTTGTTGTACTTTGTCGTAGGAGCCTGGAAGGGAAATTTTGTTTGTGCTTTTGGCTGTAGAAGAATCTTCTTGAAATATGATATATATATATTAGTAGAACTTGTCTTTGTATGTATAACTCTAGTAAAGTCATTTTGTGCAGAATCTAATTTAGGGGTTGAACTAAGAATAATGACAGGGTTAAGGTGGTTAATCAAGCCGAGCTTGAACACTATTTTAGGCTCGTTTATGAATAAATAGTTAAACGAGCCAGCTTGTTTATGTGTAAAATAAGCTCGATAAAGACTCGACAAAGGCTCGATTAACACCCCTAAACAGGATTTTGTATCGAAAATTCTAAAACGGTTGATCGCTTGCCTCTTTCCGACTTTCCTATTGGTGGACTTATGATAATGGGTACAACTTTTAGGACAGAGCCTTGCTTTTACTTTCTGATAAATTCTTTAAACAGTACTGAGTGTTACAATTCTCAAACAATTGTTTTGGGAGCAAATGAACCGAATTGAGGTGAGGACCAGACTTTTTGGGCTCTGCTTGTTCGTTCGCAAAGAATTCAGACTCAACTCAAGCTTGTGATAAACTCAACCTCGTTTTACTACGTCTCGTCCATTAAATAAATCGAGCTCGAACTTGTGTTCAAGCTTAAATTTGAGTCCAGTCTCATGTTCTATATCAAATTGGGCTTGTTTAATTTTTGCATGCTATACATAAAATATGTGTTATATAATTCCTATTATATATCTTAAAGAGCAAAACAAGCCATTGCTCTAGCTAGGGTGGCTTATCAAACAGGCATTAAAATTAAGCTCGAGTTTGAATCGTTCGATAAATAAACAAATCTAAATAAGCTCCTATCAAATAGGTTCATTTACAACCCTAATGACTTTGTGAATTTATAAAGAAAGCATAAGGGTTCGTTTGTTTAGCAAGATAATACTAGAAAATATACGCAAGAGAAAATTTTAAAATTTTACATATGTTTGTTTAGCATAAAATAGAAAATGATAGAAAAAATAATTTTCTTTTATGCTTAGATTTTCTCACATCTAACTAATTTTTTTTCTTATAAAAAAAACCACAAGAAAAAGTAAGAAAGTTATGTTCAATTTTTTCTTAAAGATCAATATTCGAGTCGATTCTTGTCCTGAATTAGGTTAGAAGCCAATTTTTTAAAAAAATGAATAATAAAAAATATTTTTTTATTAAACCGAGTTAAAATAATTTAGGATAATTTAGATAATTAAAAAAAATTCTTCTAACTTTCCTAGAAGTTTTTTATGCTAACCAAATGCATACACAAAAATATATTTTCTTTTTTTTTTTTTTTTTTACTTCACTTTCTATCTCTTTAACTTTCCATCCTCTTTTTCTTGCTAACCGAATAGACCTAAAGAAAAGCAGTGAGCTTCTATTATCATCATCGTATCTTACTTCCTACAAATCAGGGATTATGGAGACAAAATACAAGAGAAAGTCAAAGTTTTCTTTATTTTTTAAATATCAATAATTGGCCCTAGAGCTTGATGCCTAATATTTTCCCAAAAATAACAACTTCAAGACAAAATGATGTTACAATCAAGCTAAACCATCAAAGGGACATGTTAAGGTGAGCATAGCCAAGTCTTGTCCCCAAAAGCAATAAAATTACCAAAGAAAAACCATTATTTTTTCCCAATAGTTTATGTGGCACAAAGAACAATGTTATTTGGATCAAATTTGCTAATCTAATCATTTATAATTATTGGATTAATAGTTGGTCCCAGTATTTGATAAGACCTGCAACCAATTATATCAATAAAATAGGTTCAAATAACATTAATGGTGGCACAAAAGTGGGATAATAATTTTAAACAGCATAAATTTTAGATTAAATAAACTTTTGGGGTCTTGGAAGAGAAGCTTCTTTATGCATAAAGGAGAAACTTTTTTTGTAACCTTTAACAATATTTTAGTAATTTAATTGATTTATTAAATCAACCCCACCAATTATGAAATCTAATGCGGCACTATCACTTTAATAAGCATTCCTTTAAGCTTAAAGTTGATCAGATGAAGCCAAACTTTTGGAAAATGATAACTTATATTAATCTTATGAATGTAAACAAATCAACTTAATTGGATTAATTATTCTTGAGCAGCATAATGCTTGAGCTGCTAGTTCAAGGTCAATCTTATGACAGAAAGATTAACACCTTGATCATGAGTCATACGAAAAATATTCCATGATCGATTATAACAATAGAGGGCACGATAGTTCTCGAATCACATAGTTATAATATTATTAGCAGGATTTTTTTCTCCGATTTTCTCTCATCAACTCAATTGGACCTAATTTATATTAATGGGTTTTGATAAATTCTATTAACATCTAATAAAAAAAATAGCATTAGAGTGGCATTGAGAGTCTCGACGTAACGGTATACATATGAGTGTGCATAAGTTTAACAACTCAACTAGGTCAACATGCTTGGATCGATTTATAACTTCATAGACATCTACAAACACGATATTATATCTAAATTTTCTGATCATGTAATGTTATATACACATAGAGGTCAGTCCTTACCCTATCGGGTCTTTACCATGTTACACAATATCTAGTGGGGACCCTCTTTTCTGCCAAGAACACTATATAATGACAACAAAATTTGCTTGGGTGATTCAAAACGCATAAAAATTTTATTAAAAAAGTTAATTTATCGAACTAATTCATTTTTATAGTTAGGTTAGTAATGACTTCTAATACGATATACGATCGTTTGTCGATACAACAATCATAATAATATAGATAAATCATATCTCAACAATATTATTGAAAAGCACTTGAATGCAAACATTCTACCTATATAGCCTTTGAAGATAGCTAGGTTAACACTGTGAAGTTCTCTCTCTCTCTCTCTCTCTCTAGCGCACACACACATTCTACCTATATAGCCTTTGAAGATAGCTAGGTTAACACTGTGA
>CM042199.1:6707306-6721352 GCA_023539305.1 Ilex asprella
CTCCCCCCACTAGAGTGATGGTGGACACATCGGTCACGGGGATACATTTACAGGGATTATATGCTCACGGGTAAAGACTACCATACCATGCTAAAAATTATAAATTTTAAAGTAAAAGTTATAATTTTAAAAAATATTGTCAATTATAGAAGATTAAGATCGATATCGAGAGTTCATGATTAATCGATCATAGTCTTCATTTGAAAAATTATAACTTCTTCTTTTAAAATTGTAATTTTATCATAAAAAATAATAACAAACGGTACAATACAATTTTATTTTTTTGGGTACAATAGACTATCCCATGTGCAAGGATAATTTTTTTAAAAAAAATTTTTTTTTGAGATTAAGTTATTATACCTTTTTAAATGTGAAATTGTAAGTGTTTGAGATAGTTCTTGATCGATAACTATATCTTTAATTAGATCTCCTCTGTTTTTGAATTTCTTTACGTATTAAAATTCATGTAGATTAAAATTTAATTTAAACTAATTAAAATTCGATTTGAATTAATTAAAATTCATTTTTTACGTATTAAAATTGGAGTTGAATAAAAGTTATATTTTTTCACATATTAAATTTTTAGTTGATTAAAAATCATTTTTAATCAACTCAAACTAAATTTTAACTGTCCCTAATTTTGAAACATAAAAAAATATAAATTTTAATTGTCTCAAATTATAATACATAAAAAAATAAAATTTTTAATCGACTCAAATCTACTTTTAATCAACGATAGCAACTCATGTTGAGTTCAAATTTTAATATCTAAAAAAAAGGAATTGTAATGGGCTCGAATTTTAATGCATGCAGGAGTGTCCATGATGTTTAAATATAAAAAAAATTACCAATAAGTATTACTTTTTTTTTCAAACAACCATTAAGTCATATCATTTTTTTATATCAATAAAGTTCTATTTTTAATATTTTATTTCAATTAAGTCTTATTTCAATTATATTTCAATTTTATCCTCATTCTTTAGTTATCCAAAAACTTTATTCTTTTATATTTTTATATTAACTTGGTGGCACACTCTTGGGGCATTTCAATTGTTACATGACTTTGCCTTTTTTTTTCTGGTATGTTAACTTCGGCAGCACATCCTTGGGACTTTTTAATTGCTATGTGTTGTATCTTTTTTTTTATAACAAGTTAATTCTTACTTCTTCTTTTTTTTTGGTACAGTGGAAAAGTAAGAGGGGTTATTTGAACCCCCTAGCAAAAGAAATACAAGAATGGTCATTCAAAATGTAATGTCCCAACACAGGCGGTGGAAATTCAAAAAGAACAAAAGAATCTTGTTGTTGCCTTCCCAGACTTGCCATCTTGTCAGCGTAAAAGTTTCCTTCTCTCAGAGTATGAATGAAGAGAGTAAAAGTCAGTCCCATTAAGTTCTTGTAATTAGCAATGATGTTCTTTTCAGGGTGGAGATCCTCTGACCTAGCAGTGGTTAGGTTGAGGGCTTCCAAAGAGTCAGTCTCCAAAATGACTTTCTTAAGCTTTCGTGAATGGATGATCTTGAGACCTTGAAAAATAGCCTGCAATTCTGCTTGCAGGCTGGTAATGTCTTTTATCTTGCCATAGAATCCAAGTTGTCACCCTCCTTGATCATTCCTTAGCAGACCTCCTATAGTGGCTGGGCCAGGGTTGCCCTTAGAGCTTCCATCCACGTTCATTTTCATCCATCCTGCGGGAGGAAAAGACCATTCAATTAGATTAGGGTAATTTGGGATCCCTTGGATACAGGAATCATTGAAAGCATCCCAAGACTCCCGAGCCATTCTCCAAGCTATCTTGGCAATGACTTGAGAGGGATTCAATGACTTCCCTAAGCATTCTTGATTCCTGTCTTTCCAAATGTTCCACAACAGAGATGCCAAAAGAACGGGCCATTTGCCCCTCTCCAAAGAACATCCTTCCTTGTTTTATAATTTTTAATGAGCCAATTTTGGAGGTCCATGGATTGGTGCTGTTGGAGGTCATTCCTATTGAGGAATGAATTCCAAACCAGTATGGCTTTCGGGCAATCCCTCAGGATATGGAGTGTATTTTCATTTAAAGCATTGCATCTTTCACAGACAGGATTATCAGTCAGGTTTCTAGTCAACCTCAGAGAATTGGACAGTAGCCTGTCACTTTGGACCAACCACAGGAAGTGTTTAAGTTTCTGTGGGACCCTAAGTTTCCAAAATTACTTCCAATTTAGACCCCGTTGTTGACTTGGTGCAGGTTTAGTAATCCAATTATAGCCAAATTTGATAGAGAATTTACCATTGTTTGTAAGACCCCGAGATGGAACATCTTGGAGGGAGACTGCCAAAGGAAGTGACAAATGCAAAATATCAGAAATAACATGTGAGGGTAGAAGCATACCTACTTTCTGAATATTCCAATTACCTATGGGGCTTATGATATCGGCCACGGTTCTACTGGGATCAGCTATAGCAGGAATTTGAACCTTTCCTTGGAGTGGACTTTCACCTATCCACCAGTTATTCCATTATGAGACCTTTGAGCTATTTCCAATGAGCCACTTTATATTATCCTTCACAATTTGGTTGGTTTTTGCCAGAGCTCTCCAAGTTGGGGAAGCATTAGATTTATGTGACCAATCTCTCAAAGGTGGATTCATGTACTTATTCTTGACCACTCTGACCCATAGAGCCTTACTCTCAGAATGCAGGTTTCATCCAAGTTTTGAATGGATGGTTAGGTTGTTATCCCTACATTTTCTCAACCCCAAGCTCCTTGGAGGAGCAAACAGTATTCCAGTTGACCAGATGCACTTTTTTTTTTCCCTGTGTATCTCCCCATAGAAAATTCCTATTCAATCTATCAATTTTCTCACAGGTAGACTGTGGTAGCCAAGAGGTCTGCATAATGTAATTAGAAATAGTAGAAGTGATTGCTTGTTAATGTTCTTACTTCAATGAATGTAATATTATTATATTACAGATTCTATACATTATCTTGTTGGTTTTAAATTATTCTATTAATTTATATTAGATTTAAAATAATTAAGTGAGGAATTTATTTTAATTGTTATGTTTGAATCGATAACGACATTAAAGTGAAATTAATCGACAAACATTACCAATGTAGTTTTTTTTTTACATTTCTTATTTTATTAAATATTTCACAAATATTGTCTCAGGTTTTAAGATTGGGCACCTCAACGAGATAAGAAAATAAAGAAAATATAAACTTTCTTTGGATTTTGTCATGAAGTTTATGTTAATTGAGTTTTTTTTTTTAATTTTTTTTATGGGGTCTGAATGTTAGTGTTGTAAGGAAGAAATTTTTGTCCTCTAAGAATGCAAAAAATAAAAATAAAAAATGAAAGAGTTTTGGTAATTAAAGGGTAAGGATAAAATTATAATATATAATAAAATTTAAAACTTAATTGAAATAAAATATCAAAGAATATAACTTGATTAACATAAAATGAAAAATAATAGGGCTCAATACCTTTTAAGGTGTTGTGTAGTTGTTGGTTAATCAAATAGGGCTTAATAGATTTTTGTAAGGAAACGTAATACTTATTGATAATTTTTTTTTAAATATAAATTAGAAGGGGTGTTAATTATATTTTAAATAATGTAAGAGGTCTTATCGAAGATATGTGTATTTAGAGTAGGGGTAAATGATAATTATCCAAAAAAAAATAAAATTGTAAACTAGCCACAGTAAAAAAGAGCCGGTGGGCTCTCAAGAAATAAATGCTCTAACCCCTGAGAATTCAGAATGGCTATATTTGATTAATTTGTTCACGGGAAAATGGAGACAGTGGGAAGAAAGAACGCACCCAACCTGTGAGGATGACGACAGAGATAGATGTTAGGCTGTCAAGTCGCTGTTCTTTTTATTGTTTACTAGTATTTAACGTTAAATCACATCATTTCAGAATTCAGAGCAACTATACACCCCCCATTATCTTCTCTCTCCTCCCTCCCACAACCTACTCTCTCTCTCTCTGTCAGTGTGTGTTTCTTGTCTTTTTACTTTGTGTGATTTTCTCCACTTTGTCTTGGCATTTAATTTGTATTTACATTGTACCCTTTTGTTTTAAAAGCTTTTAAAGACCCATGTGCTTTCGCTTGTTTGTTTCCTAGCACAAGTAAAGGAGGGGGAGAGAGAGAGAGAGAGAGAGAGAGAGAGAGAGAGAGAGAGAGAGAGCGAGAGGAATCTGTCTGTGGGCGTTGTAGAAACTAGAAACCCTCTTTATCTTCACTGTATGTTTGGTGATTGTTCTTTTTATTTTTTCCTTTTGTAGCTGATCTTTCATTCCAAACAGCATTGAAAAATGACTAAAGATGAAGACTTTAAGCTCCTCAAGATCCAGGTATTTTTTTGCTCCATATGCACATTCTGTGTTTGGAGTGTCTACTTTATGCCATTATTTTTTATAAATGTGAAAGTGCTGCAAAGGTGTTTAGTGGTCTTTTTCCTCTAAAATGTTCTTCTTGTTGTTGTTTGCCTTTTGTTTCCTTTTATTTTTGCCCTTTACAGACTTGTGTTCTGAGGGTCAACTTACATTGTGATGGGTGTAAGCAGAAAGTGAAGAAACTCCTTCAGAGAATTGAAGGTGCTCTCTCTCTCTCTCGCACACACACACACAAAACAAACATACTCGCAAGTGTTTGTGTATATATATGTCTAACTCTGCTATTTTCCCCCAATTGCTGTTCTGGACTCTGGTTGTATAGTTTTGTGTATGTGTGAAATCTGTTGATCTGTTTACTAGTGTTATGTTATCAGCTCTACTAGTCAGTGTGTGGTACTCTTAATTTTATGTGAAATGCACAAAATTCAATAAATTAGCTTGTGATTATAGCATGAAAGCCCCTTTATCTGTGATTTGGTTGAAGACAACTAATCTTTTTAAGGATGAAAGATTTTTATGCAAATTTTCTTCTCAGAAACTGATCTTTATGATGATGTGCTGTTGCCAAATCTAGAGAAAAATATGGGGAAGCTCACATTTTACAGTCCAGAAATTGCCCTCTTTTGGTTACCTTATCTCGTGTACTTATCATAAAGACCAAAGCTCAGAAATTGTTTTTTTTCACAAACTTTCATTATAGGTGTCTTCCAAGTAAACATAGATGCAGAGCAACAGAAAGTCACTGTTTCAGGCAGTGTAGATTCTGCAACTTTGATCAAGAAACTTGTCAGGGCAGGTAAGCATGCTGAGCTTTGGTCACAGAAGACAAACCAAACCCAAAAACAGAAGGCCAATTGCATCAAAGAGGATAAGAACAACAAGGGCCAAAAACAAGGTCTAATCAAGGGTCTTGAAGCATTAAAAAACCAACAGAAATTTCCTTTCATATCCGAGGAAGAGGATGAATATTTTGATGATGACGACTACGATGAAGATGATGAAGAGGAAGAACTTCGATTTCTCCGGGAAAAGGCGGAGCACCTGAATCTGATCAGGCAACAAATTGATGCTAACAATGCAAAGAAGGGTGCTGGAGCTTCCAACAACGGAAAAATGAACAATAATGTGGGAAATGGAAATGCTGGGAAAAAAGGTAACAACCCAAATCAGAACATGGGGATGAAGGCAAACCATAATGTGATTGATCAGAAAACATTGGCAGCACTGAAGATGAACAATGCTGCCCAGTTGAATGGTGGGAACATCAATCTTGGGGAGGGGAAAATGGGAAATGACATCAATAGCCTGATGGGTCTTGCTGGTTTTCATGGAAATGGGGCTAATAATGGCAATCCCAGTGGCATGGGAGGAGGAGGGTTTCAAGTCCAAGCAAACAACGGTTTCCAAGGTACTGCTGCTGTTTCCCCCGGAATTCCCAATGGTGGTCTGGCCACAGGGCATCATCCCTCCATGATGATGAACATGAATGGGCATCCTCAACAGTACAACAACTACCCTTCATCAATGATGATGAACCTGCAGAACAGGCAGGCCATGGTGCAACAGCAGCCCCAGATGATGTACCATAGGTCTCCTTTCATTCCCCCAAACACTGGCTATTACTATAACTATCCCCAAGTTCCACAACCTTACTATGAATCTAACAATGGTACTGATCACTCTGCGTCCCATATGTTCAGTGATGAAAACACAAGTAGCTGCTCAATTATGTAATGGGCAAATTTAAGGGACTGTTTGGCCCCATTAGACTCTTACATCTCCAGGTTATGGCATTACTGCTTTTTAACAGTGTCATTTTAGTGAGAGATGGAATGGAGGCCTGGATTGTGTAGTTGTTAAGATTATGTTTGTTTCTTTTCACTTACTCCTCCTGCTATATGTGTGTTTTTTTTTTGTGGGGTCTTTGTTGTATGACTGACTGAATCTGTGGTTTGTGAGCTTCTATGCTATATATAAAATTAAATGGGTGATTATGTAAGGTCATTTGTTATTACTATTAACTATGCCCATGTTCCACAACCAACCCTACTGTGAGCTTAATTGCAGAGGTGATCACTCTGCTGCCCTTGTGTTCAGTGATGAATTGAAATCTAAAGTAGCTGCTCAATCATGTAAATGTAGTGGTTATCTCGTGCGATTCACGAAATTTGTGACGTTTCTCTGTCGAGTGTTTGAAAAATGTTCGAAAATTACTAATTAGGAAAGTTAAACAGTTTTCTAAGAAGTTTTAAACTTGAAATTGTTGACAAAAGTGGGGTAGAAAATGACTGGGATCTGGAGTTTGTGAGGTTCAATGGTGTTTTCTATTTAGAGACAGGTTGTGACAATGGTTGGTGGCTTGTGCAGAGATTTTTTTTTTGTTTAATGAACTCTTAGCACTGTATGACACTTAGTGTTGTAGAGTAATAATATGTTTATGGAATGTGTACAAGTTGGGTGGTTGAGCACGCGTGTCTCACGTGCTTTTACTGTTCACATGGTATGGTGTAACCGACAGAATCGCTGTACTGGTGAATGTGTACTAGTAAACAAATATATCCATTGGCTTGGCTTTCTTGTTGCCTGTCCATTGATATGTTCAAGGAAATCAAGTGCAATGGAAGTAGAGGATATGACTTCCAAACGTAGTTTTGGACTTTTACTTTTTGTTTGATTTGATAATTTCTCTTAAATTTTTTTTCTTGGCAGATTACTTATAATGAATTCAAGTGTCTCTCTCAACTTGAGTGCCATTTTTTTTTTTTTTTTTGAGAAAAATTAATTGAAGTTACACCATTTAGATCTTATTTGGATATAAGTTGTTAGTATTAACATGTAAGTAAGTCCTTTAAATGATAAAATGTCTATATAATAAAGTAGAGCGAAGTTTGAATGCAAGAGACAGAGTGGTCCAGATTGTTTTGAGATAAAACATAAATAAATCTAACGAATAATATAATACCAACATCAAAGACGGTTCAGATCATCTCAAAAATTTTGATCCGATGGTGGAGGAAAAAATTTGAAGATATTTTCCTGTTTTTTCCTGCTACAAAAACAGTATTATCCCTCCAGCAATTCTTTAAGAACTTGAGTTTCGAGTATTTAAATTCTCCTTCATTTTGTAGCCAAAATCTTGCACTGATGAAGGAGTGAATTTGAAAAGCTCATCTCTTCCTTATCAGTCATGAATTCGAAAATTGAGACCTATACTTGAAACCACAACATAACAAAGAAAAATGTCAATTAGAAAAATCCATTCAAATGACCAATATCACAAAAAAAAACATTAATAATTTCTCAGGGAAGTGATGAAGTACCTTGTAATAATTCATTGCTTGCAAATAACACGTTAACTACATAAAATCACGAAACCTTCATATTAAGACCATACACATGTTGAGCATCATATATTAATTACAATGCATCGGTACTTGATCGTCCCCATAAAAATTCCCAAAATCAATCTTATTTCATTCGATGTTTGCCGAAATGTTTTAAGAAAATTCAAATCAACAATAAAATCAAATCATAAGACAAATTCAATATAATCACCGAGCCTTATGTACCACCAACCACAAATCAAAGCAACCCATTACCAATAGCCTCAACACTCCACCAAATTACACCATTCAAACAACCAATTCCTCAAATCATACACCAAACAAACACATTCATAACCAACTAGAGGACAAGAAAATGCTAAAAAAAAAAAAGAATGGGAATGCCAATATCATGCCCAACAAATATGGAATAATGAGTTGGTATTTCAAAGGTCAGTCTCTTCATAAATCATTTCCTTTTGTTTTGTTCCCCACCCTCCTTCCCTCTGAATATTGTGCTTAACTTCCCTCTGAATATTGTGGCCCTCGGACGATTCCACCCCTCGGGTATTCTTTCTCTTCAATTCTATTTTATTTTTTAAAATTCTCAAAAAAAGTACACGGAATAATTAATATCAAAGAGGACAATCCCATTAATAACTACATCATTAGAAATTTTAAAGTTAATTCTTAAATTAACCCCCCTCCCACCTCCCAAAAAAAAAAAATACAAAAAGCCCGTCAAATTGTTCTTTGTTTTAAGTAGTTTTTTATTTTGATAAATGAATAAAAAAACCCAACAAATATAGAATAATTACCAATAATTCCGTATTTAAAGTCTCTATGTTATATAAAAAATCGAACATCAATTTTGTAATATTTATATTTTAAATAGCAATTTTATTTTTTATGATATGATTTAAAATTAAAACAAAGAGAGAAAAGAGAGGTTGATGAGATTACTTAATATTGAAGAGTGCATTCATGAGTTGATTGAGTGAAAAATATTTTTGAGATGAATTTTGTATTATTGGATGAAAATAGATGTAGATTAGATTAATTTTTATCATGATTATATTTTTATATATTAAAAATTTAACTTAATATTGGATAGATGAGGGTGGTTTACAAAAGGCGGACCTCATCACAAACTACTTTCTTTTGTAATTTAAGTCTACACAGTTGGGAAACCCACATGAACATGCCAGTGTACTCAAACTCAAAATAAAGTTGAACTGTTCATTAAAAATGTAGACTTTCTCTATTTCTTCTACTTTAGGAAGTTTTTTGAGCCCACAGTGATACACAAAACCCAACACCAGGTTCTGAATATCAAATGCTCTGGTTTATACGTAGTAAAGTAAAAGACTCTTGCTACAAAGTATACCACTCTGTCAGTCCTGTGAAAAAAAAATGCTCTTGCTAATCAACCAAACTACAGATTACGTGAGTACTTTGCAAGCAATTATCCTTGGTTATTTGGGAAGTCACATCTCTGCTTGGGACAGACCCACATCTCTACAAATAATATATGAGCTCGTAGAGGAAGACCATCCATTACAATTTTCAGAAGGAGACAATTAAACATTCAAATCTCTAGATTTGGTTATGCAAGAACAATACATCTTGGAATTGATGTTGCTTAAAAGTTCAAAACTTCATGTTGAATGAAATATTTCATACTTTTACAAATATTATGAGGTTTCATTTCCCTCGTTCCTACTCAATGGTAAAGTGTCTGCTGCAGAAATCAATCAATTGGAGATTTCATACAACATCTGAACTGAAAGGAAGATCATATTTTCTACCATTGACTAATTGTAATGAGTGCACCTGCCACCCAAGAAATTTGCAATTATAAAATGCAGAACGATCTGCAGTCACTCTAATTTCCACAGCCTAACCTAAACCCTAAAGTAAAATTTCATGACAAATATCATGTCATGCAATTTCAAACCAAGAAATGAGAATGGAAGAAGTATTTGAATCACACACACACAAATCAAACCACCACCCACCACGTGTTCGACAAAATTTCTCAAACACAATAACTCACCATCTCCCAATGTACTCTTAAGAAAGTCCAATGCTACAGCCAAGAGAGATTTAGATGGTAAGCTTTCATTCCACTTTCTTAGCTTGCTTCCTTTTTGTTTTTGATTTTTTTATACCCACAAAGAAAATGACAGTTTCTTAAGCAATAATTTATTCTTATTGTTATTTTTTCGTCAATTGTAACCTACTGATACAAGGAGGCCATTGGTATTGACAAATTTGATTCATGCTCCAAAGCAAAAGGATAACTAACGAAGTCCAATTTTAAATATGGATTTCGCTTTATCACGGGAGCTTTTAACATGACAGCGCCTAAGAAATTGAAGGCAGGAGAAAAAGTGCCACTTACTCCCTATGACGTTGCTACAAGCGGAAATCTTATACACTCGATACAACTTTACAACTTTTAAGAAACAGGTCCAAACCCCATTCAAAGGAAACAATAAATTACAGACTGTCTCTCAAAGTTCGACATCATTGGTTTGGACACCCCAAACTAAACTTGGAAAATTACTCCATGCCATAGTACTCAGATATACAAATTGCACTTTAACATCTTGGAATATTGCAGTTTAAAGACAAAAAATAAGAGACAATCAAATAGTGCATCAGTACTTTCCCAGTTAGACTTTAGGAAGTATTGGAGAAGCTCACAAGAAATGGAATATTGTCCTAGGCAATGTTTACTAGGTAGCAATGAATATCTCACACCTCCCCTCCTCCCTGAAACGAAACTAAAATAAACAATAAATAAAGTAGGTATGTGGTTTGTGTCTATGAGTTATTTTAGGATAAAAAGAAGCCTACATGCCGCATGAATATGTCGGTAGGGGATCCAAGGAGCATTCACTTGATTTCTAATGTTCACATATGACAAGAAACTCATATGAAGTGGATACTTGCCGCCATTTCTTTTGTGTGTGTGTGTAAACTCATATGAAGTGGAAACTCATATGTTTGTTCTCTTGGTCTGTATTGTTTTTTTCTCTCTTTAATACCCAATTTTCAAATTTTATACATTTCGTTATTGCTTTTGTGTTGGGTACACTGTCATGGAAGAGTCAATCTCTACAGTGTTTCCAATGATGTGTATGTCCACTGTCATGATGTTTATTGCTTTCATAATCATTTTGCGTAAACTAGCATACACTTTTACAGTTTATTTCTCTTTTTTATTTTTTGTTTATTGGGATTGGCATTCCCACTCCTTTTTTTTTAGCATTTTCTTATCCTCTAGTTGGTTATGAATGTGTTTGTTTGGTGTATGATTTGGGGAATTGGTTGTTTGAATGGTGTAATTTGGTGGAGTGTTGAGGCTACTGATAATGAGTTGCTTTGATTTGTGGTTAGTGGTACATAAGGCTCGGTCATTATATTGAATTTGTCTTATGATTTGATTTCATTGTTGATTTGAATTTTCTTAAAAAAATTTGACAAACATCAAATGAAAAAGATTGATTTTGGGATTTTTTATGGGGACCATCAAGTACCGATGCATTGTAATTAATATATGATGCTCGACATGTGTGTGGTCTTAATATGAATGTTTCATGGTTGTACGTAGTTGATATGTGTTATTTGCAAGCAATGAATTATTACAAGGTATTTCGTTACTTCCCTGAGAAATTATTAATGTTTTTTTGTGATATTGGTCATTTGAATGGATTTTTCTAATTGATATTTTTCTTTATGTTACACTGTGGTTTCAGGTATAGGTCTCAATTTTCGAGTTCATGACAAATAAGGAAGAGAGGAGCTTTTCAAATTCACTCCTTCATCAGTGCAAGATTTTGACTACAAAATGAAGGAGAATTTAAATACTCGAAACTCAACTTCTTAGAGAATTGCTGGAGGGACAATATTGTTTTTGTGGCAGGAAAATACAAGAAAATATCTTCAAATTTTTTCCTCCATCGAGGCAGTATTCACAGGTCATTAGACATGGATTACTTTGGCCTAAGTCACTCTACCAGATTGCATATGTTCGGCTCCAACTCGAGGGATATGACCGCTTAGAATATGGCCATATTCCTAAAAATAATGATCCTTTTTATTTGAATTGTTTCACTTTGATTTTGGTGTAATCTAAAATGAATAAGGCATAAGGTTCGAAGTCCTCTTAGATAGGATGTTAAATTATGAATTCTTAAATAAAACTTCCCTCGGGAAGTCAACGATTGTTTTTTGTCTTATATAAGAACTTCACGTACAGTGATTATTCAGATTTTGTTATTTTTTTCTATTATGCAATGTCTAACATGCATGGCCAATTGTTTACAATTTTTTTGTTTCGTGCCTTTAGGCACGGGCAATTACTAGTCTATATAATAAAATAGAGCTGAGTTTGAATTTTGGAGACAAAGAAAGTTCAGATCATTTTGAGACAAAACATAAACACATCTAATGGACAACGTAATCCCAACATAAAAGACGGTTCAGATCATCTCAAAAAAATTTGATCCGACAGTCTATAATGAATACTGAATTTTATTTTCCCGCTCATGCCTCTATCACGCATCTGTCTCTCACGCCTCTCTCTCTCACTCTCTCACGTCTCTATCCCTAACTTCCAAAGTCATCCCCAAAATTTCTCACACGGAATCCATCTCAATTCTTTTGCGAATCTCAAATCTTCTGCCAATCTTTGTGTCACTACTTATCCTCCACCAGCAAAGTCACAGCCCAACCATTTCCGTTACCCAGGTGCATATTTTTCCTGTATTGCTCGTGGTTTTCATTCCTCTCCATTGTAAATTTGCTGCCCAGGTACATGTTTTCTTGTATTGCTTTTGGTTTTCATTCCCCTCCGTTGTCATCCTCCACAGTCTCTCATTTCTCTCAGTGCAGACTCCGATGATGGACAAACCGTCTTCAGTGATGCACGACATAATCTAGTGACCCATTGGATTGACCCACTCCGACCACTCATTCTCTTCCATCCAAATTGTATTGGCGGTGACCTAACTTTCGAAAGCACTCTCGCTGGTAATCTCTCCCTCTGGTGATCTTTCTCTAACTTTCCTCCCCCTCCTCTCTCTGTCCAGAGACGCCATGGACTAACCCACCACCGACGACAACATAACCACAATCTAGGTATTCCATTCTGACTCCCCTCTCGCCCTTTGTATGCACAAAGCACACACACAACACACGCACATAGAACACACACAAACCCACACGTACAACATATACTGAATGGAAAGGTGGGGTTGATTCCTTTTCTATCTATCACTCAGAATAGCAAGACGCCATTGTTGAATCGGCGTTATTAATAGGGGCCTTTAAATTGTTCGATGAAATGCTGCAATTGCGTCTACCTTTACCATTCTCACATAACTATCTTTCCCCCTATTTTTCTCACACACAAAACACACACACACAACGCGTACACATAACAAAGACATATAGCACACATACAACATAAGCACACGACACATGTATGGGTTTGGTTGGCAATTTTTCCAAATAAGGGAGTTTGGTTATTTGTTCTAGCAAGGTGCGTGAATTTCTGTCTCTGATAGGTTTAATAGTAATATGCGTTTGTTGAAGTAGCATTATTAATGTAGGCATTTTAGTTGTTCAACGACATTCCGCAATTGCGTCTATCTTTCCCACTCTCACATAACTCTCTTTCCCTTATTTTTCTCCTATTGACAACATATGCAGGCAACACACCGTACATGCATAACACACACAACATATGTTTGGTCATTTGTTTTATTTAAATATAAGAACCTCAATTTTTCCCAATAATGGGGTTTATCATTTGTTTTGGAATTCTTAATATAGGTTCATGTTTGTGATATTCTTTGTCGAGGATTTTGTGCTTTACAATCACGCAAGATGTAAATTTGTTGCAAGAGGTAAAGGATTGAGCTGATTTTATATTTTGACCTTTTTATGAAGTTCTAAATTGTTCAGTTGAATTTGAGCAGAATTTTTTACATCCCATGATGCTATAATAGATTCGATTCTATTTTGAATATTATGAAAGATTTGTAGTATGTTTTGTTGGTCAGAGTGCTCTAGGTAGTTGTTATTATGTTATTTTTAGTCAATTATTTGTAGTTATTATGTTCTTTGTAGATTGAGTCGAAAATTGAGCAATTGAGGGGTTGGTTATGATTTGAAAATTTTAGTGGTGGTAATGTTTTTCATGCAATCCCATTAGTAAATCTTTTTGTTATTTCTATCAGAGCATACATTAATTATTTGGGTTGGTTTTTCATGATTTTATATTTGGTTTGGATCTTTGCAGGATTGTAAGAGTTCCTTAGTTTGAG
>CM042199.1:6730815-6747516 GCA_023539305.1 Ilex asprella
TTAAGAACATTTTCAAACCTCGGGCAGTCACACCCTCCCTGGCATGCGAGCCATCCTTGCAGTAGAACATCTTCAAATGTACGCTTAAAGATTTAAATGTGACAGATTAGATGACCTTGCGAAATGACAGTGAAGTGTGCCAATTATACTAATGTCTGGAATTACACAAGTGAAGCCTTTGCTTTTCCATAGCTTAATTCCTCCCATTGTAAATTTTCAATTCTTATAGGTTCTTAATGCAGCAATGCTTTATTGGTCTATGCTGAATGTATTATATGTTGAGGGTTATGCTCTTGATCGATTACATATTTGCAATATGTTGTTCATGACACGATGAATCCATGGAATCATTTAAAAGCCAGAGTACTGGAAATAGGAGCAGTGGGTTTACCAGGTCAATTGTGGACAGTAATGGTGAGCAGCAAGAGAATCAGTTCTTACAATTTTGCATATCCATGTTTTTACTCATGTGGAAACTGGAAAGAGACTGGAACTTTTAAATGAAAAAGTTGGGGCAAACTCTATGTATCTGTAAGAGTCCCTTACCAAATACCATATAATCTAAAAAATATTTTCAAAGGGGTGGTCAGACCCTCCTCCGGAATACAATCCATCATTGCATTAAAACATCTTCAAATGCAAGATTAAACCTTTCAATATAAGAGATTAGATGACCTTGCAAACGACAGTGAACTTTGCCAAATAAACTAATTGCCAGGAATTACACAAGTGAATCCTTTGCTTTTGCGTAGCTCAATTCCTCTCATTGTAAATTGGTAATTCTTGCAGGTTCTTAATGCAGCAATGCTTTATTGGCCGATGCCAAATGTATTATATGTTGAGGGCTATGCTCTTGATCGATTTGCAGAAGGCCTATGGGCACTACAACCAGTTCACCAGAATAGGGTATGGCTGAAGTCTCTTGACTACTTTGTTTCTCTAGGAAGGATCACATGTCTGGTGTCACAGAATGTGATGCTGCCATGTCTTTTTTATATGCTTAGCATGTGATCACTTTATTAAAATTTTGTCAGATGAAACAGGTGGGACTGGTTCTTGACGCTGGAATAGAGGAAGAGCTTCGCATTCGCCATCTACAAGCAGTTGATGCTACAAGAGCTTCCCTTGGTTTGCCTGTTGTTGAGTATATTGTCACTGATACCCCTTTACTGGTATTTATATAACATGCTATTTGAACTAAGGGTATATTATGACAACCACATCCCCTGACATTTTGAGCTTATCCTCCATGCCACTTGGCATTGTATACGTCAAAGATACACCCCCAGTTGGAAAACTTTATGAAGAAATGACTTCTTATTCACTTACCAGAAAAAGAAATGAATTTTTTAATTACTCCTTATCAAAATCAGAAAGAGCAATAACTTTTTTTGGGGGGTGGTAGTAAAGACCCAACTGAGCGGTAGCAACCCCTTGATGGCCCCTCCTTTTCCCCTTGCACCTGCAACCCCCCTCCCCCCGGTGTGTGTTGTGGTGGCTTTTTTTTTTTTGGGGGGGGGGGTTATTAATTGTGATAGTGTTTGGTGGTGGTGACCCTCACCTAGGTTGGGGGTCAGTGTTGGATAGAGAGGGAAGAAGTAGAATAGGCAATCTTTTGCTACAAGGTTTATTTCATTTACATGAGGAAATAATTTGGGAATAGGAGAATACGATTATTTTGTTCCAGCAAGGAATAAGGGAGGCAAAATTGAAAATATTGATATTATTTTTGCCAATGCCATCTTTCTTCAGTGTCGGAGAAAGTCTTGTTATTGCAATTGCCAAATGTCAAAGGTTTGTCGTGTTAATATTGAAATGACAAGAGGTGGCTGGATAATTAATGGAAGTGTCTAGTCTAATCAAAATCAACTGACTTAAATGGAATACAGGGCGAGTCTTCACCGAATGTAAGTGTCTTTGTAGCTTATTCTAAAAGTAAATGTTAATTTAGTCAATTAGGACCAAGGGCGGCTCAAGCCAATTTGAGGCCTAAAGCGGAAACATTAAATGGTTACATTTTTATTTTTAATATTATTTTTTTAAAAAAATTAATTTATTTTTAATTTTTTATGTGAGAGGGAGACAAAAGATGGATGTGTTAATATTGTCGAGAAAGAGATTTTAACTTTTGTTTTTGTTTTCACCACAAAGAGGGAGAGAGTGTTTAATTTTAACTTTTATTTTTTATTTTTTTTTAACCGGAGAGAAAGAGAGAGTAAATATGAGTTGACTTTTGAGTATTTTTTTAATTTTTAAGTTTTTAATGTTATGGATTGAATTATAGGCCTAAATTGTTGGCATAAAAAATTTTGGGGGCTTTTTTGTAGGGCTTAAAATTTAATGGATTTAATTTTTTTTGTGGACTAGTGATGTACCTAAAATTATGGGGCCTTCTAAAAATTTGGGCCTAAAGCCCATACTTTTTTTTCCATATTGTTGCGCCGGCCCTGATTAGGACTGTCAGCCAGTTCTTGAAGGAATCTATGCTGCTTTCGTATTACACTATTAGTCTGCGCAAACCTTTTGGATTGACAGTATTCTTTGAGACATTTAATTTTTCACTTCTGTGTCTATCCGGAGGGATAAAAGCTCGGTGACTGATAAACATCCCTTGGATGAAGTAACTGTATAGCAGAAAATAGGTATCACTTGAGGAAAGCAGTTCAATTTGTGTCACCACTGTAAAGCAGAAAATACTCCTCAAAGCCATTTAATGTGCTATTATTGAAAATGTCTTAACTTATGTTGAGACTTTATGGTTGATTAGTTGGAGTCAATACTTGACGTGCTACAGCTTGTAAGGGAATTACTTTCTATTTTCCCTTTTGTGCTCAACAATTCAAATGTCGTTGCCTTGCAATGATTTTACACTTCTGGGAGCATTGAGTTTTCAATTACTGCGGCAGCTGGAATATAACACATCTTTGCAGGTGGAGAAATGGGTTGATCTGAAGAGTGGACAATCAACTGGGAGGATAAAACATCCTGACTCCCTATTGAGAGCTGTAGAGAAATTAATTGAGCAATCAATGGTGAATGCCGTTGCAGTTGTAGCACGCTTCCCAGATGATGATACTGAAGATATAGATGAATATCGACTAGGGATGGTATGACAATTAGATGGTTGCATGCATGCTTCTTTACTGGCAAAATGCTTTGCTTGTCAGATTTTCTGCAGTCTTACCCCTAATGGTTGAGTTATGTTTTACTCTGGTGGTAAGTCAAGGTTTGTCATGCATGTTGATTGTTGACATTCAGTGAACAGTAATCTTATTTTTCTGAATACGTGGGGTATTACCCCTTACCGGTTTGTTTGGTGTTTCTAAATCATTGTTTAGAACTAAAATGTCAATGATTCATGAGTGGTACTACAATTTGATATCAAGGAATATATTTGTGAAAATCTTGCAATTTATAGTGAAAGAACATGCTGCTGCTTCTCAGCATCAATGTTTTCTTTTATTTCTGTTTTATCTTAATGTAGCTTTAAGAATGTCCATATTGTTACTCACTTGCAGCTAATTTTCCAATTGTCATTGGCTGCCGAAATTTCTAAGTCAGAATATAAATTCCAAATATGTACAAAATGATTCTGAATTCTAAATAAATTTTCAGCTATGGATGGCCGTGTATACTTGAATCCATTTTGATACTATTTTTATTTGAATGAATGTCACTGGATTGTGTAGGACTAGCCGATACCATCGTTTATATATGTTGTTTCACTTGATGTTCTTAATGTTTCAGGGGATAGATATTTTGGCAGGAGTGGAGGCAGTTATAAGCCATCTAGTGGTGCAGAATTTTGGGATTCCCTGTGCACATGCCCCTGCACTATCACCCCTTACTCTAAGCATGTCAGTATCTCCAAAATCATCCGCCGAGGAGGTGAGTCAAATTTTCTGGGGAAACACAAAACTTCATGGTCTCTAAGATGTTACTATAAACTTTCTTGCTGAACATGCATGTATGATTGTGCTTGATTGGGTGGACTTGGCTGCATATGCTCCTTTGAACTCAATATTCTGTTAAGAGCATTTAAATTCCAGTGTCAAGGATTTAAAATAGTCAAGAATACCAGGAGTACGGAGATTGAGTCTACTAGAATTAAGGTCTCATGCTCTAGGAGAAATTTGGTTTATAACAGATAAAGGATCTGCTTCTGTTTGATAAGAGGAAATCTGGTATGAAATATCGATAGTTATATAATTGTTTACTGTGGTGGCAATAGGATATGAATTTGATTGTAATGAGTCAGAAGTAGCTGCCATCTCTATTTTACTAGGTTTGGTTATCTGAAATGAGGCTGAATATTATTTCTTGTTGGCTAAAAAATTAGAATTTCTTCAATTTCATTGATTGCTAAATTCTTCAGCTATATGGCTTGCAAACATCAGAATCATAATGATATGCAGCCTCCCTCAACAGCATGAACACATGTTCTTGTTGGGAAAGACAGCGAAAAACAGAATAATGTCCTTATTTATCAGCGAAAAACAGAATCAGGATAGAGCTTTTATTGGGAAAACATGTCCTTGTGTAGCTTAATTGGGGAACATGCATAATGTAAATAGGGAAGGATTAGAAATCACATAATAGAAAGAGAAGAAGAAATAAGAGGGGTGGAAGAGGTTTACCTCATCCTCGCAAGGAATTGGTGAAGAAACACATAAATCTTCACAGAGAATACTCAATTCTTATTCATAATCACTCTAATCTAAATAGTTGGGATTACACTATTATTTATAGGCAAAGTCCTCTACTAAAATAAAAACTACTTTCCTACTAAAATACTAAAAGAGTTTCATGATCAAACTCTCAAATTCCTATCCGACTAAAACTCTATAATAATTTTCTAATTAAACTCTAACTAATACTGCTAACCAAACAAATACTTATAAATGAAATAATAATAATAAAACTACCAATTACATTTCCCTTTGGACTAAAAATTCCTAGTCTTTCGCTGAAGCTTCCAAGGTCGATTGTATTGGTCGAACCAACTAATGGCTGCGCCATCAATTCTCCCCTGCTGAAAAGAACTCGACTCCGGCGAGTAAGGAGGAGGGCCAAGAATACCATCTGATGGAGAAGCTCTCTAAATCAATGACGAACTCTTCTTCAGTTGTAGTGTACGTGCGTCAGTAGCACAAGTAAGAATATATTTCTTTCTTCCAATTGCAAAAGAATAGGTATTAGCTCGTCTCGCATGTTGTGCATCACGATCCCATATCCAAGTACGCCCTAAAAGTATATGACAAAGCTTAAGAGGCAATACATCACACATGATGGTCTCCTTAAAACTTCCAATGGTGAATGTAACTGGACATCTCTTATCAACTTTCAGCTTGGTATTAGTAATCCATGCTACCTGATATGGTTCTGGATGTGGTTCAACTTTCAAATTTAATTTCTTCACGACCTCTTCTGATACCACATTTGTGCAACTTCCCGTGTCAATCACTAGCGAACATATCTGTCCTTCACAACAAACTTTTGTCTAAAAAATTTTTCCTCGATGAATAAGCTCATCATTAACAACTTCTTTATTAGCAATAAGTAAATGACGGATAACACCTATAAAAACACCCTTAAAATGATCATCATTCAAATCATCAAAATTAACCTCGCCTACATCAAGAGGTTCTACAATCTCTGTTTCAAATTCTGGTTCATCAGAATCATTATGCACCTTCGAATTTTCTTTTTCAATCACAGCAACAGATTTTGAAGGGCATTGAAAAGAGAGATGATCAACACCATGACAATTGAAACATCTCGTCTTAGAATTAGTACTTCCTTGAGAAGAAGAATTATCACGAGTCCAAGATGATTTATTTGGAGTAAAAATATTCTCTTGGGGTTTATTAGTGGACTTACCTTGATTTGCATCTACGGCAGTTCTCTCAATCCGGGTTGAAGGAGCCATAGAAGATCTCATATAAGATCTCTTTTTTAACTCATCTTCCATCTGATAGGCAAACTGAACTGCATTTGCCATGGTATAAAGTCTACTTGCAGCTAAACCTGTAGAAATATGAGAATTAAGTCCCTGCCTATACATGACAATTATCACGTCCTCAATCCATGGGAACTTTGATCGAGTGGCGAAACTGTAAAATTTTCCTGTATATTCTTCGACAGACATGTTTCTCTAATTTAACTGTGTGAACTGTAGATGAGCTCGATGTTTATAATTAGCAGGCACAAAGTATCGGGTCATAGCAATCTTCATATCATCCCATGATCTATCAAAGTGAGTTTGTTGGTACTTTACCGACCAAAGTCTTGCTATACCCTTCAATTTTGATTCTGCAAAGAATACCTTCCTCTCATTGGTCAAACGATACCACTTGAAGAAGCTTTTAATGCTATACAACCAATCAAAGAATATTTCGGGATTATTGTCCCCGTGAAAATCTCCAACCTCTAACTTAACCCCTTTATCAAAATCACACAATCTTGGATTTTCTCGAATTGGGCCTTGTGGTGGAGGGACTTGTGCGAGCACTGGTTGTTGGTTGGTAGCCGATGACGAAAAATCATGATTTGCATGCATATCCACTCCTTTACCCTTTTTATCTAGGACAATGGCCATCAAGGCCTCCATATTTTCTTTCATCGAGGCGACAGATGCTTGGAGTGAAACTATTGATCCTTGGAGCGAATCCAATCGTGAATCATGTGCTTCAACTCTAGCACTTAACTCGACATTAGTCACCATCTTGATTGGAGTAGAATTTAGAGTTTTTTTTTTTAATTCTGGGGAATAGTACCGATGAACAGTACCCCGTGATGAACAGTAATTTTTTTTTTTTTCACAAATCGAAATTGGGCTCTGATACCAATTGATGTAAATAGGGAAGGATTAAAAATCACATAATAGAAAGAGAAGAAGAAATAAGAGGGTGCAAGGGGTTTACCTCATCCTCGCAAGGAATTGGTGAAGAAACACATAAATCTCCGCAGAGAATACTCAATTCTTATTCATAATCACTTTAATCTAAATAGTTGAGATTACACCATTATTTATAGGCAAAGTCCACTACTAAAATAAAAACTACTTTCCTACGAAAATACTAAAAGAGTTTCATGATCAAATTCTCAAATCCCTATTCTACTAAAACTCTATAATAATTTCTTAATTAAACTCTAACTAATACTCCTAACTAAACATATACTCATAAATAAAATAATAATAATAAAACTACCAATTATACTTCCCTTTGGACTAAAAATTCCTAGTGTTTCGCTAAAGCTTTTAAGGTCGATTGTATTGGTCCAACCAACTAATGGCTGCGCCATCGATGCATCTTCTCATAAAAACACTAAGATCATTAAGAATATGTTATATTTAATCCATCTTGATAAGAACCCACAAAAGCTGCATTAAAAAGTTCATATCATGTTTATGCATTTATATAGCCAATATGTGGCACAGGGAAACCGTTAACATCAGCTCAGACCCCGTTCTACCGTAAATTATGAGCATGCTCTTTCTGTGCCTCAGCTTTCTCTGGTTAATGAATTCTTTATTATCTCTCTCTGTCTCTCTCACTTGGAAGTTTTATTTAAATCTGACAGGTAGGATACACATTCTTGCCATGTGTGCTTGCTGGGCTTAGCAATGCACCTCAGTACATGGTCAGGAACTTTGAATCACTTGAAAAGGGTTGCATATTAGCAAGTGATGTTGACAGCGTCATTCTTCCAATAGATGCTTGTGGCGGAGATGGTGCTTTTGCATTCGCAAATGCTAGAAGAAACAAGGTACAGACTTTATGTCCTCAAGAGCAATTTGGCCTCATAGCAAAATGACTTGTTCTGACTTACCCCATCCTGCTGTATAGCTTTATAATTTTACCATGAGCAGGTACTTAGCAACTGCTATCTTGTAATTGCCAATCCTTGACTTTGCTGCAGCCGCTTATAATTGCTGTGGAAGAGAATGAGACAGTACTCAATGATACACCAGATAAACTTGGGATTGAAGCGGTAGGGTTTGAACAATCTGCACTTTTTTTTCTGCTTTGTTTTGGTTTTCGACTTTTCACTTGTTGTTTTATGAGCATCTTTATGTTAGTTATAAAGGTCTAGGTAGGATATGAGGCTTCTTTGCCACTGTCGTTCAGTTTTTAAACTGCATAATGCCAAAAGCAAATTTCTATATGCCTACAATAATTGCTGAAGTGATTCACCGATATGGTATGCATGTTCTTCTCAAAGTTTGCAGAGTTAGAAGTCCCTTATTGTCAATATGAAGTGCCATATTTTCAGCTGCTAGGCCGTTAAATCATGCTCGTTGAAGCCATTCTTTTTTGGGATGCATCATATCAAACATCCTCACATAGCCAGCAATAATTGTTCCTTGATGCTTCAAGCTTCTGTTTATAAAGGAAACGCGATTTCTCTTTCAGGTCAAGGTCTCAAACTATTGGGAAGCAATAGGTGTCATTGCAGCTCATAAGGCAGGAATTGACCCTGATTCTCTCCGAAGAAACAGAATTAAGAACATTCGACACACATCCTCCTTCCCTTCTTTAAATGGTAACAAAAGTAGATCAACAATTCAATTTTTTTAACCCATTATCATATTCAAATATAAAAGTAGTACATTTTGATTCACAGTACTCTTGTTCTGTTCATTGTCATCTTTTGTATTTGACATGTATAGTGAGAGAATGCATACATAGCTTTCATTTCTGCTAATGGAGGAAAAGTTTTCTGGGCTATTACATTTTTCACGTGCTTTAGTGTTGTGTACCAAGCACCATGGATGAGTATACTGATGAACTGATGAGACAGGAAACTTTCTGAAGTCAATCAATTGAATTTGTCCTTCATGTTGCCATTTTGGAACGGAGCTCCCCGTTTAACACGTATATCTAACTTTTTAAAAGAGTATAATAGTTTATGAAACACAAAATTAGGGTGACAATTATGTCGTGTCAGGTTTTGTTTGTCTTATTAATTTGGATTCGTGTTGAGTACAAGTCAACTCATTTAATTAACTCGATATGTTTATTTTTGTTTATGTTCATGTTGACATACTTAACTTGTAAATAAAAAAAATAACACTAAGATTTAATTCCAAAAATTCATTATTTGTTAATTGAACTAACATTCATACTTTATGAAATAAGCTAAAAATTAACTTTATATATATAATACTATAAATTAGTAAAACAATTCTATTTTTGTAAAAAAATTACGTCAATACTTGATTAAAAAGGGGGTGAATTACATTTTTGCACCCCAAAAGACTTCAAAATTCTCAATTTACACCCATTAATGATTAATTTTTTTTACATTGCACTCTCAATGTTATAAAATGGTTGTAATATGACCCTAACACCAATTTATGTTGTCATTTTTATTAAACCTCACCGCATTGAGTATGGTGGCCACATAGCAGATTTGACGGAAATGTAAGGAAAGTTAGTGTGGGTCATATTGCAACCATTGGTGCAATGTGAGAAAATTAAGGGTTCAAATTGAGAATCTTGAAATTTTTCAGGGTGTAAAGTGTGAGTAATACTAAAATGCATTCTATTCATACAACACTAGTTAAACATATTAATGGAGTCAATTTTAGGATATTTGTGTTTGACAATAGCTTGATTTATTTATTATTTATGTTAGCATGTCATATCATTTTTGGATTTATGTCAAGATATGATCAATCCTAACTCTTTAATTTTGTACTAGTTTTGAGTCGTACTTACATGGCGTGTTAAAAATTGTCACTCTTACACAACTATCGGTCAAATTTTGTTTTTTTTTTCTAAGCTTGAAATTTTGTTGAAATTCAATACATCATTGTTTCAATGCGTTTGGTTTTTATGTTCTAATTTTGTAACCATCAACAAGTTTCTATCATAGTAGGGCACAACTGTCCGTAAGTAAATTTTTCTGTCGGCTTTCTTGCAATTACCTTGAGAAAGTTGGATGATGTCGATTAGGGGTGATCATCCTCCCCTATGGGTAAGAAATATGATTTTTCATTTTTTATCAGATACTTTGCAGAAGAATTTTTTTTGGCCTACCCTATCCGATCAAGTGTGGTTTTCCTACCCGATTTCTAGCCAAATTAATCGGGTAGGATGTCGGGTGAACACTTTGTAGTTATTAATTTTTGGATCATTTTAACAATTCAATTAAATAATATGCTTCAATTTAACAACACAATAAATCAATAACACTAAAACTTAAAACAATTACAATAACAATTACATTAAAACACAAGAAAGCATAAACATCAATTCATCATAATTATTAAACAAATATAATAACAATTATTTTAAGTTTAAACCATATGGTTAGGGTAGGAATAAGAAAATTAATGCTGGTAGAGTAGTACAAAAATTAATGCTGGTAGAGTAAGAATACAAAAATTAATGATTATTTTGCATTCATACCCGATTTAATCGGAAGATCAAATTTTTTTTTTGTATTTTTATCCGATTTTTTTGACTAGTCGTTCAATAGGGTCGGGTAGGATAGAAATTGAGGCTAATCGAATATTTGAAAACCCTTTATGTTGGCATTTTTTGCATGAAGATTATATAGCTGTTAGATTAACAGTATTGCTAGAATAATGCTATTGAGATTTAAAAATTGATCTAATTTATTGATATAATGATGTTTAAGTTATAGAGTCCCGATAAAAAAGTCCAATCGTTATTGTCCTAACCTATTATTGGATGGTATTATTGTCACTTTATTAAGTAAACAATATAGATTGATTTTGTAGGTACCAATAACATTACTTTAATTAGGTCAATATTATCAGTACCAATAACATTACTCTAATTGTTATGTTATTTGTGTGGCAAATTTAAACTTTGCAAACCCAAGGGACTAGCTTAATAATAGTTCAGTCACTTTATAAGCCTCTCATGTAGGGTAGGTTAGGGGTTCGAAACTAATTCAGTCACTTGATAAATCTCTCATGTGGGATAAGGTTAGGAGTTCGAATATCTTATGAAGCGTAGTCTCTTGGAGCCACCACCCATAGATTTTACCCCTTTGTGTGGGGAGACAGTTTTGCACAAGATCTTGCTTCATTCTAGTGCGTGAGTAGAGAAGTATTGCGGTTATCTATTGTATCTTTACACTCTCAAACTATGGTTTTACTATCATTTTTGCTTCTGAACTATTCATTTTAGCACATTTTAAGTTGTCCAAACTAGTGACACTTCATCAATGGTTGAAATATTGCAAAGAAAATTGCTCATTTACATCCGAAATTCAAGGATTTGTGCAACTATGATGTAATGTGTTTAAATGAATAGTTGTTGAGATAAAATGAAAACCAAGATCAAAGTTTAGGGGGAAAAATGTAATTAAATCTATTTCTTTAGTGCGTTAATTACAAAGTTTACAAGTACTTTGTATTCACAAGTTACTTTTAAAAATCTTAATTTTATGTTGTCTGATGCAGAATCTTACTTTGCATTTCGAAAGACTTAGGGTTTTTTATAGCGACAATTGCCCATAACTCTGAATGTTCTTTTTTGTCTTCTAGTTCAGGCATTGTACTTTTATGACATTAAGTCTATAATATCGTTTTTTTTTTGTCTTGTTGTCCAATCTAATTTAATCATATATTTTTAATGACCAACGCACTCTTTAGTCACTCACGTTATTAATGACCAAGTTTTCAGCCTAATTGGTCAATTATAGCACAATTAGACCTATCAATTGTGTCAAGTAAGACGGATTCGTATTAGATCTTAGCATGCGCATACGTGTCAAAAAATACTTCATTCATACCTGATTTGTTCATTAACACATGTTTCACCGATTGAGTTCGTGTCGTGGATAAACGAATTGTATTGTACATTTCTTTTAATTAATTTCATCTATACTCAAAATTCATTTGTTGTTTACTTATTTGTAACATGGGTGGCTTAAGAAAGACCCAAAACATTTAATTTTATGTCATATTTTAACACTCCTAAGCACAATTGCTCAACCATGCTGTTAGTTCATTCTTCTCAATATGCCCCTTTGACTTAGAATGTACGTGAAATTCATTATTACAATTTTTGCCCAATTAGAGATTGTGTTAAATATGCAGCATAGCTAGTTCTTTCAATAACTCTCATATTCCAGTATTTATGGATATTCTTTCCATCATTCTTTACACAACTAAGGGTTTGAGTTGTTAATACCTCGACATCTCAAATTTGAGTTTCGTAAGAGATGTTTTGATTGACTTGACATATTAGTTTGTAGGTGAGAGTGCATATTTCTAGTTTACGTAGGAGCTAAGTCTAAAAAGAACGCAGTTAAGTCGGTTCTTGGTCATAACAAAAAATAAATTAGATTTGTTAGTACGTATATGAAGTTGCAATCCTCTTTTATCTTTTTATTCAATGGGATGCAGATTGCCCATTACAAGTTGTACTCCATTATGGCCCCAAAATTAGCATGAAAACGGGTTCAAATTTTCTCTGTTACACTTTTGTTTAATGTTTCTCAGTAAAAAATAACCCATAACCCACGATGCATGAGTGAAAAATTCACTTAAAATTAAATTATAAGTGATGTATTATTGAACAAAAGTGTAATGTGTCGAAAATGTTGTAGTGATTATTATAAGTATATATACCACTAACCAACAAAAAGAAAAAGATAAAACAACTACCAAAGTCAATGTGTGTATGCTAATTAGATTTGAACCCCACAAGATAAGAAATTCCCAGGAAAATATTCCCGGTTTTGATGAAAATTAACGTTATTAGTGGTTATTATTGGACTTCGGAGAACAGCTTCACCTGTCATTCTTCTTGGACTGTTCAAGCACGTGCTGCACATACTCAGCAAACAGTCCAATGTCAAACCATGCTAGCAGCTAGTCTGATTAAGACTCGGAGGTTATCAGATATGTGGCACAGAACAAATTCACATAGGATCCACAACATAACTGATTTTTTTGTAGAAAAAATGACAGCTGTGTGCGTGTATGTGTTCCAACGCTTCCCTGTGTGGGCTGACTGTTCTGAAAGCCTGCTCAGGGTAGCTCACGTTGGCTAAGGGGGCTGGGGCTTTCCACATCGGGGAAGTCTTGGGGTGTGTGTGTGTATATTAGGGTCAACCACCTCTTCTCTTTTTAAAGATTGAGTTGGTTTGACTGTTAGGTTCTCTTTGGTTTTGTCAAAAAAAAAAACTGATTTTTTTGTCAATACACGATTAATTATTTATCCTCGAGAAAAATAGAGAAAAAACCAAATATATTGAATCCCCACTTTCCAACCCACACAACTGTAATGGTCCTTGCAAATATGAGTAGCCGCCACTATGTGGATGACAGAATCACTACCGAAACGTGGATATTAGGGACCAGCCGTAAGTTTAGATATTTTAAATTTAAATCTTGGTAATCATTTGAAATTATGTTACGGGAGATTTATTCTTCATAAATATTTTAGTCTTGGCGTTAATGATTTACCTTTTTTTTTAATATATTTTTTGGAGAGGGAGATTTTACTCATACCTCAAGATTTGAGTCCTTGACCTCAAGAAGATAAAATATTTATAAGACAATAAATACTATTGGACCAAATACCCATTGGTTAGATGATTTATTTTTGACCGGATTAGAAAACAGATTAGTTGAGTTGTGCGTAAATTAATTCAGACATTCTTACCGTTGAGAAAAAATAAATAACATTGTCACTAAGTTTTAGTATTATTTTTTAATTCAAAGTACATCAAAATCTCCATATAAGGAAAAATAGCACAGCATAAATTTCATGTGATGATGGGGGTATAAGGAGGTGGGATTAAAATAATACGTGGGGTCCAATAATACCTTTTTTGTTTGGTTTTTTTTCAATTGGTATTGTTTTTCTGGTGGCAATACCGACCCGCTAAATGCAGTTCTCCAAAACACATGTACATGGGCTGTATATAATACCACCCAAGGGACTAGCATAATGATAGTTCAGTCTCTTGATAAGCCTCTCATGTAAGGTAGGTTAGGGGTTCGAATATTCTATGAAGCATAGTCTTTTAGAGCCACCACCCATAAAATTTACCCTTTTGTGTGAGAAACGATTTTGCACAAGATTCAGCTTCACTCCAGTACGTGAGGGGACAAGTACTGCAGTAATCTACTGTAATTGTGCACTCTTAAACTATGGTTCTACTCTCATTTTGCTTCTGACATTTTAAGTTGTCCAAACTGGCGACACTTCACCAATGGTTGAAATATTGGAAAGAAAATTGATCATTTTATAGTGAAAAACAATCCACCAGGATTTTTACGTCCGAAATTCAAGGATTTGTGCAGTGAATAGTTGACGATGTAATGTGTTTAAATGAATAGTTTTGAGATAAAATGAAAACCAAGATCAAATTTAGGGAGGAAAATGTAATTAAATCTATTTCTTTAGTGCGTTAATTACAAAGTTTACAAGTACTTTGTATTCACAACAAATTACTTTTAAAAATCTCAATTTTATGTTGTGAGAATCTCAGCATTCCGAAAGATTTAAGATTTTTTATAGCGACAATTGGCCAAAAGTTTAAATGTTTTTTTTGTTTTCTAGTTCACATATTGTACTTTTATAACATTAAGTCTACATCAACGCCTTTTTTTGTCTTGTAGTCCAATTTAATTTAATCATATTTTTTTATTGACCAATATACCCTTTAGTTAGTCGCGTTATTAATGACCAAGTTTTTAGCCTAATTGGTCAATTATAGCATAACTTGACCTGTCAATTGTGTCAAGTAAGACGGATTCGTATAAAATCTTAGCATGTGCATGCGTGTCAAAAAGTACGCCACCCATATGCGATTTGTTTATTAATTCATATTTCATCGATCGAGTACGTGTCGTGTATAAACAGTGTATAAACGAATTATATCGTATATTTCTTTTAACTGATTTCACCCATACTCAAAATTCTTTTGTTGCTCACTTCTTTTTTTTTGGGTGGGTGGGTGGGTGGGTGGGGATGGAGAGGGAAGAGGACTTGAATCATTGACCTCAAGAGGGCAAAGTCTTTACGACAAGACAGAGAGTACCATTAGACCAAAATACCATTTGTTGTTCACTTATTTATAAAACGGGTGGTTTAAGAAATATTCAAAACATTTAATTTTATGTCATATTTTAACACGTCTATGGACAACTGCTCAACCATGGTGTTAGTTCATTCTTCTCAATATGTCCCTTTGACTTTGAATGTACATGAAAATTGTGTTAAATATACAGCCTAGCTAGTTCTTTCAATAACCCTCATATTCGACTATTTATGGATCTTCTTTCCCTCATTCTTTCCACAACCAAGGGTTTGAGTTGTTAATACCTCGACATCTCAAGTTTGAGTTTTATAAGAGATGTTTTGATTGACTTGACACACTGGTTTGTAAGTGATAGTGCATATTTCTAGTTTACGTAAGAGCTAAGTCTAAAAAACATGCAGTTAAGTTGGTTCTCGATCATAACAAAAAATCAATTAGATTTGTTAGTACTTATATGAAGTTGCAATCCTCTTTTTATCTTTTCATGCAATGGGTTGAGGACTGCCCATTCCAAGTTGCACTCCATTATGGGCCCAAAATTAGCATGAAAACGGGTTCAAATTCTCTCTATTACACTTTCGTTCAATTTTTCTCAGTCAAAAATAACCCGCGATGCATGAGTGAAAGATTCCCTTAAAATTAATTATAAGTGATGTATTATTGAACAAAAGTGTAACGTGGAAAAACTATTTTTTTCCGAAAATGTTGCAGTGATTATTATAAGTATATATACCACTAACCAATAAAAAGGGGAAAAAGAAGAAGATAAAACAACTACCAAAGTCAGTGTGTGTATGCTAATTATAGTAGAACCCCACAAGATAAGAAATTCCCAGGAAAATATTCCTGGTTTTTATGAAAATTAACGTTATTAGTGGTTATTATTGGACTTCGGAGAACAGCTTCACCTGTCATTCTTCTTGGACTGTTCAAGCTCGTGCTGCACATACTCAGTAAACAGTCCAATGTCAAACCATGCTAGCAGCTAGTCTGATTAAGACTTAATTACTTATCCTCGAGAAAAATAGAGAAAAAAATATATATTGAATCCCGACTTTCCAACCCACACAACTGTAATGGTCCTCGAAAATATGAGTAGCCGCCACAATGAGGATGACAGATTCACAACAGAAAGGTGGATAGGTGGATCTAGTTAAATTATAATAGGGATAAGTAATAAGTTTCGATATCTTAAATTTGAATTTTGACAATCTTTTAAAGTCATGTCACGAAGGATTTATTCCTCATGAATATCTTAGTTTCGGCGTAAATGGTCTACCTTTTGACGGGACCAGAAAGCGAATTAGTTGAGTAAGTTAATTCAAATATTCTTGCTGTTGAGAAAAAATAAATAACATTCTCAGCAAGTTTTAGTATTATTTTTTAATTCAAAGTACATCAAAATCTACATATAAAGAAAAATTAGCCCAGAGTGAATTTCATGTGATGATGTTCCGCAAGCAATAGAAAGGATCAGGAGGACCACAATTGCTTAGCCCAACCTTCCACTTATTGCACAAGCAAAATGTTGTGAAACGAGATACTTTTATCTCCATATAAATTTATTAACGATATTCTTTGATTGAAGTCACTGTATACTAAACTATGATACTATGCATGTATTGAAGTGTGTATATAATGAGTGTGTGTCGAAGTGTGTGT
>CM042199.1:6755555-6778558 GCA_023539305.1 Ilex asprella
TTTCATCAAAAACCACATCTCTACTGATCACCATCTTGTTTGTCTTTAGATCCAAGAGCTTGAAACCTTTCACCCCTTTTTGATATCCCAGAAAAATGCACTGTCTAGACTTCGCATCAAGCTTTGACCTCTCCTCACTAGGAACATGTACATAGGCTGGACATCCAAACACTCTCAAACCAGAGTAGTCTACCTCATTGCATGTCCACACCTCATCTGATGCTTTCCCACCTAGTGTTGCTCTCGGTGATCTGTTAATCAAGAAATATGCCATATTCACTGCTTCTGCTCATAAATTCTTTGTAAGCCCTGCATTCAACCTGAGACATCGAGCTCTTACAACTATAGTTCTGTTCATCCTTTCTGTCACACCGTTCTATTGTGGTGTCTTGCATACTGTAAAGTGTCTCTTAATCCCATGCTGCTCACACAACTCCCTGAACTTTGAATCTGTGTACTCAGTACCATTGTCCGACTTGAGACATTTAATCTTCCTCCTTGTCTGGTTTTCTACTTCAGCTTTCCACAGCTTGAACTTAGCAAACGTTTTTGACTTGTGCTGCATGAAGTACACCCAAACCTTTCATGAGTAGTCATCAATAAAAGTCACGAAATACATGTGTCCTCCTCGTGATGTTACTCTTACTGGCCCCCAAACATCTGTATGAACAGAGTCAAGAATCCCCTGTGTCTTGTGTGTGGCTGTCTTGAACTACACCTTATTCTGTTTTTCAAGAACACAAAACTTGCAGAAATCAAGTTTGCATGTTTTGACACCCTTCAATAGATTTCTCTTATGAAGCTCTATCATCCCACGCTCATCCATATGTCCTAACCGCATATGCCACAAGACTGTACAATCTGACTCAGACTCTACAGCTGCAACTCCACCTACAACTGTGGTACCTTATAGTGCATAAATATTTTCAGATAGTTTCTGCCCCTTCATCACTGTTAAAACACCTTTACTCACTTTCATTACTCCACTTGTAGACTTGTAACTATACCCATTACAATCTAAAGTGCCTAATGAAATCAGATTCTTTCTTAGATCAGGTACATGTCAAACATCACACAATGTTCTAATCACACCATCAAACATTTTAATTTTGATACTCCCTATTCCAACAACTTTGCATGAAACATCGTTACCCATCAGAACAGAACCAGAATTTACTAACCTGTAGGTGTGAAACCAATCTTTATTGGGTGTTATGTGATAAGAGTATGCTGAATCCAGAATCAAAGAATCTGTGAGATGATCCGAACTGGATGAAACAGAAGCAAATCCCTATCACCACTTTCTGAACCTTCTTTTCCCACTATGTTTGCAGACTTTGATGAACCCTCTTTGTCCTCTGAATTCCCTTTCTTTTTCTCTGGACAGTCCCGTTTGAAGTGCCCCTTTTTCCCACACTTATAACACGAGCCAGAGAAGTCCTTCTTATTTCTCGACTTAGACCGGGCTTTATTGTTACCCGATCCATTCTGAGATTTACTTCTTCCACGTTCTTGGTTACCTTTCACCACAAGCCCTTCACCTTGTGAAGCCTCATCACTGATTTTCTTCCGCTGATGAAAACCTAACAGAGCACCTGTGACATCCTCCAACTCTAGGGTTTCTTTCCCCCACATCAGAGTCGTAACCAAATTCTCATACGTAGGAGACGCTGGTAGAGAATTCAGCAACATCAATGCCTTGTCTTCGTCTTCGAACTTCACATCAACTCACTTCAGATCACTGATGATCTGATTGAACACGTTGATGTGTTGGCTCAGATCCGAGCCCCCTGACATCTTAAGACCATATAGTTTCTGCTTAAGATAGAGCTTGTTCGTCAATGACTTGGACATATACCGACTTTCCAGTTTTAACCAAACTTCCGCCGGTGATTCCTCATCCATGACGTGATACATCGCGTCATTAGCCAAACAAAGTCTAATAGTCGCCATAGCCTTCGCTTCCAATTCTTTTCAATCCATGTCGTCGATTCCTGTCGGTTGTTTTCGGTATAAAGCCTTCACTATGCCCTGTTGCACTAATAGGTCCTTCACCCTCCTCTGCCATAATCCGAAATTTTCAGTCCCGTCGAACTTCACCATGTCGAATTTTACAGAAGAAATCCCAGACATCGTAGTCTGCGCTCTGATACCAATTGTTGTGATCGTGCAGCAATTATAATGAATAATTATGAAACAAACAATCAAGAGAACAATAACACACAGATTTACGTGGTTCGGCAATGTGCCTGCATCCACGAGGAGCGGGTGGCGGTTTTATTCATTATGACAAAGTAGGGTTACATCTTAAGTATTTATATAACCCTAGTACGGATGTATTTACAAAAATACTCATGTACCGTACCGCGGGGCGTTGCCCCCGCACCCCCAACTAATCAACGTCCCTGCAAGGCAGATGCCGTCGCGGGCTCCGCTACGTTGCGCTTCGCTACGCTCCGCTCCGCCCATCCGCTCCGACATCTACCTCCTTGCCATTGTGCACACAACAACACATGAGTCACACATATTATAACAGAAAGGATTAGCTAGCACACGAATACATAGTTAGAATGGCGAGAATGAAAGATTAGGGATCGAGTTTTATTACTATGGCTAAGATTCCTATCAATGCAATAACATATACCATTTTATTTATGTATGTGTTTAGGGTGGGAATTTTTTTCCTGAGAAATAATATTTATGATGAATTTAACGTAATTTGAAATACTATTGATGAATAATAATGGTGGCAAGTAGCACCCAGAACCCTAACCTTCATGAATCGATGAACTAAAATCCTAACTAAACAAAATGGCCAAATTAGAATTAGACTAAAATATAAAACTTTGTATTGTTTGCACTCTAGAATCGTCGACAAATATGAAATCTAACTCTTGTGAACTATATATGAACATTTTATGTAAACGACATAAACAATGCAATTTGATCATAACATAATGAATTCCATGACAAAGCAATGAGTATTTATCATCGATTCATTTATGATCAAATGACCCTAATCTTGCACGATTCTGAGTTTGAGAGGCGGCCCACGACCATCTTGGCATACCATTGACTTTGTGTCTTTATGCTGGCCCTTGGGTGCATGGTTTTGTTAAGTTGCACTTTGGCATCACATACTTTGTCTTTTGGAATGTATATACAAGAGGAAGAGAACATATGATCTTTCTAATAACGAAAAACCAATAACCCTAAGGAACAATTAAGAGAGATGAGATGTTCAACCTTAGATAAAACTCGGTATACAGCAAATAATTTGCTAGGGAACTATTGTGAGGCTAGTCCATTGGTACAAATCCAAAGTAGAAGAAAGAGCAAAAATTATGACAGAAAACAAAATTGTGAAGCAAAGCACATTTATAGGATGTTATCTTCGAGATAATGATTTTTTAATTATATGCAGATGAATCCTTCAAAATTTTATTCCTACGATAACAATGTCTAACCCTTAAACATTATAACATTACATTTCTTAGAACTAAACCCGAATGAAAATCGAAAAATTAAACTCAAGAAAACAAAATTAAAAGAATATATTTAGAATACGATAAAATGACTTTGTTCTATTGACCAAGCATAACAATGCTATAAGGAACTGAAGGGACTCATGATAGATTCAGCAACCCCCGGGACGACACGTGGACAGAGGCAAGTGATGGAGAGCCGAGGCATGAGGCCGAGGACATTAACGAAGCCGAGCAAAGAAGCCGAGAATGGGTATTTTCGCGGAGCCGAGTACAACCTCTGACAGGCAATAAATGCGATTTGACCCAGCATTTATGGCGATGTAAGTGACTAAGACAGGGCGTTTAATGAGCCTCTGTACCTACCGAGACTCAAACTGACAACCATGAGTGGGCGCATTAATGGCTAGGAGTCCAGGCACAAACCTACAAATAATAGCCTTCGAGACGCCGACTGCTATGAAATAGGTGTCAGACGCCGTTCATAGGTACTCGATTGCTCGGCATGGCCCCGAGGTCGGGTCCGAGGCGCCGAGCATTGATGAGACGGGAATGCAAGTGGGGATCAATCATTACGCTTGGACAAGTCTGAAGAGCATTAACTACTGAGAGGACCTCTGTGTCAGAGCAATCATTTCAAGTCCAAGTATAAATACCCTTCAGAAAAATGAACTATGGTATGCAAAATTGAACCCTTAAACTGAGTGAATTAAGTTTGATCCTTCTTCCCTTGCTGACTTAAGCTTCGGAAGGGATAAGCTGGGCAGACGTCTGGCTTCCTTTTCCTAACCTTATGATTGTTTCAAGGTTCACCAGTCGAACGATCGCTTTCTCGAAACAATTGCAGGATAAATCCCGTGCAGGAACATTATGTTAAATGGAGTGAGACCTTACTATTATGTGACCATTAGAAACAAGTAGTCACTTGACTATCAATAACTAGTTAATATATATAAAACTTTGTATCATTATTTGTAAAATATCTATAAATATGTATGTATATACGACATGAACCTCAACCAAATTTAATGATACGAGGTTGAATGTTCATTTGTTGATATGTTCGCCAAAAAAAAAAAGACAAAAGGAGATTAAAAAATCCACAACCAATGGCAGGTCCAGGTTGGCAAACAAGCTGCAAGGTTGTGGAGACCACGTAAGGGATGAAGATCCAAAAAATGAGAGTTTTATATGAAGGAATTTTTGTTTGGTAGGAAGGAGAAATATGAAAAAGTCCATTGAAGCATGAACTTACAAAGAAAAGAAACAAAAATAATGATCTGAATATATTCCACACCCATTATAATATAATTACTCCAAGAATTAGGGTCTTTTAAGACAAGTTTTTTACGGCAGTGGTATTTATCGTGACAAAAAAATACTTTTGAGGGTTTTTTTTTGTGTGGATGTAATACTATCATAAAATATATTTTTTGTTGTTGTATATACTATTTGACACGAGATGTTGTTGTCACAATTTTTTTTTTGAGACTCTATTTATTACAAACCTCGCATTTGACTAGGCATAGTCGATTTAGTGTAACTCATTCATGTATATGAAGAATATGATATTGCCTTCGGTCTAGTTGCTAAACCTCGTGAGTTCAATAGAACTGAAATTTTGGGTTTATGAACCGGTCCCTCAATTCCAATTAAATCAAGACTTCTCATGTAGTGATAATAACTAACCCCCCCCCCCTTTTGTGGTAATAACAATATTACCATGTGATCAAGTCTTCTAGAGTGATAAGATCATTTACCCATTTCAGTAGATTAGAGCTGCATCATTGGGTTTGGAGGTCATTTATTCACAATTATGGCCGGTTTTGCATATTCTAAAAAGTTTAAGGGTTAATTGTATTGGAGGTTTCTAAAGTATAGAGTTTATCTCATTATGATCTCCAATATTTCAATTGTATCATTTTGATTCCTAAAGTATTGAATATATTTTTATGTGATCCCTCAAGTAGACAACATTCAAATTGTTAATAATTTTTTTTATCATAAACTTGTCACATAATACCTAAATATGAGCAAAAAATAATTTAGATAGCTCTTGACAAAATACGTGTAATACGGATAGTTCTTGACTAAAATTTAGATAGTTCATGATCAAAATTGTATAATTTGGATTGATCTTTGACCAAAATTTGGATAAAAATTTGGTTAAGATTTATTCAGATTATTTTTTTGCCCAAATTTAGGTATTACATGATAATTTTATAATAAAAAATCATTAATAATCTGTATGTTATTTGTTTAAGAGACCATATAGAAATACATTCAATATTTCAAGGATTAAATTGATGCAATTAAAATATTAAAGACCAAAATAAAGACAAACTCCATTCTTTAGGAACTCCAACGAAGTTAGCTCTAAGTTTAATGGAAATAACAAGCAAATGGTTTTTTTCCCAAAACCAGGGGCCATTTAGTTTGGTGACAGAGAATATCCTTTAAGCACAAATGATTTTAGCTGTCATGCAGAGCCCAACCTCCATACTCTAACCCAACCAACCCACTAAGTTTACAAAGGTTACGTTTGATAATGTTTTTATTTTTATATTTTTAAAAAATAAAAAAATAAAATCATTTTTCGTTTCTTTTTATGTGATTAAAAGTTGAAACAAAAAATGTGTTTTCTTGCCGCTTTTGTTTTGAAAAATCTAAAAACTAAATCAAAACATATGTTTGGTAGCTATTTTATTTTCTGTCCTATATTTATCTCTATATTAATACTTACTAAAACACATCCACATTATTTATATCAATAATATCATAAAACCATATGTTACTCAATGACCCAGTCAAATACAATCAATTATATCATTTTACAAATATGCCAAAAGAAACAATCATACTCAGCCACCAAACAATTTTTTTTTTAGAAGAATAAGAAAATTTTATTACTCAATTCCAAAATTACAAGAATCAAATCGAAAGACAATTACTCTCAATTAGCCTCAAACTCTAAACTCTGCCTCCACATTAGTGCATACACCATAATAAAAGGAAACAACTAACACCATACCTCCCCACTCATTTCTCAACACTGCACCACCACCTGTTCCATCTGGATTGCCTTTTGAAGCTCCATCCACATAGAGTTTCAGCCACCCCTCTGCTGGAAACCCCCAACAAAACCATATGGCCTTAGTTACTATATGACAATACACTTCAACATTTTACTGTTGTAAAACAACACATTCCATACCATCATCCTGCACTTTAACTTTTACATTATGAGCCTCATACCTCAGACTACTATAGATTCTCTGAAAAAATGGAATAAGAATTCAAAGCACCATCTCCAGCCACCCTTCTGCACATTTCCTTCCATGCTTGCCAATAAATCAGCAAAGCAATGCTCCTAACTAAACCATGACACACATATCGCTTTCTGAAAATTCTGCAAATAACTGAAGGTAAAATCATCAAATAAACCGCACAACGTATCAAATTATTGGTGAGTGATAACAAACAAAAATTAGTATTCTACTTGATAAAATTATTTGAATCAAATTTAGCTTCATGTATTCCAAAGCACACATATCTATCACAATTCGTACTTCATAAATCACACTTAATTTTAAAATTCCAATTAATATTTCATAAATCACAATTCATAATTTACACACACACACACATAGTCACAAACACACATACAGATTCATACAAAATATGAGAGAAAGAAAAACCCTTCGCATATACACACACTTAAACGAATACACACACATTCACACAAATCTAACAAAATATACACACAAATCTAACAAAATATACATAGAATTATGACTATATATGCATACACACACACACACACAGATCTATGTATATAACAAACCCAAACTTAAAAAAAAAAATATTCCACAGAGGGGTTAGAGAGAGAAAGAGATCGATGGAGATGGAGATGGAAAGAGTAGAAAAGCTGACAAATTAGTGCTTCCTCGCTGGAGCTTCCTTCGCTTGATCGATGGAGCTTTCCTACGTTGACTTCACAAGAGAGATAGAGAGCGACGAACGAGAGAAGCAAAAAGGGGTAAAAAAAAAAGTCTTTTTATACTTGGAACAAAAAAATACCTTTTGTGATGTTAATGGGGTTCGAAGATCAGACCTCATTAATTGGGGCTGAGGGGACACGTGTGTTTTCGTTTTTCCCTTGTTTTTGAAAGCACCTAAATAGGAGTTTTCAAAAACTAAAGTTGTTTACAAAACAGACTGGTTAAAACAAATACGCTCCAAACATGTTTTTTTTTGTAAAAATTAAAAACAAAAAAAAAGCATAAATAACTTATTACCAAACGCAACAGAAATTACCCAGTTCGACATGATAGCCTAAAACAAATTAGTCTTAAATTCATTATGTCTCCATGAAATTTATCTTAAAAAGTTTGAAGTTATCTCTGTCATTTTTCCATCAAAATAAGTATTTCTCTATTGATCTTCTTTGAAATTTTGGATGTTATTTAGGATCGTCTTTTAGGTAAGCTCTTATTAGTTCCTTGTTAATATCACGTTCGAATAACATATGTCACATCAAAAGAGTATTGCAAAAAAAAGGAATGTTATGCCAACTACGCGGTGTTATCCACTTCAAATCCTAGTCTATTTAGACCAAGCATATGCTAAAGAGTATTGCAAATTTAAAAAAAAAAAAAAAAAGGAATGTTACACCAACTACGCTGTGTTATCCACTTCAAATCCTAGTCCATTTAGACCAAGTGCTTCCTCAGGCTTTAGTCTCATAATTAGATTCTTATATTGTAATGTAGGGAAATAACAAAAAAGACCAGGCTACCATTAAAAAGGAAATAAGGCAAACAACAGATTTAGGCATTGGGTATTTGAACAAAGGCAAAATTAAACCAAGCAACAGAGAGATAATGTGAAAGTTGGCCCGGGTTGAGTTGGGTTCGGATTGACAGCTCTAGTTCCATCCCTAGTTCTCACCATGCATTTGTATCTTTGATGTTAGGTAATGTGAAAGTGATATGTGTAACTCTTTACCTTATAGGGATACTTTCCCTAAGCCCTTTTCATCCCAGCTTTTTGTCTAAAACCAGGAAAAAAAGAAGAGAAAAACCAAGGGACTAACTTGATAATTTATCGAACTTCCAAGAAAGCTCATGAAATATGTTAGAAGTTAGTTGAAGGTTTTAAATATATTTTTAGCCCCTAAATTAGGTGATTTGTGTTAGTTTGGTCCTCAATTTGTGAATTGTGTCAATTTAGCCTTTCAACTTCTCAATTTGTGCCAATTTAGTCACAATCAAAAAGGCAAATTGAGTTGACTAATATGAGGTATTCGAGTGACCACACTTGTTGGGTCCCTTTGGTCTCTTAAATTTACAATTTATCTCATTTTGATCATTCAAGTTCATATTTAGTGTCACTTAAGTACCTAAATTTTTTAAAGAATGTGCCTCAAGTGAGATTGTGTGAGATGCATGTGGTGATTTCCGTTAGTGAATTCCGATTGCATTTTTTAGTGGACCAAGGAGACATAGATTAAAAGTTTGAAAGACAAATTTGATATAATTAAAAGATTGAGAACTAAAGTAACACAAAATGCATAGTTTAGGGACCAAAAAGAAACCAACTTTTCTCTTTATTCCCTTTCTTACATTTGAGGCTTTACGTGGGAGAACTAAGGCATTCGACACCAAATGCTGTTTGGTAACGTTTTTATTTTTAGTTTTTCGTTTTTATTTTGATTTTTAGAGTAAAAAGGAAAAAAAAACTCGTTTCGTAACCGAATTTTTTTTTCTGCAACCGTTTTATAAATGAGGGGCGATTTTCAAAAACAAAAAAAACGTTACTAAATGGGACCTAAATTATCTTGCTACGTTTGTTATCCGTATTGTATATCCACTATCCTAAAATTCCGAAGATTTCAAAATTCTCTCGATTTATGACTTTGTCAATTTCGATAAAATTTAGCCATTCATCGCTCAATGCAACCCACGTTGGGTATCAGCATCAACAAAACGCAACGATGAGAGTCCAATTTAACAAAAAACCATAAAACTTGATCAAATTTGACAAAATCGAGAACTAAGAGGACTCAAATTCAATTTTGATAAAACACCCATACAACCAAAAAAAAAATAAAATTGGTTTAACAGCTGGTTGACCTCTTTCTTGTGTCTTCATCACTGAAAACAGGGGCTAAACCTTCAATAACAGAAAACCAACTTTTTTTCCACTACCAAAACCATTAAAAAAAACTCTCAATAATTGCTTCATAGTCAATACAGCCAATGCATACATACCTTTACAGCCCAAAAATTCTTAGCTCCCAATGCAATCCCATTCATAATATTCTCCATCCAACTGTCTTCTTTTGTTTCCTCCTCATTTCTCTTTTTCTTTATATTTTCTTTCTTTGTTCCGGGAATCTCGGTTTCATCACCCTGTTTTCTCTCTCCAAAAACCTGTGAATTTCCTCTCTTTCTCTCTCTAAAACTAAAGTTATGTAGTGATTAATTAATTTTTTTATTAGATATGAAGCACAAAGTCCATTCCTTTAACCCAACCTCATGAGCTCATCTGTCCTCACATTGCAACAGAAAGAGAGAGAGAGAGAGAGAGACCACCACCACCAATACGAGTAGCACCAATGGCCGGCGGAGATGCCACCGCCGCTACCCAGATGCCACTTCGCCTGGTGAACGATATCGTACGGATCTCAGGAGCTGGGTTTACTGGCTCTTTCAAGAAAGACTGTACAGACCTCTCAAGGAGGGTGGCTCTCTTGGCCCATTTGCTGGAAGAGATTAGGGACCTAAAGGGCGATCTGGTTGCTTCATTTTCTTCGTCCAGTTCTTGCTTGTCTGATCTCACTGGAGCTATTCAGGATGCAAAACGACTGCTTTTGGCTGCCGGCAACTTCGATCCCAAGATCTCATCTGTACGTATTGTTCATTGCTCTTTGTGTTTGGTTATGTATAGACTGAATTAGGAAATGGGTAATTTGCATTTCATGTTTAGACTCAAAGGAACTATAATGGGTTGCTATTGTATTGCGAATTTACTAAGTTTTTGAAGGATACAATGTAGTAGTGTTATTACAATCTGATCGGAACTATGGATGATATACCTGTTATGTGTACTGAGTTAGATTTAAAGGATGATGATGGGTTAATCAGCAAGTCTTCTATGGTGAATGTAATGATTTTTCAAGGTTGCTTTATTTCAATCTGATCAAAATGTGTCAAATTGCATCTTGTAGTGAGGTAGATTTGAGGTGTTGGTCTGACTTTATGGGTGACATTCTGAATTTCGTTGCAATGTCGTTGAATGTTGGGTCTTTGTGATCGTCTAACCGGTATGTTGTATTGACATCCACTGATCTGAATTTCCCAAAACATAATAACTCCTCAATAGGTAAGGTTATGCTGATTGTGTAACAGGAGTCAATATCCAGAAGTGTTGTTGAATATTTGGTGTTTAGAAATGAAATTTGAATTAATCCTCTTCTTGTAATTTGGATGCACAATTGTTGGAGGTTATGCACAACTGAACCTCATATGAGGAGATGTATTGATGCAGTTGACCCATTACAAACTATTCTTCATTGTGTACCTAAATATTTTGTTGTAGATCAGATAAATTCCACAAAGTAAATCACTTTATGAGTAATATATTTTTGATTAGCAGGTAATTGTTTGGATTTCTTTGAATCAGTAGTCTTTGCTTAGTGTGGCGTTAGCCTTCAAGTAAAGTGCTGTTACATGGTTCAAGTCCATTGCCCACTGCCAAGCTGTGGAAGGTCATGGATGTTATTTGGAGGACCCTTTCTGATCTTATCAACATATTAGTTTCAAATCCTGATGTCATTCCCTTTGATATAGCCAAGCATTTCTTGCATCTAGTTATTTTAAGGGACAAATTTCGTTTCCTGGTACTGGATACTCTAAACCACCTCTGCAGTAATATTTCCCAAGGAAAAGAGTTCCCAACTGGCTTAATTAGTAAATCGGTAAATTGGGTAATCAAGTAAACAATGTTACAGTTGGATATTCAAAAGTTAGATAAGCAGGTCTATAATTTGTGCTGTTAAGGCAAGCTTAGTCCCTATTGGTACATAATTGATTGTCATCCAGTATATACAAGATTATTATGCCTAGGGATTCACAGATTTTGAGGCATACCATTAATTTGTTTAGTGGTCATCCTTGAAGTAACAAAGATTCAATTATCATGGCAATCATGGGTTAGGTATTCATAATGTAGTTCTTCTGCATCTGTGCTCATGCTTAAAGAAACATAAGCTGCATCTCTCAAAATATTCTATTTCATGATTGAAGGATGGAGCTGCCAAGAAAATTGCTTTTCAATTTCAATGTGTGACATGGAAACTGGAGAAAGCATTGGGAAATCTACCACACGATCATTTTAATATCTCAGAAGAAGTGCAAGAACAGGTAGGACTTGACCTCTGTGTGGTATGCTTATCTTGTCAAAATTTTGGTCATAATATCTTAACTTTTGCCAGGTTGAATTGGTGAGAGCACAGCTGAGACGAGCCACAGAAAGATATGGTGGGCCTCTAACACTGAGTTTACTATCTCGTGCCTTGTCCCAGCCATTGAACAAAGAACTTGATCTGCTACAGTCAGGAAACAGGGCAATAGGAAGCTTGCATGTAGAAAATATTGGTAATCTTGATCATGAAGTCAAAGCAAAGGTGCAAAGTATTCCAAGAGGTAGTGTTTTGAAAGGTTCTGTATCAGATCAGATGATACATCAATTGCCAAGGCCGAGAAACTCCTCTGAGTCATGTGAGATTTTTGTGTCAAACAATGATGATGCTAACCAGGAAGACAACTCAACCAGCAAGAGTTTGGAGAAGAAGAAGAAGGCTGATACTCCTGTAATTCCTGATGATTTCCTCTGCCCAATATCTCTTGAACTGATGAGGGATCCTGTCATTGTGGCCACAGGGCAGGTATTTTTTGCCATTCCCTGATGTCATTTCAACATTTTTTTGTTTTTTCACATGACATTAATACCATGACAAACCGTGTTTCTTATAGTTGCCTTCTAATTGTATGTTACTCTTACCTCTGCAGACTTATGAGAGATCTTACATACAGAGATGGATAGATTGTGGCAACATGACGTGCCCAAAAACTCAACAGAAACTACAAAATCTCACACTCACTCCAAATTATGTTTTGAGAAGTCTAATTACTCAGTGGTGCACGAAACACAATATTGAGCAGCCGACAGCATTGATGAATGGGAGGATAAAAAAAAGTGATGGATCATTTCGTGATGTCAGTGGGGATATAGCAGCCATTGAGGCACTAGTTCGGAAGCTTTCAAGCCGGTCCATTGAGGAATGCAGGGCTGCAGTATCTGAAATCCGATCACTTTCTAAAAGAAGCACCGATAATAGGATATTAGTGGGGGAAGCAGGAGCTATACCAGTACTGGTTAACCTATTGACATCCGAAGACATTTTTACGCAAGAAAATGCAGTTACTTGCATTCTCAACCTCTCTATATATGAACATAATAAGGGACTAATAATGCTTTCTGGTGCCATTCCTTCTATTGTCCAAGTCCTGAGAGCTGGAAGCATGGAAGCAAGAGAGAATGCAGCAGCAACCCTTTTTAGCTTGTCACTTGCAGATGAGAATAAAATTATAATTGGTGCATCAGGAGCAATATCAGCTTTGGTAGATTTACTCCAGAATGGAAGCGCAAGAGGAAAGAAAGATGCTGCAACAGCACTCTTTAACTTGTGTATCTATCAGGGGAACAAGGGCAGGGCTGTCAGGGCTGGGATTATTACAGCATTACTGAAAATGCTCACAGATTCAAGCAGTTGCATGGTGGATGAAGCTCTGACTATACTGTCAGTTCTTTCTAGTCACCAAGAGGCTAAGGTTGCTATTGTAAAAGCTAGCACCATACCCGTCTTGATAGACCTTATGAGGACAGGCCTGCCCCGCAACAAAGAGAATGCATCAGCCATTTTACTTTCTCTGTGCAAGAGAGACAGTGAGAATCTTGCTTGTATAAGTAGGCTTGGTGCAGTCATACCCTTAACTGAGCTTTCCCAGAATGGCACAGATAGGGCCAAGCGAAAGGCTACTTCATTGTTGGAGCATCTCCGGAAGTCACAACAGCTCTAAGAGAAAAAAAAATGCACACACACACAACAGCTCTAAGAGGTGGAGTGGCAGTGATGAACTTATTATTTATTTCTTTAATTTTATCTTACAATGATTGTTACACGTTTGTTTATGCGCTTGAAACGAAACTCGAGAATTTAAGCATGAGACACAAGGCCGTTCTCATTGCTTTCGGTGTATTCGTTGACTCTATTTTTTTTTTTTATGAGTGTGCAAATATTCATTCTATCTGTTCAAGACATTATTTTTATGTTTGATATGTTCGTGGGACACAAATAATCAAAATAATGACCTTTATTATCGACAATTCTCATATTTATGTCACTGGTGAGAATATATAGTATCGTAAGAGTGGTTGAAACTCAAGCACTACTAAGCAAGTTGTTTGTGAGACACCTAATACCTGGAGGACCAAACAAGGGATAACAGTCTTCCTCCAGTTCATCCAAAGTTTCTTACCCTTATGCACGAGGTATTGAATAAGCCATCATCATATCAAAGTAATGGAGGCAACTGAACATCTCAGCAGCCGGATTGAAAACCCGGATCGAATCAGAGTTCACGTCGCATGTCTTTAGAGGAAAGAAACTCACCTTGATCACAACTTGATTAATGGTTCAACTCATTTAGCTCACTCCTTTAGTTCAGTTGTCAATATCTGATTAAAATTTCAAATACCTGCATAATGGTATTTTATTAGTTAGGTTTGTGTCTTAATCGGATCAAATCTGTACACATTTGGGCTCAAATTTGAATACATTCAGATCCTTTTAAATGGGTTTTGAAATCGAAAAAGCTTCTTAATTCGTAACACTACAGGATTATATTGAGGTTCGAATTTAACTCCGGCTCCATATCGTGATCCGACCCATTAACATGCAAGAGGTAAAGCATAAACCTTAGCATTGCTTTCTGCTTTTCTGAGCATAGGCAAAGCAGTGAACAATGATGGCAATGTGTTCAAGCTAATATGCAGATACAAAACGGAAAAAACAATAAGACAAAGTTATGAATAATACATTTAAATATGAACAAATGTACACTTATCATACGTGTGACTAACCTGAGAAAAATAGAGCAAGCCCTTAAATGCAAGAGGAAAAAAAAAACCACAAAAAATAAAGCAATAAAACAAAGTTAATTTTAAAAATTACTTAAAAACTGCAAAAATAAAAAGAATGTTATGAACTCATGGGTGGAACTTACTTTTGAAAACTGACTTGCAAGGGAAGAGTGTCCAAGAGTTCATATACGCATACGTAGTCTTATTTTTAATCGATGTGGAATCGTAATATTCCACCACGCTTCCGTAGCCGACGTCTATAAAGACCCACTCTATTTTTTTTGATCCAATGACCCACTTTATTGACACTGACTCAATGGTAATACTTTCTCTATGGAGGCTCCACTCACCTATCAGTATTCAATGAAATAATATTATACCCATACTAATATCAAGTCATCTTAATCCAGCTTTTAAGGCGTCCCTTCTGTAACTCGACCAGAGGGCCGTAGCTTATACTGTGTTTGATCCCATACTTGACGTAGTGGCTAGCTAATGCTGAAAGCCTGGAAGAGTTTAAGTGCAGCACCAATAATAAAATAAACAGAAGCAACAATTTTTTTTTTTTTTTGCTTTTCTCAATCTTTGTTTTTTGGTTACATAAAAGCGTCCCAACTAAATGAATTTTGATATTTCTATAAAGAAAACAAAATTAGAGGTTGAATTTCTAAGTATTTCGAGCTATATTACATAATGAGACCAGTACAATTTCTATACAATTTATTGGCTTATATGTTTGACAATCTGTAACTTCCAACAAGAGTGTATGAGTTGCCAAGCAGAAAAGCTCAATCTCTCTCTCTCTCTCTCTCTGTGTACATGCCTTGATTAGCACATATAATTGACAATACATGCAATTGGCCACAGTAACGGGCCGGCCCAGCCCATGATTTTTCAGCCCATAGCCTGCCAATAGACCAGGCCTTTGATCTTTGACTAGTCAATGGGCCGGCCCAGACCCCTCTGTTAAAAAAGTTAAGGCCCATAGCCCACCTGTGGGTTGGCTTATTGGCCAAAAGCGAGCTAAATACGGATCGGGCCTGAAATTGGATTTTTTTATAAAAACAAATTACTTTTTTATGTAAAAATTACAAAAAAAAGACATCAATTCATAAAGTTGGATATAAAAAAATAAATTAACAAAAAAAATATTTGTATTAATTGAATTTAACATACATTCATCAAGAGTTACAATATTACATTGATTGATGAGTGAGACTATTTTGCATCGCTACAAATTGAGCTCATCACAATTAAGTTGGCACCTACACAATTGTCAATCATTTGTAAGTCCTAACCCTTTATAAATTACAGATCAAATATCAAATCAGCAAAACAAGTATAAAATATTATTTGTTGGACTAACGGGCTTCTTAACGAGACAATCTAACGAGCTACGACATTGGGCCCCTAGTCCAAAAAATCAGCCCAAGACTTACCCATTGGTCTAACTAAGGCCTGTCATGTGTACGGGTCAGGTGGCCTATTAGCCCATTGGGTTGCCAGGCTTTGGGCTGCCTACTAGATTTTGGACTTTTTGCTAAGGCCTACAAGCAATTTATGAAGAAAGAAGTTGTCAAAATTAAAATTAAAAGACAAAACAATAAACTTTAATAACAAAATGTGAAAAACCTAATTTACAGTTGACGTTTTATGCCTCAAACTATTTGAATCGGCTGGTCATAGGGCTTTAACTTGTAGCTCTCAAAATACACAATCTTGTTTCTACATTTTGTCTAGAGTGGGCTTTGCAACTTAAGCATGATATGATTACGCGAAATTGTAACTCTGTACAACTAAATCTTGACCACGTGATTCTCACCACCTCGTTGAGTGTGATTAAACTTCACTATCTAAGTTTAATTTAGTTATAGAGGATCTGAACTCACACGAAAGAAGGGTTGTTGATACTTATATTTGTAATACAAATCTCAGATGCACACAATTACCCACTAATCATGTGTATATGTTAAAGCCAAATTTTGTATGGTCTAAGTACTAGGTGCTAAAAAGTACAGTTTAGGCCTAATAACTTATTCGGTCATAGAATGGCTCAAGCTTGGTGAGCGGAACATCAAGTTGGACTTGTATAGTGAATTATATCCAAATGTTCAAGATAAAGTTAAACTTGGTCCCGCCAGCTTTTGCTTTATGCAGAAACTAGGACAACAATTTAGAGTCAGAACAATTGGTAGGTACATCAAAAGACTACAAAATTGGGTATCAAATATTTTGATGGTTTAATTACGGTGAGAATTTAACCGATTCCAACACTAACAAGAAGTCAAGTTCTACATCATGGAGTAATGCTACATATTTTAAATTTGTATTCCAAAAGTGCATCTCAAATCAATGGGAATCGTTGGATGAGTGGGTCCCAATGAAAAAAGTTGGTAGGACCCACTCATCCAACGATTCCCATTGATTTGGAATACACTTTTGGGATATAAATTTGAGATATGTAACATTGCTCTACATCATGAATGGAATATCAAGTTTCAAATTCACACCGTGATTAACGTAAATCATTTTCGTTGAACAGGATTATGTAATTGTCAAATTATTGGTCCCCCACGTATCCAGGGTCCAACTTCGGTTGGACCACTAGGTTGACACATCAGGGGCTTTAGGCCTTATTCCTAAAGAATACCCCATATGACTAATATATATATATATACACAAATTATGTCAAATTATAAATTAATCAAATGTTAAATGATTAAACATGTGATTGGAATAAGTTATGTAATGATTTTTTTTGGGGGGGGGGAAGAATATGTATGAGATAAAAATTCAAGTTACTATATGTTTTATTATATAGATATATATAATCTATTTCAAACTATAATTTTAAATTCTTGTATTTTTGTAAGTCCCAAAAAAGAAACTTGTATTTGAGAAATGGCATGAGAGCATTTTATTGAATCTTTTAAGTAAGAATGCATAAGTAATAACCATTGTGCCAAAAATAAGAGCAAAATCAAAATATAATCAATAATGCTATTGCTTTTGCAATAGGTATAGGTATATCACTATTCATTTTTTTAGTTCAACGGTCAAGGGTGTCCGAATCAGTCTATGCGTATTTTGATTAATCTTTTTTCCGATCCAATCAAATACAAGTCTTCTATGCCAGGATTAGAGTATTTATAAAGGATAATTCCCTAATAACTTGGCTCCAAGGAGTTGTTAAATTTCGAACTCAAAAAATTTAAATTTACAAATCATCTCTATTACTATTTGAGTTATCCTTGAGGGTTTAGGTATATAACTACTACAACACTTAAATTAAGTGGTCTTCGTATGATATCTGAGTTTCAATTTTATTTTATCAAAAACTCTGGGGATGCCAATGTAAATAACCCTTGCTTTTATAAAGAAGCTAGCAACAATATTTTACAGTCATGCCGGTTGATGGGGATGCTTAAAATTTTTGGATTGTTGGGTGTGTTTGGTTTATGGATTTGATGGGAAGAAAGAATTCTACTGTGATAAAATAATTATCTAATTTCCATTGTTAAAGCCATGTCAAATGCCAATGATGAATGGAATCTCAACAAAGCCACTTTCTATCCACCAATTTTGACAGATGGTACTGCAATACAGCTCCCTTGGTGCTGCCAAAAGTAGATTTAAGCTTAACCTATTCTAAAGTAAAAAAAAAAAAAATGGGTATCATACCAAAATTTATAATTTTAAACCGGCATGCCAAATGTGAGCCGGAGGCTCCAACAAATATTTTTGGCATGCAATGCTCCTCCAATATGGCAAAAGGAAATTTGACATACTACGAAGACATATTTCAATAAACTCATCTAACGGTCTGAGATAGATTCATTCATCAGTCATCAACATTTTTCTCAAAATTATTCACATTGAATTTTTTTTTCTCAAAATCCATCGCTTCTTATTTACATTGAACCGAACATTAAACACGAGGTACCCTTAGTATCTAATTTAATATATCAAATCCTTTAAATGCAATATTTTATTGAATGTTTAATGCAAAATCTTTCAAACAAAATTTGATATATAAAATAAAATAAATTATTTTGACATATCGGTCGGAGTACAATGAAGTGAAGATGTCATATGTTATATGTCAAATTGTTACATAAACCTTCAAATTTAATTTGGTATTTCAATTTTGTCATATCCATTGAAAATGCTCTAAGTTATACTATTTTGAAATAGAAGTTATAACTATAAAAGTAATAGAAATTATAATTTTTAAAGGTGAATTTACTATTTTCTAATGTTAAATTACACTTTTAAAAAATAAAATTACAACTAATCAGGTGATATTTATGATCGATCATAATATTTTATGGCCGATCATGTAGGACTTAATGACTTTTAATTTGAGATACACAAAAATTATATTTCACTAAATTAAATCAAATAGAGAATTATAAACAAAAATGTAATTTATGGGTTTATGAGAAGGATAAAACAAGAACATTTACCAAAAAAATTTGGAACAAAGCATATGATTAGTAGATTTTAGAACTTCTTGAGAACAAATTATAAAAAGTCACCAATGGAATCATCATTAATTTGTTTCCCTTTGTTTTACTGGTAGCGAGAAATAGTCTTAACCATGTTACTTTTGAACACATAAAACTTCAACGTAAATTTCAAATGCATTCAACTACTCGTTGCATACCTTAAAAGCAGATTTTTTGGTCAAGAGTACTCGAACAGAATATACAAGTTTATGATTTGCACCTTTTCCGCCATGCAACATTGACATCTCCTTCATCCAGGATATAATGAAAGAAAAATCGTGTGTTTACAAGTTTGAAGGGCTGAACATCGAATTGGACTTGTGTTAGTAGTCATACAATAATAATGATAAAAATATCTATAAATATGATAAAAATATTAAAAAATTTAGTAAAATTAGAGGTGCAATTCGGGCGGGTTAGACAGTCAATCTTAGGTATATAATCTTTAACCCTAACCGTACCTCAAGTTGAGAAACTCAAGCCGAGCATTGCATTGTCCGAGTTTAATTCGGGCAGGCTCTAGTTAAATTCGGGTTCACTGCAAGAGAGACAGAGAGAGGGGAAAATAATTACAAATTCATAAAACAATCTATATATATATTTCATTCATAACAGTACACGATTATTGATCATCTGTTTTCACATAAAAAAACTAGTGATCTCAAAGCACAATCCCAGAAAACATAAAATTAGACCCATAAAAACATTAAACTTAAGGCATTACGCTATCACCACTAATCACGCATAACAGAGTAGTAAACAACAAGACACGGAGAACGATGGAGTAAAAATGAAAAAAAATGTTAATGCTTTATATATATATATATATATATATATAATTTTTTTAATTTATCGGATTCGGGTTGAATTCAGGTTTTCGATGTCTCAACCCAAGTCCGGCCCAAATTAAATTCGAGTTGGAGTTTTTTGACTCAAGCCTAACTCAAGTATAAAAACCCTAGTCCAAGCCCTAATTTTTTTCGAGTTGGGCTTGGGTTAAAATCGAGTTGCCCAACTCAAGTTGCACCCCTAAGTAAAACTCTCACAAAAGTGATAATTTTTTGTGTGAAAAAAAATGATAAAAATAATTACCACAAATGTGATAAAAACATTCACAACGATGATAAAAACACCCCCAAAAATTATAAAACACCTATAAAAGTAATAAATTTTTTTATTATAAAATAAACTACAAAAATTATAAAAACACTTTTTAAGATAATAAATTTCAGAGATATAGTACCGACTTTTGGTACTATGGTCAAATCCTTGTAGGTATGATAAACACAAAACTAGTCTACCAGCTTTTACTTTTATAAAGAAACTAGAACAACATTAACGGTCATAATCTTTTATTGGTACACTAGAGAAGAAAGCAAAAGTTTGTGTATCAAATACTTTTATAAGTTTAATAATGTTGAGGATTTGTTCAATATACCAGCATTAACACCAAGTCAAATATTACATGATGAATGGAATCTCAACAATTTCTCGAGTCCACACCGTGATTAACGTAAGAAATTGTCATTGAGCAGATAAACAAGATTGACTATGTAATTGTCTAGTAAAAGATCGGCTTGAACATTGAGTCGGTAAAGTAATAGCTTTAGACCTCATTCATTAGAAAAAAGAGACTTTAAATATTAAATATGTCAATAATTAGGTGACAAGAGCTAAAACCAAGGCTCCTCGTTACACTCCATAGATGTGGGTATGATTTCTTGTGTATGTTTGAAGCCAGCCTCTCATTAGGTCTTTGCTAAATTAAGAATTTCAAAGCTTGTAAAAGTCTAAATACCCCAAAAATATCCCATGGAAGTTTCAAGAAAAAAATCTAAAACTAGGCTCACATTTGATGCAAAAGTAAATAAATAAAATCTAAGGTTGACTATTACACTCTTTGTACCCAATTTTTTTTTTTTACCATATAAACCATACAAAACTGAAAACTACCATCAATCTTAATGATGCACAAAATAATTTTGCACACCACCTGTCAAGTAACAGTATTAAATACAGTAATTAATAAGTAGAGAGAAAGCAAGGATTATAGCGGTTCGGTCAATATGACTTACGTCCACTTCTGAATGACTTGGGTCGCCGGACACTTTATTATATCAAGTATGCAGGGAGCAGAAAGTACAAGTTTAGAGGTATAGGAGTGAGTTGTACTCAGGTAAAAGTGTGTTGCCCCCAAATGTTGGTGGGACTTACAATTTATAGGTGCCCCCTAACAGGTTGGGGCGACTTTACAGCAACTAAACAGCTATTTCGGTAGAGCTCACGATTTCCTCTCAACGGGCAAGGTGGTTAAAGTGTTCTTCCATGAGACTCGGTCCAAGAGGAGGTGAGGGTGGACTATTTTCTCGGTGGTGCAGATAAAGCTCTCGTGCTCTCTCTTGATGATATAATCGAGCTGATGAGTTTGACTGGACTTGGACCATTTTGGGCATGATGAATCTTTGTAAGGATGAGCTCTTTAATTGAGGTTGAATTTTATACATAAATTGAGCTATTTGAACTTGACCCATCAAACCTCTCTTTATCTCATATGAGAATCGATGTAACATTTTATTCTTGAGGCACATAATTATATAGGAAGATTATATTATTTTCCTGGTGCATGCATTGGTTACTCATATAATTGACATTATTTATAATAATTAGTTTTGCAGAAAAAAAATTTCAAAATTAAAATTGATATAATCCTACCAAGTGCTCACCTCAAGTTATCCGTGAGCAACCTTCGCAAACAATCTCCTCAGGCGATCGGAGATCAATCTGTGGCATCACCACATGCAATCAGCATAACTAAGGAAAATAAAGAGTGATTTTATGTTTACATAAAAAAATTTACTTAATTGGCTAGTATGATGTTGTGACAGTAATTAGTCAATAGTATTTATTATAAAGTGTTGGACTGGACAACGAAACATTGACAAACATTTTTTTTTGTTTTGAGAAAACGTCAAGCAAGCAAATATTCCAAATTTGCATTCTTTCTTTGACCTCTAACCCCTACCCAACAATTAACCCCAAAACAATGCCTTATGTATTCTTTTTTTTTTTTTTTGTTAATGGTGAGAGGTATTTGAATTAATTTGCGCATACTTAGATCAATCTTCTTCAAGGTTCAATGAAAGGTAAAACATTTACGTCAAAATTAGGATATTCGTGAGGAATAAATTCTTCATAGTCTAACCATAAAAAAATGATCAAAATTTAACTCAAGACGCCTACGTTTAAAACTCATTCTGCTACCTTACTTAGCACCTTTATATTACAAGCTACCCTTACTTAACACCTTTATATTACAATACCAACCACTCCACATAACTCCTGGTTTGACAAATAGTAACCCAAAAAAAATAAAACCTACCGAGAAGAGTTTCTCAGAGTTCATTTTGTAAAAATCACCAGAGAATTGAGCCAAAGAGTGTGAGAATAACAACAATGGGTAACAGTTTAGGAGGAAGAAAGGATGCAAAAGTTATGAAGATCACTGGCGAAACAATCAAGTTAAAGACGCCGGTGAACGCCGGCGAGGTTGTTAAGGACTATCCAGGCCATGTTTTATTAGAATCAGAGGCTGTGAAGCATTTTGGTATCAGAGCAAAGCCCTTGGAAGTTCATCAGGAGTTGAAGCCCAAAAGGCTCTATTTCCTAGTAGAATTGCCCAAGTTTATGGAAGAGAAAGGGGCGAGAAGAGTCCGGTCAGGGATTAACATGACGGCAAAAGACCGGCTCGAGAGCTTAATGCTGAGTAGGAGATCGGTATCGGACCTTTCTATCATGAGACCGA
>CM042199.1:6783558-6794865 GCA_023539305.1 Ilex asprella
TTTTTGCCTCAACAAAACACATGTTGTAATGATTGATTGCTTGAAAACCAACATGCTGCTAAGAGAGAGAGAGACTAACCAAATAGGAAAAATGGAACTACAACTTATCTCGTTATTAGTACATGTGATAAATCTCCTTCCAAGGTTTTAACTCTGTCCACTATGTCTTCGTTTTGGCCCTTCTATTACAGTAGCAGAGTGTTTGCATTTCTCTCTCTTCTTTTCCTTCTCAATCTTTATTTCTTCTCCCCCAAAATCAATAGTCATTTAGGGTGTGTTTGTGCAAACGATGACACTACGCAAAAATTTGAGCTCCAATTCATGTTATTTTACAAATTCACCTTTGCACCTTATCATGTGTTTCACACATGATCAAAAAATAAACGAACGAATAAATGGTAGTCAGTTGGTGGACCACATTGCAAACTTTTTATTTTTCTGAGGACACAATGTGGGACAATTAATCTATTGGGGTGCCAAGTGAGAATTTTATCACCTTTTAGGGTGTGAAGTGTGATTTTCCCAAAATGAAAAACATTCTTCAAAATAAAAGCAGAACTATGATCATAATGCAGTGGCGGACTTAGGAATGTAAGAGCATGTATGCTTAGATTGCATCATTGTTAATTGCAGGGCAACAATGAGGATCGATCTGCTGCCTCAACCAACCCCCTCCCCCCCAAAAAAAAGCACAAACAAAATAGAAAGAAAAAAAGATCATTGAAATACTATCATTGGGTTTCGGACTATCGGACCTATTTTTTTTGGGGCCGAGTAACGGGACCCATGGACATCCCTAGGAATAGTAGCGGACGAAACAAGCTTCTGTGTCTACTACAGATCCTGCAGTTTTGATTGGGCAATTTTCTCTTGAAATATAGAACATGAATGTGTATTCCACAGGTTTTATGTTTCATATAGAAGACTTAAAGAAGATTTTAGCAGAAGACTGAACCTAAGCTCCCAGGGATTAGAAGCAGGGTAATGCAAATGAGTTAAAGCAAAAACTAAACTATTCCTCCAGTTAACATAAAACATCCAGCAACTCCTCGATTTTAGGCAGGGCATCCTAAGGATAATTATTATCCCAATCATAGTTAGATATATTGCCAAATGGGAGATTAGAATGGATGGTATTCTTGTCTCTCATTTAATCTCATGTTTTATCTCTCCTCGATTACGTAATCTAGTCCCTGTTGTGTTGTTTTAGTACGGCATCCAAACCAGCCCATAGTATTAAAGTTCCCTTATGAGAGAGAGAAAGCACCATAACCATCTTTGTCCTCAGTTTTACCTTTGACAGTAACGATCAAACTTCCTCCACTAACCATCCTCATGGAACTATATGAATGAAATTGAAAAAATTACTGCTGGTACCATTACTTGTCAGACTTGATTACAATACCAACAAGTCTGCTTTTAGGATGGAGAAGAAAAAGGACAAGTGAAATTGAAGGAACAAACATGGCATAACACCTTTCTTGCAGCACTTCGAGATGCTATCTAGCTAACAGAAAGTTCAACCTTTCTGATCTGGAATCTTTATCATCAAGTTTAACCACCTACTCTGCCACCTTCAACACAGTTGTAACTTCAAAAGTTGCTCCAAATTTTCTTTTTCTTTTTTTAATAAAAAAAAATACCTCCACAAAAGACTCATCCATATACACAGAACTAGTTCAATCCACCCTTTTGACCCCATATTCCCACCAAAAAAAAAATCATAAAAGGTATGCTCTGCAGGAAGTGAAGTGAGGATTTTCTTCAAAGAAACTAGTTCACACATACAAAAGTACAAAGGAAGCCCTACAAGGGATCTTTGTTCCCTACTTATGTGTCGGCCCAGTAGAGTGCTTTTCGATTTCTACGCATTTCACCGCTCCACCGAAAATTCCCTCTGCCCCTACCGTACTCCAGCTTGATAGTTTCCACTGCCTGTCTAGGGTTGAGCCCTGGGAATTGACGGCGGACTTAAAAAGCCACCTACAGACGCTTTATGCCCAATCATTCCGGATAACGCTTGTCCACATTCAGCAGAAAACAACGAGCCAATTACAGCAAGAGATCCACCCCTTCATCTTTCTGCAATAGCAGTTGTTTCCCCTTATTAACAGGTAATCTGCAAATCAATTATGTGGTTTATGATGACCACTGATCAGGCACTGTAAGAAAATAGATCGTCATTGCTTTTCGGAATCGTTTCTTGTATTGTTTCGGAGAAATAATTGTTGGGGCAGTGTTCTTCGGTCCACCAAGTATCCCAGAAGCTTTTACCCATGTTTCCAAATGCTTGTCCCAAGTGTATTGTCTCATGAAATCAATGATGCCCAAAACCAGCTCCTTGCGCTCATTGTCCACCCCAACCAGCAAGGAATAATCCATGACATCAACGGACTGCAAAAGCACTAGAAAATTTAATGGTCCTCATCTAGAACAAATATATGACCTTATTGCACAAGTCAAATGCCTAATATCTCATGACACTAGTGCACCCAATCCAAGTATCCAACAATTACTGAGGTGTCGACGTTCTTATCTCTTTTGTGCCATTTCTCTATTTCATATCCAATGAATTTCAACAAAACTAGAAAAACTGGGGGCAAGTTTCTATGACCACCCAAGAAGATTCAAAAATTACATTCATCCTCTCCATCCACTAACAGTCACTACCCTCAATGCAGAAAGTGATGCATCCATTCATAATGTTAGCCTAATCTGATGACATGTGATTATGTTCATAACAGGGAAAAAGTGCTAGTGACTATTAATATGGTTAAAAACATTTGATGGAAAAAATATTTAAAATTCACAGTGGTAGTCTATAGCTTGTACAACTTGATCATTGTTTGCATCACAAAATGTTAGCCCAGTGCACAAGGCTTCTGGCTTTACGATGTCTGTGGAGGGGTCAGATGTATGCAACTTCACCCCAAAATGCGAAGAGGCTATTTGCATGACTCAACTCATGATAATGCAAAAGGGAAATAAAAATGTAGCAATCCCTTAGAAAATCAAATAGAGTCAATAGAGTGGGGACGGTCTGTGAAAGTTTTGGAAACCTGAAGAAGGGTCAATCAAATAGAGTCAATCTTATGAGACATATCAATATTGTCTACCATTGGTGTCGAATAAAAATTCAACCAAATTTCGAAATCTAAGAGATTGACACAAGTTGGATACTAAAACTGCTTACCGCTAAGAAAGATGTATCATTCCAAACAGCTCTCTCGAGACTTCTCTTTGCCTTGCCTCCAAGAAATATGGGTTTAGTATGCAGTGTTTCCAAGAGATTCAAGTCTAGTAGTACTTTGTTTGTCCCTGTTGCATCTGCATTGTAACGAGATCTCACAGAGCCTTTAAGATCATAGACCCTAGAGATACTTCTTTTGAAAAAGAGGTTCTCCATCACCATCAAATCCATTTTTGTTTCCTTGCCACCTTTCATGTGTTTGATAGTGACCTAACATTAGAACAAAGTGTCAGAATCACAAGAATACAAGAGTAAATCCACCACCAACCCTTCCCTAGTAACACAATTCAAAGGGCACACGAGAAATAAGGCCTAACCTGATATATGCCTAGAACTTTAGCAAGGCAAGTTGGACTCCCTGAGCTAATAGAATCTGTCAAATATTTGAAGTATTCAGGTGCAAATTCTTCAAAAGACTCCAACTCAGTCTTTGTCACTTGCTTTATAACGAATTTTTCATCCAATGACTTGGCAAAATAAACGTTGCTCTTCCCCCCTTGTGCACTCCATCTCTTGCATCGGCTCAAAGAACTCACAAAATCCACTTCGCCAGGGCAACATTTCTTTCTAAGAGCATCAAACTGCCTTGCAAAATAACAGGTGACAGAAAACTTCACCTTTCCCCCCGAATTTGAAGACTCGACTTCAAAAGAAATTCTAAAATGAGAACTTTTGGGATCTGTAAACAGGGCACCTATTGTCGTTGAAGTTTCTTCTGATCCATAACTTCTATAATCCAAGCCCAGAGAGCCAAAAGATTGCCAGGATGAAAAGTTAGAAGGTTTAGAATTCTCCTCATTAGCATCACCAGCATTGCAGACTTTGGGTCCATTCAGCTTATTAGCAATCCAGTCTTCATACTCCTTGGAACTAATGGCGTAGGATATTATGGAAGTGGGTTCATCCTCATAAACAACAATAACTAAATTATTTTGGCCATTTTGTGGAAGCATCAACAATGCCCCTTCGGGCAAAAGAGATACAGAAGAGATAAAAGAGGGTGAGGTACTCTGCAAAAGATTCAACTTCTGGGTTTTGCAAGGCGATATTTGAGGATAAGACCGTTGTATATTGGAAACGGGATCCCTAAGCATATTGCTGTAGACCCCAGAAGCATGAAAAGATCGAAGTGTCAACAAATGTAATGTAGAGGGGGGCAGTCCTTTCCTGATTCTTTCTTGAATCCTCACTGCTGAATCAAATGAATAAACTCTGGTCGGTGGCATTAGCCTTCTAAAAGGCGGATTATCATTTTGGTTTATCTGGCTGAGGTTAGTAGCTTCAGGTCCTTCTGCCTCCAGCATATGAAGGAACTGAGTTTTCAATGATGGTGGATCTGTACCAATCCATAATGAATCTATTTTGTTGGACAGAGTGGCCACAGCCGAGGGGAGGCGTTCCAAGAATTTACTACTGTTAACTGCAATTTCCCCGTCTGCATGCAATTCCTTCTCTTTGTTATTCTGGCAGGAGATTGTCATGGAGTCTTCTGGGACACTAGGCTCGGATGGTGATGCTTTAGGCTCCTGTTCAGACAGTGTATCTTTACTGGGAAAATCTGGTAATCTTGAAACCCCAGCTGCATTTTCTTCATCACCACAGTCAGGACTGCCATCCTTGACAGATGGATCACTTCTCCCATCTTTCGGCTCAGCATAAGATGCAGCATCCTCTCTAACCTTAGAACTAGAACTCCTTGTTTTGAGGAGAGAATCTAATGTACGTAGCCGACGATCCCAAACCTGTGAACCAATTAGAAGAGAATGTCTCAAACTATTAAGTTCAAGAATGTCTAGTGCTGCCTGGCCTGAATCTGCAGCCTCTTCATCAGCTGGTTGAAGCACATTCTGTTCAAACAAATGGAAACAGGTCAGAAATAAATGAACACACCACTCAAGCAACAGTATATGATAATTCATATCAGAAGAACAATACAAGGGTCCTGTGTACCAGGGACCTATTGAAAGTTGCAGTATACGTGAATTCAGGTTTTTTCGGTAAGTGTGAATCTCAAGTTCGTACTTACCTTGTAGTCACTTTTCTCTTTCAAAAGCAAGGCTTTCAACTCCTTGATGTGGTTACATAACTCACTTATATCACATGCTTCATGTCCAAAAGATGTGCTTTTCTCCTCGGTGCTGCAAAGTACACCCAATATCTCCACGTACAAGGCTTCCATCTTACAAAGAAGCTGACAATGGCAAAACGCAGAAGGTTATTATATAGATTTTTCAAAAACGAGTTACAAAATCATGTAAAATTTAGCAACAATCCATGGAAATCATAGAAATAGCATTTTGTTTGCTATCAAGCACCTCAGCTGCCTCTTTTCTTATCCAGTCCTGTTGAACATGATCACTGAACTCGAGTACTGATGGGGGCAAGCGGATGGAAAGAATATCAATGGGAGAATACCGAAAGAATGCAACCATACTCCCAAATCTGTTAAAGCAAGAAAGAAATTGGTGACCACTACCATTACACAAATCAAGTAGATGAAGCATCCACATCATTACAGCCAACATTATGAAAATCAAAGAAGGTTCTAAACTAAAAGCAAGTACCCATAGTAACGAAGACAGTCCCTTTGTAGAGAATGACCACAACTAGCAACTCGATTAGCAGTTGCATGGTTTGAAAAACCAAGTTCCAAAAATTTCCCAAACGAAAGTCCCCAAGCAGCATCAGACATGATCACTCTGCGGGTTGCTGGTGGAACTCCATCTACAGGTGCACACTTGAGACATCGGTGCCACATCCATATTTTTCCATCCTGCTCCCCAGGTAGCTTCAACAAAGGAACGCGTCTAACATTGATCATGAGATTTCCCTGCTGATGGGTGTAACATATGACATGGGCTTCGGCTGGCTCATTACATGATCGACAGCAATATGTCTGGCAACAAAAATTGCAACGAACTTGTAAATCCCAATCTAGTAATACTTCCCCAACCATAGATGACAAAAAACAAAGGTTACCTGATCAAAGAGATCATCTCGAAGATACCTTCCAAGTGGCTTATCGAAACAGCCATAGAACTTGATGCGGAGGAGTCGAGAGCGTTCACATACAGTTCCATTTAGCACACAACGGCTAGAAAAAGATACTAATATGCTCTGGTGACTTTCAGTGGCTGAATAGTACTCACTAGAGGCTTCAATTTCATTAAGTTTTTCCATCTTAGCCACTTCAGCATGTTTCCTTGATTGCCTCTCCTCTTGACCCATAGTTTCCACAGACTCATCCAGGGTAGTATCTGTGATCTCAGAAGGAAGCACAGCAGGCCTCAAATCCTCCAAAGCCACATTAAATATATTACAACTGGGTGCATCAGATAGTGCAATGTCTGCTCCGCCCTTTCTGAGTGTAAGAGAAGAATCATGATTCGGGTTTTGAACCTCAGATGAAAATTCCTGCTCTGTTAACTCCAAATCGAGACTTCTTTCATTGAATTCCAGGATATCAGCAACTTCATAACTGCTGGGAACAATAGAATTTGGGATAACTGAAATGGCATTATTAGCAGTGGTCCTCTCTGGTATGGCAATAGATGTTTTTAATGACATTTTAGGTAGACTGGCGCCCTCATCAGCGAGAAAGGAAGTCTCCAGAGATAAATGGTATGCTGCGAACACTGCATATTGAACAACATGTTTAACCTTCTTTAGCTCTTCACGACATAGACCCCTCAGTAGAACCTGCAAAAAGCCATAGACAAAGCATAAGGACAAGATGACATCAGTATCATCATCCAATTTGGTCACTGTCAATCAAGAAGGTTTTTTGTGCATTATAGTTAAAAAAAAAAAGAAGAAACAGAAAAAAACATAAAGATACAGAAAGAAAGAAAACACATAGTCGTTTCATGTAAAATAAAATGTTTGGCAACTAAAACAAAAATGTGTATAATGACAGCCACGCGACAGGGGGCTACATTATTGGGAAAATATGATAAGTATGACAAATAAATTCCCCACCCCTCACCCTAATTCCCCAAGACAACAGACAGAAAAAAGAAAGAAATTAATCTTTGGCATTACATGGACAAAGTAATTAACCTCATCAGTCGAAGTGAACCAAATTTAGCAGATCCTTTAACCGAAGAAAAGGTTAAAAAACACTATCTTCATACTTGTCTTTCACACATTTAATGAGTCAGTAGCGTTTAAAAGGTGAAAGCAAGATGGGAGCCATTATCCATTTGGAATCGAGGAATAAGATTTTCAAGTTTTAAAAAAAAATGAGAACGAGTGATAACCATGATAGTGAAACATAAAATAGATTATCAGAGTTAGAGGAAATAGCAACTGATATTGTAAAACTAGGAACCTTGTAGGCATATGCCTCACATGCTTTTTAACGCCTTGAGGCATTTTCCAAGGACTTGCTACGCTGCAAGCCCCAAGAATGCATTTAAAAAAAATGAGAGCAAGTAAGAAAGACAACATATATGTTTCTGTATGCGGTGCCAAGCACACTAAGCTAGAATGAAGTAGTTGAAGCCCAAACGGCCGTGGGCGAACAGACTCCAAACACATAATAAACGGCCAACGCCAAGTGAAATCAACACCAAGTAAACGGAACGGAAGACATTTCTCTGCACTTTTCTGCAACATCACATGCTAATACCCTCAAAATACGATCCAATAACTTCACCATATTTAAAAACAACATATAGGAACAGTAAATCTATGGACATACAAAGATGACATCTGCTTAATATTTTTTATAGCTGCTTTAGTCCTAATGTGCTGGGGTCTGCTAAGTGAGTTCGTCTTCACTATTCATCTTGATCATGCATTATATGCTCATTTAAGTTAAATATTTTCATTTATTTTCTTATTATTTCGTTCAATATTAATTTATATTTATCTTTACTTCTAGTACCATTATTTCCATTCAAACAAAGGGAAAGAACAAATTCATAGAAAAGCTTGTTTTTCTCAATATCATGGGAATGTGATCTGCTTTTTGAATAAAATTTGGTATAACTTGAGGATCTTGATTGAAGAAGAGTAGCAAAAAGATATAGCACATGGATGTGCACACTGCATGTGGAACATCAAAGTTAGGACATGCAGAATCGACTCTGTCACAGAAAGAAACATTATGGAGACGGAGACAACAGAGGTCATTTGAGAGGTAGAAAGCAATTGCACATCAAACCAAGCGCAAGACAAGGAGTCTAACAAAGAGAGAAGAAAAGAGGAGAAGAGAAGAGAAGAATGCTCCGAAAGAAGAGAGAAAAATTAAGAAAAGACAAAATAAAAAAATTAAATAGTAAATTCATTATTCAAATCTCCATTTACTAAAGGAAAAGAGCCCATGAACTGAATCAATTGACACGATATAGAACAACACAAGTGCATGCCAGCATAATTCAATTACATCATCCGTGAGATAATCATCTTTTTCAGATTCTCATCTTTACCAAAGTTCTATGCCATTAAAGACTACATGGATTAGCATATACATTACCGTGCAACCTAAACGCCTGGGACAACCTTCAAAAAACATCAAGGTTTTGGATGGCTTCTTGCTGAACTGATTGGCATGCTCATGTTCTTCTAGCATTTTTTCTAACCGGAAAAGTTCACAATGTCCCAATCGTGTTGTAGAAATATTATCAATTGATGGAGTTATAAGAGCACCAGTGCACTTGGCTATCCGCTCCAATAGTGGTCTTCTAACATTTAACACCAAAGAGATATCCCTTGCTAGTAGATACTCTTGGGCATATGAAGATACACTTTTCTCGACGAGCAACACGTTTGGACGATGGGCCTCTATCTTTGAAACAATCATCTTCAGTTGATCAATTTCCTGTGTAAAAAAAAATCCATGAATTCATACCAAAAAGCTCTGTGCTCACCACAAAAACAAATGACTTATTTAGGAAAGAACCTGCTGCAATAAGGTATTAAAAGATGCCAGCTGATTTGGTACTCTTTGGTACTCCAGTGCTCCTCCTAAAAGAAGCAATCTAGCATTTCTGTATTGAGAAGTCATGCGCTTGTGTTTTATGTTTTTTGTGCAAACTACTCCTTTAATAAGTGTGCTGCATAAAATAGAAATAATTCATTAATCGGTAAGTAGCTTCAAGAGCCAGCACATTGATCAGCGCAAAAGAGAATATGGAGTTACTAACAAAAGTAAAATGGGAGGAGTATTTTACCTCTCACTAGGACTTCCTGATGCTATACATTTAACTTTCACATAATCACTGGGGTCCATACTGCCTCCTCTACTAGTATCTGGTTTCACAAAGTTTGCAGCTTGCCATGATATAGTCGTAACTATGTCAAGCCAGTCTTCTGCGCTGTTTTCTTTGCCAACCTCAATACCCTCCCCTTGTAACAACTGTGACACAAGGGCCCTAAAATGCCCTTGTATCACAGCTCTCAAAGGTTCCTTATGATCTTCCTTTTGTTTCTCCTTTGCTGGGAACATGCTAACAAGGCTACTGCTAGATGAAAATATCGCACCTGGCTCTCCAATATCATCATCCTCATCATCGTATGCAAAGAAATTGTTTTCTGCCTCATCATCTTCATCCTCAGCCGGTGGAGGAAACCAAATGAGACCGTTGTTTTCAAAATCCAAAGGCTTTTGGAACTTCCCACATTGGTCCTGGAATATCGACAAATTATCAGCTGAATCATCAGCATTGTCTGGATCCAAAGCCACTGTCCCCAGCCTTTTTGAAACAGCCATAGGTTCTTGTTCAAAGGTACCGTCATTTTGAGACCTTGGGGTTCCCCCCGCCTCTTGCTGCAGAGAATGCTCAGCTCTATTGGAATTAATGTAAACCCTAGAGGGGCTGTCCGAAGGACTTGATCCAACAGACTTAAATCTGTAAAACTCGTGCGTACCAGCAACACAACTTGAATCTACATCTGAAGTATCATGACAAAATTCACTTGATGGGCTGTAAAAGTGATTTGTGGAATCCTCCCCCTCCTCCTCATCACTCCTACAATCATTGACATCAAATCAATGCTCCTTTACTAAAGAAAGCAGTAAGTACTTGAACTAAGAGGAGTTTTTAGAGACTGTGGAAATTAAAAGATCCCACTCATGGGCTCCAAAGATTAGAAGACCCCAATTGGCCTTTTATTATAACTGTTTCCAACATTACAGCAAAAGAATTCAATAGCAAAACAAATATAGGAATGCCAAACTTACATGACAAATTTACAGTTAAATAAGTAAAATTTAGACTGTAAGCCAGAAAATATGACACGATTGCATATCAATACAATCTTTGAATTTCCTCCATCGCATAGATACATAATTCAACCACAATACCATCCTACATCAATAAGCAAACAATATAAAGATCTTGTAACTTGGAAACATTTAACTGGATGTCGAGTCTCGCTATGTACCTGCTAGAAGAGCGACGAACAGACACTGGGGATGTTTGACTGGTAAATGATGTAATACTACTTCTGGTCAGAGCATAGGGTGAATAACCATCAAATCTGTCACTACTGAAACTTGGTGATGGTGGCTCAGGGCTTTGTCGGGGAGACTCTGAAGGATAAATTTTGTCACTGTACGTCCCTTCACCTCTGTGCCTAATATTAACATCGGAGCAAGACTGGCAGGATTTAATATTAAGCCCAGCTTCTGTCATGCTTTTCAGTTCACCGGATGTAACAACGCCAGAAGAGGCATAGCCTGGAATGCAATTCCTACACAGTACGCGACCACAGCTTTGGCAGTGGTACTTGATGCAAGACTCTGTATAATACATATCGCACTCTGCACACATTTTGCAGTCATTATCAGCCATTCCGAATTCACCCGACAAAGAAGTTAAATCACTGTTTTCCCAAGAAATCCAAGATCTAAACTTCTCTATCAAATCTACTTTGGAACTTTCAGATATTCCCATATACTGCAATGATCCACCGAGTACCACCTCCAAGCGAAAAATATATCCCTCTAATCCAAAAACTAAGCTACCAAAACTCTACAATTCAACTGAATTTAGTCCTCGGAATAAAAAAAAAAGAGAGTTTGTTGATCAACAGAATCAAAAAAGATCAAC
>CM042199.1:6794965-6813171 GCA_023539305.1 Ilex asprella
AGTCTGCAATAACAACTGACAAACAAATTTAGGGATAAACGTACATATCTCATCATCAAAAGAATACACACCAATGATAATTTCAAATAAAAATTGTTTACTAACCTTGAACCTGTAATTGCATGAGGCGCAATTAGGGGAGAAAATGACAGGATTCCAAGCATTGAACGCGTGTATGTCGTGTGTATACTGTTCATCATACTAGGGTTTCATCGCATTTACCATGAAGAAGATAAAGGTCTTCTTACCATTAGCAGAGTCTGAAGGATTAAAATTTGTTCATGTTTTCAAAGCCTTCGTAACGAATTAGTGTTGAATCCATTTTAAAATATTTTGAAGTGTTTTAAAATATTTTAATTAAAATTTCGACATAAAAAGACGGTTCAGATCATTTCATAAAAATTAATCCGACTGTCTACAATAAAGATTGAATTTTATTTTTCTGTCTAATAACATTTCTTGACTCACGTATTTCTCTCTTCAAAAATCTCTCAAATCTTCTCTAATCTCACTTCTTTCTCTCTCTCTCAATCTCTCACGTCTCTATCTCGGCATTCCAAACTCATCCCCAAAATCCCTCTCATGAAATTTATCTCAATCTCACTTCTGTCTCTCTCTCCCCCAATTTTAAATCTTCTGTCAATCTGAATTTCCAAAATCTCTCCTTTTGTTTATATATTTTTCAAATATCCTCTTCTGTCAAATATCTTTCTCACACCTAGCTCTCTCTCACGCCTCTCTCAATCGTTGCCTTCTTTTACGAAGCAACACCACTGCCACGATCATTACCAACAACAGCCAGCAGTTGCCCAGGTATCTCTCTTATACATCTTATCTCCTTTTTTTTCCTCTTTCTCTCTGTCACCTGAAAACCCTCCAGTTGTTCCTTCAAACCTGTGTGTGTTTTTGTGCAAGAATCATTGTTGCATAATCTTTGCAATTGGTATTGACTGCAATGTATATAAAAGTCAATATGATCGCAAATTGTTTGTCGTTTTGCTTTAATGGAAAAAAATATAAAAAATGACAATCTTTTAATTGATTTTTTGTTTCTAGATAGTTTTCATTTTTTGCAATCTAGATTTCAATACAGGTTATGTTTTTAGTACGCAAAACACAAACACTAAAAAATAGTTGATGATTCCACTCATCTATTTATTTAGATTTTGTTCTTTGTTTGTTTTAGGCAAAAAAAAAAAAAAATCTTATTTTATCCTTTGCTGTTTTGATGGTGATGGGTTCAAATCTCTTAGCAATCAACTATTTTTGTGGGTACAGAAGTAGTTTACCAAGGAAGTGAACAACGACACAGATGTCTCCTCTTACTTCCACCCATCAACGATATTGCAAGTATTGTCAGTTAAATTTCATTACTATTTGGATTTAGTTATTAGGATTGTTGCTAATTTTAAATACATTTTCTATGCCATTATTTAATTATTGTGCTAATTTTAATTCATTGTCTATGTACTTTCTGATTTAATATAGAGAAAAGTCTCATCTTTCATGCAATCAATGGTGCCAAAAGAATCAACAGACTAAGAATGGTGGTTCAATTGTCGACTCTCAAAAGATAAAAAAGGTTACTGTCTCCTTTCCCTTTTTGTGCTCTGATTTTTAATTTCACTCTGCGTCTAAAGAAAGATCTCTTAGTTCCTCCATGAATCGAGCTTAACTCTTTGAAAGAACCACTTATGTTCTCAGAAAGGTCTTGCTTCGTGTCTCCCTCTATCCCTTTGTTTTTGCTTACTGAACAGTTTGATTAGTGAAAAATCTGAGTGAGTCAGTGAATGATGAGTGAGAGAGAGAGATAAAAGTTATTAAATGTCAAACAAAGTACTATCATTTGTCGACTAAAATTATGTTCATCTTTTCTCTTAGTTCTTGGCCTATAGCTTTCAACTTATATGTGTGTATCTGTAATTTACTCTAGTTCACTCTATAACAGTTTTATTAAGTAAAATCATTTTGTTAATGCACACCATCGATATTCCTTAAAGCCATCCAATTTTATGTTATACTTAAAATTAAATCTTATATCTAGAGGTTTAATTTTTTATTGGATCTTTGATGTTACTATATAAGTTTGTGATTTTATTTTGTTACTTTTTGTTTGACGGGTGTGTGGCATCCAAATGCTTTCTATTAGTGTATATTTTTTGATGATAGTTGTGACTCTTAGTTCTAGCATTTTTTGGGTAATTCTTTCTATGTGTATGCACATGTCAATGCTTTGTTCGTAGTTGAGATTTATGCAATTGATGTAGTCTACGTAAAGTAACGTGATGGATTTTTGATTGTCTGCCCTCACTACGCACATATATAGTTTATTTGATGAAATGTCTCAGGTGTTAAATTTTATTTTAATATATGTTTCTTTGCTTATTTTCTTTGATCAAACTATAAACTCATAAACATAGTATTGCCATGAACAAATTTGATGATTTAAGTGAATGCAAATGGATATGCGTTGGTGTGACGCTCAAAAAATCGGGGGTCCTTTGTCAACCTATTGATCATTCATCAACCAACGGAAATGCATGTGAATGTTTCATAACCAGACACTATGACACAAAATAAAAGGTTTGGACAAGGTCTCGCTTGTATCAGAAACTCTCAAACGTCGAACCTGGGTACATTTAAACCATATGACCCATCTGAGGTCCAATATATATCAATTTATACTCCATTATTGTCCATTTACATCATTTGTATAAAAGGACATGAAGCTTAGAAGCATAGGAAAACATTCTTAAAATTTCAGATTTTTGAAAAACCTACCAGAAGGTTTTGATTGAACTTCCGGAAGGTTTTGCCTATTGAAAAAGTTCTTTTGGAAGATTTTTATCGACCTTCCAGAATGTTTTGCCTGTTTTCTTACGATACCTTCCTCTTTCAATTTCAATCCATTCTAAACTCATTCAAAGCCATCCCAACACATGTATAATGAAGTTTTTGATATAAAACATGGTTCATAAGTTCTATTACAATCATTTCCAAATATTTACATGTCCCAAAATCAAAATTCACAAAGTTTTACAAAAACTCTAAGTTACAACCACATTTCAGCCTTTTCTTCATCCTTAAGCCCCCGAATGTGAGCCATCCGCCGGTGTATAACCCGCAGTTGAAATATTTTCCCATAAAGGATGAGTCACGCTCAATAGGATATCTCTTAAAGAGGCTACTCCCCAACCTAAAAGCATATGAAATATTCACATGCAACAATCAACCATTTAAAACATTTCCATCAAGAATATGCATTCAATGATAAGAATCTCATGTCATGCAATGAAATGAGATGAAACTCACTAACACATATCAACCTGAGCCCTTTCCAGCTCCTCAACATATGCTAGTATCAATGTGTATGAATTCGTCATCTATGTTACACATTGATGGTGCTTTTTTACCACAGATGAGTAGAGTGGAGTGAGGCAAACGTGCGAGGTGAAACGTGATTGTCAGAGCTACACGACTCGGGCTAGGGAATGATTGTTAAGAGGGAAAATCGGGAAGGGGTGATATAATCAGCAAGAATATAGTGGTTCACCGGCTCAGGAGCTCAGCTAGTCCACTTTTTTAATGGAGACTCTTGCTCCCTTTTCTTTATTGATCAGCCTAAAAGTTTTACAATTCGAAGGGAGGGGCGTAAGGGATGATTTCGTGGTTCAGCCGTCTCTCGGGTTCTTTCTGGGGTAATCAAAATAGTAAAAAAATCTCCTCCCTCCCTTGGGGATTGCCCTTTTTAATATAGCCTCTTGGCTACCTCTAATCCGGGGATTCCCTGTATTCATGAGATCTTCTCTCATTCTCCCTCCAATAGAGGAATTTTCTAACGCTTACGGGGCTATTTTCGTGGAACCCACTCCGGAATTGCTCCCCCTATTCACGGGGCTCCCCTTGATCTTAGGAGGGGATCTTGGTGGGTTAAAGATCTTGTGCCTTGAAGTTAGCTTTCTATTTCTTCGGGGGTCTTTGCTGTCATGCAGTTGTTCCCCTTTCCTTCCTTTTTGGTTCTTCCTTAAAAAAGGAGGGGGGAAAACAGAGCGTTGAGCCTAGACTTCGAGCTCTGTACTCCCTGACCGACCACAAGGCCCGAGCTGAGCTCCGTGCCTCCTCTTTTGAACTCCTGACTAGAACTATTGAGCTCTACTTATCTGGACTGACCTTGTGGGGCTCTTCTAGCTCTGTACCTTGCTTCCTGAGCTCAGCATGTATTACTGATCTCCTGACCTGACCTCTTATTCTATCTGAGGTCTCATCACACATCAATGACATTTACAAATCTAGAGTCTTTGTTAGGGTGAATATTCATGGACTCACACCAAGGATAACCCAACCTACACAGAATTTATGGACTTTCACCGAGGGTTGTGCGTATACCTATATACTGTATGAACCGAACCAAGGGAGTGCTTATCCTAATCATCGGGTCTTGCACCCGAGAGATTTTCTTGCTAACCCTGACCCTATTTTTCATGCAAACTGTGTGAATCAGGTAGGTCTTCGACCCAACTTTTCCAAGCTCACCCATCATCTACTAAGAATGGTGTTTGATCAACCATACACCCACACCCACACCCATGCCTATGAATGTGATGTCTCTGTGTATATGTAATGTAATGAACAATTGTAACATCAATATCATATCCATATATAATGAATGTCATATGGACCGATTAAACACACATCAACATATTCTATGATCAATTATATTATATGCATATAATCACAAAAATTCATGACAATGTCAATATATCAATAAATATATATCAACATTTAACACCCAACAACAAATCACAAGCATGTTACTACATAGTCTAGCTAATAACACACCTCATTCACAAAGGCACAATATAAACACATAGCATGCCCACATAATACCAAATTTCAAAAAATTGCACAAGTAACTTCCACATATCAATCTCAAGCTAGAAATTGGTTTTGAACCCTTTCCATACCCATTTCCTCATTTGCATAACAATAGACAAGTGTCTAAATCTCTAATCACCTACCCATCCCACATGAACGCCATAGGTTGGAAATAAATCTAAGTAGGAGGAAAACCTACTTCTTGAAGCGTAAAGAACAACCGTAGGAAGCTTTCAAGAATCCGATTCAAGCTAGAATCTTCACTTCTCCAAAATTCCATCCTTGGAATCTCAACCCGACCTCCTTGGTATGTTTTTGTAGCCTTTGTCGAGGAGAACAACTTTTATTCTTGACTCATCACGATTCAAGCGACCAATCTCCGTAGATCATGGAGAGAAGGTGGAGAGAACTTAAGCTTTTCCTCTATTCTTTTCTCCAACGTGAACCGGCTGAACAATGGAAAAAAAATCAGATTTTCTCCTCCTATTTATATTTTTTAATTGCTTGGTCCACAATGTGTCATACGTCCCCCATTTTTTTTGGGTTCGTTTTCACTCCGAAACGATTAAATTTCGCCCCGATTTAAGTTTAAAATATTTTTATTTCAATTTACTTTAAATTATTTTTCAACTTATGAAATTTTATTTTTGGATCACCTGAGACCCCACTGTCTCGTAAAACGCAAAAAATCTGACTATCTCAAAATTCGACATGGTAATTAGATTTCACGAGATAAATATCTAAGTTTTAGAAAAGTTCATGTTTTTAACCCATACAAAAGTGATAATTTATCATTTTGTCATTTTTCATAAAAAGTTTAAATTTACAAGTGTTTTACAATCGGTATATCCTCTGTTACGTGTATTCATGGCTATTTGCATACTGAAGTTGATCCTCGTTGAAGTCAAGTGCATATGTGCTTGGAGGTTTTTGTTGTTGTTTTCCCTATGCTCCGGACATCACCCTCAAATTGTGTAGGGTGAATGTGTGAAGGAGAGTGTCACTCTCCCTATGAATAATGTCAAAAGAAAGGGCAACAAAATGGTGGTGGATGAAATAAATGAAATGTGTGTGTGAACAAAAGTGCTTCTCAAGCATAAGAATACTTTTGTGTGTCGTGTTTTACTTGGAGGTATTCCAAGGTCATCTCCTCGGGAAAGGATGTGAATCATGTTGAAAGTGATTTTGGATAAAACTAAATGTAAAATCTTTTGTTGGTTGAAGTTTGGATTGTGATTGTGTTGTGATGAAAGTGAAATGGGAAAGAAGTGTTGACTAATCCGTAGGGTTCACTCCAAAGAGGATGCCAAATCAACTCGAAACCTTCCTCCAATAGAGTTTCGATAAACGTTGTGATAAAAGTGAAATGGGAAAGAAGTGTTGACTAATCCGTAGGGTTCACTCCAAAGAGGATGCCAAGTCAACTCGAAACATTCCTCCAATAGAGTTTCGATAAAAGATTAATTCGTGGGAAGCTAGGGACGAGATGGAAGTGAGGATCCAAGCATAACCCGTGACAAGTCTACGGGATATTAAAGACTCGTAATCTCATCTACCCTCAACCCAGTCAAACTGAACCATCGTATTATGAGAGGAGGAAAAAATGAGTTGAAATAGCATACCCAAGTGGAGGCCTCCTTTGGATTAGCCAACTAAAAAGCTTAGCTACTCATGCTTAAGGTAAAAGAAAACAATGTAATGAGAAGACATTATAAAGAAATGAAGATTGTAGCTAAGTTAATACAAGAAAACATAAACTAAAAGAGAATGCATTTAATACCCATTTTAAAACTAAAAAAATGAAAAAGATGAATACCTTAATGGCGAAAGCTTGAATGGAAGATTAAACTTAAAAGTAACTTGCAATAACTGGCATTAAAGACTTCAAATAAAGCTTAGAAGATTCTTACATGAAATTACAAGATAATGTGTGGAAAGAAAATGGAAAAACATTAACTTCTCTCTCTAGAATTATTCGTCTTCTTTCTTGGACTCTCTCTCTATATATATATTCATCTATACTCACTAATATGCTCCATAATGGAGTTTTTTTCATTCAAAAATGTCTATGACATATCTCCCTTTGCTATGTGATGTGATCTCCCTCCATAAGGGCTGAGAAGGATGGGTTGAACAGGATTAGTGAAGGCCTTGTCTCCACACCTAACACTTTCTCTCTCATCTTCCTCATTAATGATCAAGCATCCAAAAGTCCAAGAAGAGGTGTATGAGAGATGTCCATAGTGTTGGGAGTGGCACGAACATGTAAGAAAATGTCTGGCGGGAAACCCAAGATTGCAGAGCTTGAGATTCATAATTTGGTACTTTTCAGTAAAACCTACTAGCAGGTCGATGGACACCTATTGGTAGGTGCAGGATAGTAGCCAAAACTTACCAGTAGGTTTTTTCTAGTTTTGCAAAAATCTTGGTTCCTCCACCTCTTGACCTCTCTTCAAGCCTCATTTTCAACTCCAATTATCTTGGACACCATGAAAGGGCTTATCTATCATCATTTAACCCATTTTATCTGCAAACACACCGAAACTTTGTTAATAGCTCAAATAGTGCAATTTTGCCCATTTTAACCACCAAAGAAAAAGAAAAAGGGATGTAAGAGCAAATAAAATATGCAATATTTTGTACTAATCAATATGTATCTTCTTTTTTAATCAAAAGGTGTGTATGTATCTGGACAATACTTTTTCGTCATTGGTCCAACCAATGGATGTATTTTTTATTTTGCAAATGGATATGCCCTTTGTATTTGTCTGATGTTTTATTAAAATTTTTGATGAAATAAGTAAGTTGTTTTTTAATAGAATTTGTATAGTACTTGTAGCAGTTTTTTCTCTCACAATTTTGCTTTGCTTTTATGTTTATCTTTGAATTTTTCTCTTGCAAATGGTATGAGTTAGAAATATTTAGCTCAAATGGTGAGAGGGACAAAATTTAGAAATCTTGTTGCGTGTGTATGTGTGCGGTTTTCCTTTCTATACATTTGTTTGTTATATAGTGTTTTCAGGCATGAGTAATTACTAGTACATATATATAAGATCTATACATATTTATCATAAGAGATAGAGAGAGATCATTGTTCACCCCCTCACCCCACCACACACCCTACTCATAAAAGTGGGGAAATCGATTTTGATTTTGGTTGTTTGCTTTTGCTTTTGTGTGTGTGCATAGTGGTGGTTTTTGTTTCTTTAGGTAGCTATTGTGGTGGTGGCATTTGTGTGGAGTGATGGCGTGGTGGAATAGTGGTACGTAGTGGTGGTTGTGTGCAGTAATAATGTGTTGGTGGGTGTCTATTGTGGTTATTCGTCTATTTTTTGTCAAAAATTAGAAGAAAAACTAAGTTTTAATTTGATGTTGTTGATTTTGATTTGATGAATTAGGTAATGCGTACTGGTTCGTGGTAGCCACATATGGTGTGTGTGTGTGAATGGAGGAGGAGAGGCTTTGCATCGTGAAAAAGACAAGGGTAAAATTGATATTTAAAAAAAGATGGCATTAGCCATTTCTTAGATGCTAGTGACGATTGGTCATAACAAAGGGTAAAAATGGAGCAAACATATTAACTAGTGAAAAAAAGAGGACAAGGAAGGGGAATGTAAGTATAGAATGGCCTGGTGAAGGTGGGAGGAGCTTAGAATGATTAGTAGAGGGCGATGATTAGTAGAGACGAGTTTAATTAGAGAAAATATTGCAAAAATGAGGGAGTATGATCGTGAATGAGAAGGATGAGGTTTTATAAACCACTACATAATTGTTTACACCCAAAAAAATGTTGTTTGCAGGGTATTCAAATATATTAAAATCACTTGTTGAAATTTATAGTTTGAAACATGCAAAGTATACTAAAACATTAATAAATAGATGTGAAACCGTTACACAGAAAAGGTTATAGTAGTGTTACAAAAGTGTAACGACAAATAATTACGAAAGTGTAACACGCAAAAGTGTAACATAAAAAGTGTAACATCAAACTGTTACATGTAACAATTTGTATAACCAATGTAAATACTAACCCGATTGCAAAACATGAACTGTTATTAAACTTTAAGTAGATCAAGACTAGTGTTTGATACTATGTCCTTAAGACAGATTTCGCCCCCACACACAGTGCTTATGAATACCAAGCATCTGCTTCCCAGGATACAATGATCATTACACGGATAGAAGTAGCACTCTAATCTACCCGTTCAGTGAACCAAAACTTGTGTTGTATACTCTCTAAACACACTGCTTAAATGCCAAAATGCAGTCTGTCTGAATGTCTTAATAGACTGGTGAATAAATTGTGTGCAGAATGAAAATGAGTCTGGTATTTATAGACACTCTGTGACTTTTTGAACAGTCACCACACTAAAAGACGCAACTCAGAAGATGAAATACTACAACTAGAAGACACCACGAATAACTGTTCTCCATGAACAAACACACCTTAAAACTTCCGGCTGGGCTCAAAATTTTGGATAAATCTGAACCAGTGTAATTAATCAAAAGGATACCGAATATTAAATTCAGATTAAGAAATTCACGCCCAATTTAATTAATTAAATTTTCTCCAAAAAGATAGGGCTTGGTCTAAACCACATTCACACCCACACCCGAGCCCCGCCTGGTCGGGTCATAGCGGGCAGGTGGCGCGTGTATGGTTAAATCGAAGGCATATAGGCGCTCGCTCCGCTCATAAAACTGTGATATCCTTTGGGGCCCAACCTATAGAGCAAACTTGACTTATATATGCCCATATTGAATCTCTTCCTCAACCAATGTGGGATTGGTGTCAAATCTTACATTGTACATTCTTTATTTTCACATTTTAAGAGGGTCACTTTGGAGCCTATTTTCTTATTCATTTCTTATGGTGAATATACTACATTATTCTCCTCACGGAGTAGAATATGAACCCACAAAATTTTATTCAAAATAATAATCCGGTCCCACTTTAATTTAGGCTCAAAGTCGACTAAAAACTCAAATTTGACACTAAAAAAAATTGTTTGGTTCCAACAATAAAAACAAGACTAAAGGGTAACATGTGGAAGGGATCCAACGATTATAAAAGAGCATGTGAGAATCCACAATTGACAAAACAATTAAAATAATAGGGCTCTAATGATTCTGAGAAATGAGGAGACGTGACATTATAAATTGTCAATTGTCAGTTGGAGAGAGATTAGCCCCGTCTACGCATCTCGAGAGACAAGCTCATGATCACAATAATGAGACACTCAAAAAAAAAAGATGGCTTCGATGGTTGAAGACTATTCCTATAAATAACAAAGACTAGACCACAGAGAAGGGATCTCACGATCAAACTCAATAAACTCTACACAGAGCCAACCTTTGTCTTACTTACTCTTGCTCCCGAGCAATTTTATTTCCTTATAATTCATCATTCTGGTGATCTTTTATTACTTTCGTTTAATGCTTAGTACAGTACTTGTTATATTATCTGAATTTAATTTACTTGTTGCTTTGTATTCCAGTGATTTTTTTACGTTCCAGTCCATTACATTGTTATTTGAGAAATTATTTGAAATCCTTGAACTATAAGACATAGAAAAGAACTCAGAGATAGTTTTACATCTCGCTACAATCGCCTGAACAGACACAATTTAGAACTTTACGCTGATTCGAGTAGGTAAGGCTGTACGTATTTAGATTTTAAGTTCAATTAAACTTTAACACGCCCGTAATTCAAAAATGCATTAAACAATTATCCATTAACTATAAGATTTTATGTAGTCTAATAACTATCATATTGAAAGACGACACTATGCATCAATAATCACATGATATGACTGCTTTATTGAATATTAACTCGGGGGTTGAGGAGAAAATATAGGGGCATGGTATAATGATTTTGAGGAAGAAAACACTGAAGACAAAAGCCCATAAGCCTCCCCAAGTCGCCCATAGATTCAACCTTATAGAAGCTATAAGCTGCCATTTTCAATTGAGCTGATAAGCTATATTTTAAAGTGGTCTCAAACAAAGGTTTGTCTACATATATTCAGATTTCATATTAACTTTTTCAAACACTTTTATTGAAGGGGTGTAATATACTTAATTAATTACCTTGTTAGGAATTAATCCTCCAAAATCAAGGTTCAGGAAACAACAATAGAAGTAGAAAGAATAGAGACGTAAGAGGGTCGTACATAAGAATACATAGATTTATATGGAAAACACTAGAGTCATACTAATTAAATCTACAATTAAACCAAAAAATGCAAAGAATGATACATAAGAAACTACCATATACATTAGAATTTAGTGATTTAACTATATATAATTGTGACAAAGTTATGACCATGAGCTTTTACTACACGAGTCAATTGTGTTCTAAACTTTTACCGGCTTAAACTGTACTTAGGGTAAGCCAGAAGAACAAAAAAGAAGACCTCTCTAAATATCAGTCAAACCGTTCTTTCTATTTTTGTCGAGCAACTTTTAAACTTAAATCTCTTTAAGCATTCGTTGCTTTCTATTTTACATAAAAAAACCTAAAATGAAATGAAATACAAGAGCGGACAAGTTACTCATTTTCTTAGGTCAAAGTTTATAGGACCCGCCTACTAGTAAATATTAAAAAAAGCTTGTTTGGCCAACCCATGAAAATGGATAATTGGTCAAGAAAATTCGAATGAAAAACGTGAAAAATTGATCAAATGTCGAGTCTTGACGTGGCCTTACCAGGGTATGAAGACTTTTGAGAATAATTACAACACATACTTCCACTCAAAAGAAGAGTCCAAGCCATATCAAGGGAATGTTTTATCAGCATCCACACAACCTTCATTACCTGTCTAATAAGGCCACTGTTATGTTTATAGTTGATTGTATATCTTTGTAGCTTTGCCGGACTTGAACTTCAATTGGCCCTACCTATATAAACCAACTTTTATTGGCTTCAATAAATATATGCCCGGTCTCTCTCTCTCTCTCTCTCTCTATATATATATATATATATTTCTGTGAGTATGTTGCATGCCATTCACGTACCTAAGAAAATGTTTAACTACACTTGGGATGGGGGGGGGGGGTTCTGCCTACCTTCCTTGGTTGTGTGTGTGAGAGAGAGAGTAGAAAAAATAGTGTAAAATGCCGTCGAGCCAGCAAGGCATGCCGATCATGGTTTTGAAGCTACATTTGTCAAGTTTTCAAGCATTCCGACAGAGTCTAAAGACTCTGAGATACACTAAACACAGAAAAGTAAACACATGATAGAAGACTGTAAAGGAATTGTCAATAACACAGAATTTTCTGCATTTCTAAAATGGCTGCTTACAACTTACGACTTTTATCCTTTTTAAAGTCTTCCCATATGCCAAACACCATAATTTTCGCTCTCCACATACATGGTTTGTTTCTTTGCATTCAAACTCTTTTTGTTATTCAAATATTGTTGCAGTCCGACGCAAAAAGGGATCCAAATTCAACCACGCCCCACCCCCCCGCCCCCCAAATATATATAGATGATTACACCTGCACCCCTTAAACTATGCCCTTTATTTGACACTAGTGTGACCAAATTTTTAGAACTAATCAGGACAAAAATAGGAACCCACAATGTTAGGAGATACGACCTTTCTCTCCTCAACTGGGCAAAATCTTTTGGCCTGATTAGTGCAATGTGAGAAAATAGACAGTTTAAGGGGGCAACATGAACCGATAGGTATAACTCAAGGTGTAAGTGTAATTTTCTCTCTACCTGTTACTCTCTCTCTCTCCTCATTGTGTGTATATATGTATACATATATATATATATATATATATATATCTATATTTATCATTGTGTGTGTGTGTGTGTGCGTAACTGTGTATATATGTATAGATTTATGTTTCAGTAATACATTCAACTTCTGGGCATCCTTACAATCAGGAGAAGAACAAGAACAAAACCATGTCATTTTGTGAGAGGTCTCTGGTGGGTCCAAGGTTTGCATTTGTTCTTTTCATTCTATTTTCAGCAATGGCTTCCACAGGACAGTCCATAAGAGCAATGAGTGGAAGGAGCGTTGAAAGCTTGTTTAACACCCAGCTTCCGAGAGGGCCAGTGCCTCCATCTATGCCTTCACCATGCCATAACAAGCTCGACCTTCATAATCAAAGCAAGCTCTCTGACCCTCGTGACTTTATTTTATGTCCATAATCTTTCATATCATCACATAGTTTCAGTATACCTTTCAATCTTTTTTCACTATTCTCGAGATTGGATCATCTTCGATATACTTTTTCTAAAATTTTCTCGATGTGGGAGATTGGAGGTGATGCAAATCGTTATACTGAAACTCATTTTATTTGTTTATTCAGCGGTTCGATAGAGCTCAATTCCACTTTGTGGTAGACAGATTTATAGCTGGAAATGTATACAATTTTAGGACATCAATTTTTTGGGGATGAAAGAGAGTTCTGGGCTCCAGATCTCTCTCTGTTTCCATTTTTTTCTATAAGTAATAGCACATATTGTACTGAAATTATGCAGTTTCGTGTGTGAAATATGACCTTGAATGGCCAATTGACTATTAGTGTGTGAAGGACATTAGCCTTCAAAGTGATTGAATCTTTTTATTTTTTGTTAGCTTTGCTCATCTATGATACTTTTTTTTAATGAGTTTTATTATCTTTATTGGAATTGTAATGGCGCAATGGTAAGATTACTCCATTGTGACTTGTAGGTTATGGGTTCGAGCCGTAAAAATAGTTTATCTGCTTACAAGATAAGACTGTGGATATCTCTAATCCTTCCCAAACCTCGCTATTACAAAAAGTTTCGTGTATTGGGTACGCCCTTTTATTGGAATTGCCATTATTTCCTAGAAATGCTAATGCTTTGCCATTACTTCTGTGTTACATTTTCCTCTTAAAAAATAGCTTGTTTCACGACCATATGTATAAATAAATCTGCAATATTGCAATGAGGCAGTGATGTAAAACTATGAAAGCTATTTCACCATGTTGCCAAGCCCAACATGAAAACTGATAGAATTTCAAATGTTGCAAGCCCAATATATAAGTACCCAACATGAAAACTATAAGACTCTGCCAAAGCCTAAATCCAGCCCTCCCTTAGTTTTGGTACATTTAAAAAGTGATATGGGTCACGGCCCAAATACAAACCCAACTAGGCGTAACGCTAGGGCTGTCAAATATATCGGATTTTAATCCGAATCCAAATAGTCAGATATGAATTAATATTTTTTATTGATAATTCGAACTTGAGTTTGAATCTGACATCTTATATTTCAAGGATTCAAATTTGAAAATATCTATATTTGATTTGAATTATATATATACTAAGGGTAACCCGTGGCTGAATACACGGTAAGTGAGAAATGATGGATTTAGAGGGAGAAATTCAATGTGAATAGTTTTGAGAGAGATGTTCATGGTCATTTGATGAATCTATTTGAGACCATTGGATGAGTTTATTGAAATTTTTCCTATTTTATATTATAGATTTTTATATAGATATTAAAAAAATTAAGTGATTATTTAAAGAAATTTAGTTGAAATTTAGGTATAATTTGTTAAAATTTATTCAATTAAGTTATTCTGATCGGATCGGATTTCAAACCTTAAACGGATTCGAATATGAACATGAAAATAAGATCTGACGAATTACCATATTGAATTCAAATCAAACTTTTATATTTAGATTCGGATTCGAATCAGTCAGAATTTGATTCAAATCCAATCCGTTAACATATCTAACTAACATCATTGAGCATATGATTTAATTAACTTTAACTTTGACTCTAATATGGCTTATCTTACCCTCAAAAATCAAGAAATGATTAGTTAATGAAGGTGGTCAAGGGTGCCCAACATCTACCAACCAGTCAATTAAACTGGATTTTCATAGGCGAAAGATTTTGAGTTGATTATGATGGTGGTAGACCGCTTTTCCACGTATACTTCTTCTTCCTTATTTTATAATTTTTGTGATTTATATTTACACATAACTCAAACAACAATTTATACCTGATAATAATATTTTTATATAATACTAAAAAAATAATATTAAAACAACACCAAGTAATCGGAATGTAACTTCGTATGGTGTGTAATAATTGTTTGTTGGTTCAACGGATTTGGATCTGCATCACCCTTGTTCTAGCTATTCTAGTTTCTTTTACAATGAGGGAAAATTCCTTTAGCGGAGAGAGAGAGAGAGAGAGAGGATAAAATAAGAATCGTTTAAATCAATTACTCGAACATAAATATAATCACCAACAAAAAAAAAAAAACTATTTTCAACCCACCTTTGTGTCCACAAGAGGAATTGAGAGAATCACAACAACGAATTTTCTGATAATTAGTAGGGCCAACATTTATCTTGGTCCTGTTCCAAAATCAGAACCATTGTTATTTCAAGTGAATATTGTTGTAAAGGACAGAGGCGAAATCGTGAATAGACCTTTTTCTTGGACCCATCCCAAGAAGTCTATAAGAGGCCATTTAAAACTCAACTTGTTTGGTGGGTGAGAAAAAAGATAAAACTGCCTAAAAGGTAGGTATAAGCCCAGAGAGAGAGAGAGAGAGATGTCTGGTCTTCGGGGGAGTTAGGTGTTGAATTTTCTTGGAAGCAAGTTTTTCTCCAATTTTTTCGAAGGGAAAGGGACAGCTACCATAAAGGTGACATCAAGAATATTGTAGCAGACAGAGACAGAGAAGGTGGGTTGGATCTCTGGTCTTTGATCTGCTTACTTACGTCCAGCTTTTTATCGGATTTGTATTATATATAAATTAATTAAATTAAAATAATTTTAATTTTTATATATTTTATTTTTGATTATGTATAGTAAAACTATATCAAGTTATTTGTTCCAAAGACCATTGCAAATTTATTAATATTGGTTTTTTTTTTTTATGATTTTAAAAAAGTTTAGTAACGTGGACAACTATCCTATATAAATGCGACCCGCAAAGACAAACTTGACTCAATAATTACCCCTAAAGTATGTTTGACTATGACAAAAAAATAAAAACAAACATGTACCTCAGAAATATAATCACTAGTCAATTTACATCAACACATATAGAAATTAGGGCCACAATATATATATAGATATTATGGATAATTCGTATCAAAACGTCATTATCGAATGTGTAATGTATCATCATTTTCAAGAACAGTACCTATGCTAAAATGTGGAGTAGCTGGGCCCTAAGGTGGTAGAGTCTCCATTAACTAAACTTCATGATTATGTAAATTGTAACAAACCGTGAATGGTGGTAGCTGAAGCTGTGCATATGGTAGGTAGAAAAGATCTATAGGATTAATGCAGGTGAGAAAATAAAAGATAAATAGTATAGAATCAGCAATGTGAGACTACATCACTATATATTTGTCATGCAAATAATTATTTTATTTATTGCTCAATCTAATTTATTCTTATATTTATTTAAGCAATTAAATTAAAGGGTACAAAGGTATTTTATCAATTGAATCCGATTTAGCCCCACCAAACCCCCTTGGGTTTGCTATTAAATATTCGGACCAAGTACGACCTGTGACTGCAATCTAAGGCTTTAAAATTGCAGCCAAATATGATTTTTGTTAATCTAATGAATTATTTTTCCTAAACCCATCATACCAACCCCCTTTTGCCCACCTACAAAAAAAGACCTTAAAAAGGTGAGGACATACCTTTGAAATATGTGCCGATATAATTTATGATTGATTGTAGAATGTTGTAATCAATCGAAAATCACTTTAATCGATTATAACTTTATTTTCTAAAAGTTAGAGCTTTCATAATTGATTATAATATTTTTGAAATGATCATATTTTTTTATAGTTTTAACTTGCTTTCAAAAAAATTATAATTTAATTTTAACAAATTGAGCTAGTCTTCCTTTATCCTTGCATACTCGATCATCATACTTTTTGGTACGAGTATCAATTTTATCTATTAATATAAACTCAATCCGACACAAAATTTAAAAATAATATGATTAATTGATACGAGCAATAAATGAGTCAAATATAGATTCGACATGAATAATATGATTAATGAGTATTGTAGATAAAAAATAAGTATTTAACGTGTATTATAGACATAAAATAATAATTTTTTAATTTTTAAAATTTTTTAAGTATTATTATATGAGTTGTTATGAAATTAAATAATTTTTTTTGCACGAATATTAATACGAACTCGACACGTATCGCAAGTGGTCTAACACGAAAATAATTTAATTGAAAATGACACGACATGACATGATTAACGCTCCTATTTTTTGGTTTTGTACATTTGCTTTTCATTTCGTAATATTTTGATATGTGTAAAAAAAAATAATTTTTATTATATATAATTTTATTATTTTTACAACCAATGGCTATAAGTCCAATCAATTAAACTCTAAGCCAATCGATCAATTTTGTCGTCAGAGTCCCATCCATCATTAATTTCAAGTGCTGATACTAGTTCTCCGGTGCATTGGTGAGTTTCATCCATTTTTTTGATATGGTGAAAGTAATTAATCCAACAAGTATCACTTTTTTTAAAAAATCTTTTATGGGTTATAACGCATTTAAATTTGTGTTAATTATTCTTTCGAACTCAGATATCAACTATCATAACCCAAACGGGTTTAAAAAATGTCCTTTGAGGAAGAAGAATAACTGACATTAGAAAGTATGAAAAGTGTTGAATATGCGATTTCTGGATTAACCAGAAGTTAGATTCTATCTCTGAACCACTCCTAAGTTTTAAGTCATATTCAATTGGTAAGCAAAAATTTCGTCCGAATTTTATATCCATATCTATATTTATATCTATGTTATTTATAAATGTCAGTATTTGTGAAAAAAATTTAATTTTCTATTTTATTCTTAATTATTATTGTAAAATTAATTAAACCCACATATTTACTTTCATCCATTTTTTATTTTTTATATTTATTCAAATTTCAAATTCTTTTAGACTCTTTTATTAAATGTATTTAACTTCTAAATTCTTTTCGACTAATTTTATTAATAATATATACTTACATACAATTTTCTGCTTTGTCTATATTTATATCAAGAAATAAAGTCCAATTTAAATTCTTTCATTATATATGTAGTTGTCAAATTGAATTCTACATCCAAATATTATATTTTATTTTTTGATATCATAATATTATAAAAATTATAAAAATACAGAATATACTTTATCCATACTGGACTTTATTCCCTAGTGTTTGATAACATACAAACTATAGCTGAGTCCTCCATGGTTTACAAGTTTGTTTTGTGGTGAGCAAACAAATGTGAGAAGATTGTGACATATGTCCAACAAAATAGGAAAAATGATTCATAACCGGAC
>CM042199.1:6813271-6835409 GCA_023539305.1 Ilex asprella
TAAATGATGTGACATAATTTTTATAATTAAATATTAATAAAATTTACTTATTTGATAATGAAAATTGTATCATGTCACTTGTAATAAAAAAAATAGGTAATGAATTTTGGTCAGTATAACAGTGCTGCTCTTTTATTCCACAAAATTTTTCTCTCTCATCCATCACTTTCTCTCTCTCTCTCGTCAATTTCACAAAGTTTTCTATTCTATTTGTTTGTCTATTCTCTCTCATCCGTCCTTTTCTCTCTCTCGTTCTCTTATATCTTCCTCAAATTTCTATCTCCTAAGAATTTCTCTCTCTCTCTCATTTCTTTCTCAAAACAGTGAACTCAAATAGTGAACACAAAAATAGTAATGAGACTTAGTCTTAACTTAAAAACTAAATGAATTTGATTAAAAGATTTAGTTAGAAAAAGACTAAATTCTACTTGATTAATAAAATTGGTTGGATTTTAATAGCATAGTTAAGATGTTTAATTTGAATTGAGAAACATATATAAAAAACAATGAACTCAAAATATTGAACACAAAATAAGGCACACAAAAATAGTGATGGGACAAATGAGACTTGGTCTTAATTTTAAAACTAAATTAATTTGATTAAAATATTTAATGGATAAGCAGGATAAATTGTGCTTAATTAATATAAGTAATAATATATTAATTACTTAGTTAAGGCGTTTCGTTTGAATTGTCAAACATATATCCAAAAACAGTGAACTCAATAGTATTGAAAAAAAGTGAACAAAAAATATTGAAAACAATGAACACAAAAATAGTGAACTAAAAAACAAAAAAAAAAAAATACATCGCCATTGAATTAAAACATAGAAATATAAAAAAAAATAGTAAATCAAATATAATTCATTATTGATTCGGAGATTAAATCTTCACTTAAAATTATTTGATCAATCAAAAATCGAACAAAGAGACTGTGAATCTGTGTATTTTAGAGAGAATATGGATGAAGATGACGATGGAAAAGAAACATAAAAAGATGGTCTAACCCCAAGAGAGTTATCAAATTTTAAACTCAAGATGTCTGATAACTCGTCTGTATATCTACTAGACTAACTCTTGGGGGGTAACAGTTTAGATTATTATGATAGACATATCAAGCACACATTTTAAAAATTGAGAGATATTTTGCTTGCATGACATATTTCAACAAATAGCATGTGTTTACATCATAATGATAAGAAATGCAATGTAAAAATCCATAATCCTGTGAAAAAGAAGGAAGTTAGTTGGGATATAGTCGTCTTTAATTTTCTTCTTTGTGCATAAGCTCGAATTGCAGTTCTAGGGGGTCAACATTTGTCTATTCTATTAGATTTAAATAATTGATTGGTCATTGATTTTTTTGAGTAAAATTTCATTGTTTCTTGCTGAGATTGATCATTTGGAGGTAAAATTACTCATTTAACTAACTTATGTTTCCATATTCATAAATTGTTAAATCTCAAAACCTACAACTCACTACAAAAAATAGAATAGGAAATGAAAAATAAAATTAAAACTCAATATTTTTAATAATTTTTATTTAATCAATTAAATTTAATTTTTATGAAAATTATAACTCAAAATAATTTATCACATAATTTTAAAAAAAAGGGTATTTGAGAAGGTAAAAAGTTTATGCCTACCAAATTTTCACCAATTCTCTCCCCCCCCCAAAAAAAAAAAAGATAGTTGTGTAGATAACTTGGTGACATAAAATTTATTTGATTAGAAATGTTGGTGACTGTCTGATAGTGTTAAAATTCAAACGCGTAAGCTGAATGCTTAAACTGAGAAGCTCAAAACTATGAAACAATGATGGTTATGTAAACAATGATCAAATGTTGATGAATGACTAGCGAAATGCAGAACATGCAATAGGAAGCGTAGAGTAGAGAGGTAAGATCAGTCAGAAAATTAGGGAGAATATAGAGAATATAATGGTCCACCAGTTGAAGAGTTTGACTAGTTTATTGTAATTGAGTCTTTTGTTCCTTGAAAGTTTTTTTATTATTTGGGAAAGAAGATAAAAATGGATTACAATTGGTGCCTGTGTATATAGGTGATTGCCTCAAGTATTTATACCCGTACGTGGGGTGGTCATTGCATTATCATCATATGGTTTTCTAATTTGTTATGATTTTGTTAGAGAAATATTTAGTTGTTAGAGATTATATCTTTTAGGTATGATGTGACTTTCTAAAATATGATGATGTGACTTTGATACCCTTCTTCAAGCTTGGATATGCTGTGATCCTTCGCGTTTGTGGGAGACTATTCTTCTTGGAGTGATCTCTTATTCTTTTGGTCAGCTCGTGAATAAAAGAGTTTAATCTATGCTTCTGATCTAGGAAAATGTTATGCTTACCAAAATATTTTACCAATCTTTTATACCAAATCATGTTGCACAATCTCTGTTATTAGATATTAATAGAACTCACTTATCTGATGGTGAAAAATTGTGCCACATCATTTGAGATTGAGATTTGATAAACATAACATTACCCTCTGATCTAAGCTAGAAATAATGAACTTTCCCATGAGATGATATGAACGACCTGGTCGATTTTTTCGTGATCTCGTCCCTGGACGATCTGGATACTTTTCCCTGCGTTCAGATATGCAACTGAAGGTCGAGGGACAAATCTCTGTATTGAACCTTATTGCAGACGAAATATGAAGATATTTTTCTATTTATTTCTGATATTATTTTTGATATCATAAGTGACTGTGAAGAGAAGAAAGACCCCTTGGAAGTACTTAAAAATTGGATGCTGATTGTTCTTAAAATGCTCGCCCGTCGGTGGGGCTATAAGTATCTGACTCTCAACAGCATTTATATATGAAAAGGATGGTTGTGGGTGAGAGTTTTTGTGGGTGCTGGAAAAAGTGTTCATATGGGGTTAGATAGGAAATTTGATCAGGTGAGGTTGTAGGAAAAGCAATATCCACCAATTCTTTTTAACTCCACCACTACGTCACAACAACACGAGCACTGCTGATCCTGGTTCTTTCTTTGTCTGTTTCTGTGTCAACCCTTCCCTTTGGTCGCCCTCAGATCTCTATGTCTCTCCATAAAAAGATGGGCTTCGCATAGCAACAAGATTATTATATTGTAACTTGTACCTAACAAATCTAAATAACAAAAATAGTTTTTTTTTTTAATGTGGAATAAGGCTGTATACGTTAAACTCTCCCTATTATAATAAAAATTTTGTTTGCTAGGCATCTACATAAACACACCAAAGGATTTTATCATGGTCTACCGCTTGCTTAATTATAAACGAGTAAGAAATTGGAAGAGGGAGAGAGACATGCAAGTGGGAATAGAGTGAAATACATGGACTTATACTAACTAAAGACGGTTGAGTGTCCATGGAAAATACTATTTAAAACATTATTTAGAATCTAATTCAGTATAATCATTGAATTGATAGTGAATTTTATCTAACAGTAAAATTTACAACTAATTCAATTCTTATATTGAAATTACATCATTATATCTTCCAAATAAGTTCCAAATTAGATGCAATTGCTCGAGAGTGCTATTAGCTTGACAAAAAGTCATGATGATTAAAAATAGAAAAGAGAGAAATATTTTATTTGAGGTGGACACCAAACCCATTTTTTCTCCTTCATTAATGGTGATATAACAGTGATATATATCGGTGTCACTTGGGGGTTGGTTGATGAGGAAGGGATGCACATGCACCGTTGGTTTGATTATGTGATCTATTTCACCTATGAGTCAAAGCTCTTCCCACGTGCTCCTGGTAGAAGATAGAGAGAAACATTACAGTATTGCGCACGCTTAAGCGTTAGATACCTTTTTAGCTGATCCTCTATAAATTAAGAGCAGCCCAATACCCTAATCAAAGACAGAACCTCTTTGGAGTAATCTCAATCTCTGGCAACCGGACCAAGTAATTTCTTCTTGTTCTTGTTCTTTGTATTCATATTTCCTTTAGTTAAAGTTTTGTTCTTTAAAGATTTGTTCCTTAATATAGAAATAATTTGATTGTTTTCTGTTTTTTGCAGATGGGTTATAACTTATAAATACGATGTTAGTTCATCCAAAAATGATATTATCGGATGCTGGTATAAATGTTTTGATGATCTGTTATGGGTGAGTGGTTTCCATGCTATTCTTGTCAAGCGAGCAGTCTTGCAGTTAACCTTAGTTTCATTGTCTGTTCGACCTTGAACTTGGTTTTGGTATGAAAACCCTAGTTATTTTTTCTCTACTTGTTATATGATCTGTCAATAAGCTTCAATTAGTCTCAACCCTGATCAACTTTGATTAGGTCTCTTTCTCTCTCTCTGTCATTGTACAGTTTTGATTTCTGTCCAAATGCATACGCTGCACCTAGCCAAGGTGCAGCCTGTGCATATGTGTTTGTTCATAGGGCTATTTAGTCCAGTAGAAAGATCATATGTCCATGCATGACCCGATGATTGTAGAGTGTCGTCATATATGAAAGATTTGGGCGTATGAAATCGAAAAAGTTATCATGTCTGAGGATTTTATTCAAAAGATAGAGGCATAGTGCAAGAGTTTGGCATAGTTTTTTTGACCGTCAAATTGGCTTAGTAGTACACATTCACATGCTTTGCGCGATACCAATTGGTTTAGCACAAGTTCATATTGAGAGATGAAACTCTGATGTGTGTAGAGGTAGTTGATGACGGAGCGAAGAAACTCTGATGCGTGTAGGGACTAGAGGTAGTTGATGACGGTTTGGGAGATCTCTCTCTCTCTCTCAATTTATCTGTTTTCTACATATATAGGGTGTAAACAAGGACAGAAGTGAAGTATTTTTGGCCAAAGATGAAAGTGGGGCGCCTCATGGTGGCTTTGCATTAGGAAATAAAGTTCATAGTATGACAATGAAGTACAACGAAGGTTGGCCTGAGTGGAAGGGGCTCTGGTCACTTAAATAAGTGGTCTCGATTTCGAGCCCTTGGAAATGCAGCACACCTTCTTGGGGGAGGTCTCCTCTTCGGCGCTTGACCGTACCTTGTAGGATTAGTCCTAGGCGAAAATACCTTGGGAGACTAAAAAAAAGAAGTACAATTTCTGCAGGGAGGCAATAATAATGTATCACTTGGGTCTATCATCAAGGGGATATATTTTATGATTATCGAAGATCATCTTGTCGCCCTAATACAAGCATTGGCTTACTTATTTGATTATATCCTTATAAACAACTAGGGTAATTAAGTTTGTTGTTATGAGCATGTAATAAAGGTCTGTGAGTTCCAGATATGTACATATTCCAAACTATATCTGTAAGGTGTTTGGCTAGATGTTAGGAACATAGGACTTCTTTGGTTTTTTATGAGCGTCCGGTAATTTTGGGCTTCTATTGAACATAAAGAATCTTGGGACTTACAAACTTAGTGGTGGCTGCCCTATATTAAAGAGAAAGTACTGCTGCTGTGTACAGACTTTGGCCCTTTTTGTTTTTTTGACTCCACTTCCACTCTTGCCCCTGGTGGAAAACCGTCCTTGAAATTTTGACAGGAGTAATGATTCGTGGATTTAAAAATTAAATTTAAAAATTATACTAAATAATTATAATTATTGATTTTATTGTGGATTTCAGTATTTATTGGGATCAGTAGCTATTCAATGATGAGCAATGCTATTGAGACCTAATTTACTGACTTAATTCACTATGATATTTGGATTAGTTGTGGGGGCCATCAAACATTGGAATTTGATGTTGATCTAATTGTTCTACTGCAGTCACATCATTATGTCAGTAAATTAGGTCAGTGTTTTAGGTCCAAATAATATTACTCCTCAATGATTGTGATTATCATGTCTAATTTTTAAGTAGTTCAAGCGATAATAATGACAAAATTATAAATTCAAACCTTTTGAGTTTGAATGTTAAAAACTTATGTGAAGTCAAGTTATGAGGAATGTATCTCTCATGAATACTCCACTTTCAGCATAAATGGTTTAATTTTAACCAGACTGAAGAAAAAATTAATCAAGGTGCATGTACGCTGGCACATACATCCGTAATTGTTAAACTAAAAAAAAAGTCCATCAATTGGTTGAATTTTGTGGAACAATTCCATGGAAAAAATTATCAATTTAATCTGCCAAAATTGGAGAATTAAGCAAATGGATACAGAAGATTCTTAAACCCCTCTCGCTCATTGGAATTGCTTTGTGGTTGTTTTTTTTTTGTCGGACAATTGTATAGTTTAATATATTATAATCTGCCTTTCTTTCTTTGCTGTGTAAACCCATCAATCCTTTTAGTCAATACTTAGGGGTGTGTTTGGTATCGTTTTAGAGAGGAGTTTGGATTGGATTGTCCAAAGTCGGGTTTGACCCAAAAATAGGATTTAAAGATGGGATTCAACATTTAATGTTATCGATACCCATGTTTGGTATGCGCAGGGATATATGATTATTATGATAATATAATTGTATATAAATGACTATTTTGCCTTTTATCCAATTTGTATATATGAGGTATATAAGATATATAAGAGTACAAATGTTATTTGTATGTTAAACCTCCAAACCCACATATGAAACTCACCCTCCCTTGGGTTTCATGAAACCCAAGAATGAGGGTTTCATGACCGGACCAGATTTGAAATCTTATCCCTACTTTACACATATTAAACATGAGTTTAAGGGGTTTTACTCCCTAACCCATGTTTCCTAATCCCTCCAAGCCTTCGTACCAAACACACCCTAGTTCTGTTGGAGTCACATGTGAGCCGAGTCTGAGCCCAACTTCTAACAAAAGCCGAATTTTAGCAACCACTCAACTACTTCATTTGGATCGGGGCTGTAGACCAAAACCTTGTACTAGAGAATGAAACTAGTGAAGCAATTTATAATAATATACACAAGCACAACAACATTGTATCACAAAACTCGGGGTTATTTGGATTATTATATTAATTCTAAGGTCGAATTGACATTGAAAGCGAGGTATAATAAGCAAGGACTGGTTACTTGCCAAGGTTTTGCATGGAAATCAAAACCCTTTCCATTACATTTTGCGGCTTCAATAGTCAATTGGCGGTTTACATGGTGGAAATGAAAGGTATTCTCTCGGTTACTTTAACTTGCACCTATTCGAAGGTCCAAAACAAATGTCTTCCTACGGAGGAACCAGGTGAGATGTTTGCATGTGCTATCGGAAACACTTGCAGGTAATCCTTATTCCCCATCTCTCTCTCTCTCTCACACACAATGTATATAGATATTGTGGAACACAATGGAGAGCAAAGCCATATAATTAAGGTTTAAAGAATAATTTTGGAGCAACTATTACTCTCCAGTTTATGTCATAAAAAAATCCAAAGTAATACGATTTTTTTTTGTATAAAAAAAAAATACTAATCAATTATAACTGTTGAATTAAAAGTAGAATCCGTCTGACATTAGAACTTACGATCGACTTTCTCTCTTCATTCTTACATACTTTCTTTGCTGAAAATAAGAAAAAATAGCACCAGATCTCAAATTTGTCCACCAAATGCCCCTCTTCAAACTCTACATAAAATTTGATGCACATCGGAGAGAAGCATAGTACTTGAATCATTGAGATTGGGTCCGTCAAATGAGTTGACTTTTTTAGAATCGTTTTCACATACATAGATTTTGAAAGACCTAAGTCCAATCAGAAACAACAAAAGGAGATGAAATGATCCACGATGGATTTTAGACAATTCTTTCATTTAGGGCCCAAAAAATGCATTTTAATTTTTTTAGTAAAATTTTTGTACCTAAGCAATTTTACCGTGTGAAATCAGAATTGATTGCGGTCAATTATATCTTAATTTAGGTGATTAGTAAATTTTAGTTATATGTTTAATTTAAAACTTTTTTTTTGAAAAAAAATGTAATAATGACCTAATTACATGATTATTAATAATTAGGTCACATTTCTATATTTCCTAGTTGATTTAGGAATTCTCCTATTATATAAACACCTCTAAACCTTCTGACAAATCAGTTTTGAGTGAATTAATAAAATTGAGAGAATTTTCTCTTTTTTCAATTCTTCTAGTATTCTTCCGAACCAATTGATTAATTGATGCATTTAGGATTGACATTTTGACTGAATCTATAGGCTTAGAGAGAGATTCTGAACTGGTATTTGTGCGTAATTCAACGATTTAGTGTCATTCTGTTCTCAACACTTTTTTGTTCACTATATTCCTATTTTTATATGTTTTCCTATATCAGTTGGTCTCCGAGCCTAGTTACGTGCCTATTACTATGTTGAGACAACCTTTGGAAGAGATCTATGAAGTTGACATCTACGCAAGGGATGCAAGGATATAATAGTAGATTAAGGCTTTAATCTAACAGAAGATGTTCTAAACTGTGTTCAACAACAACAACAACAGATGCAACAACAATCACATTGGCAATCCAAAAATCCACGATTAATGGAGGAAGAGGATGAGTGTTTGGTGGACGACGACGAGATTCCTTTTGCAGGGTACCCACCTAGGGATAGGAAAAAAATGAGCCATTATGCTAGAAATTGATTCTCGACAGTTATGGTTAAAGATTGACCTACCTGATCTATGAGACAGTCTACAATCTGAAGAATATCTTGATGGGATCCACATAGTTTAAAAAAATTCACAGTTCAAAGAGGTGTTTAAGGATAAGAAAGTTCCAAGGGTAGCAACGACATCTCGTGGAGGAGTCGTCGTGTGGTGGTAGAACTTTAAGAAGATATGTCAAAGGCAAGAGAAAAGAAGAATCAATGTTCCAATTTTTGGCCTTGCACCGACCATTCAATGGACCATGAACAAAACGGTCACTACTTGAAAGGACTATGTCAAGGAGATACGTGGAATAAATTGAAGAAACATATTTCTGCAACATATTCATATGAGGGCGCTGGTATAAAGTTTGCATAATTTGAGCCAATGTAATTGATTTGTGAATGAATACACTACTAAAAATCATAGATTAGTAGCGTGCAATGACCTAATAAAAATGGAAGATTAATTGGTTTTGCCCAAAATTCAGGATACCCTGAAGCAATTATTCGACCCTTATTTTGTCTCTTAGGCCTACAACATGCCCTCCAAGGAAACAACAATTGGCCTTGAATTATTACTTCTGGTCAAGGATGGAACAACTCAGGATCTTCCAGTCGCCCTGTCAACCCACTGACATCTAATAACAAGCATGCAATTATGAATGAACTAGGCTATATGACCTATAATAACAAGAAGAGCAGTTGTAGAATAATATATTCTATTTTACATGCACATAGATGAAAAAGTCTCTTGATTGATTGTTGACTTAAGTAATTGTGAGAACTTGGTAGCAAAAGAAGTTGTTAGAAAATTGGGGCTATCCACAAAACAACATTCCAAACCAAATCTGTTGGCAAGACTCAAGAAAGGAAATGAGGTGGAAGTTTAGTGTCTTTCTTTATTGGTTCAAAATATAAGGATAAAATGTGGTGTGATGTGATTACCATGGACATGTGTCACCTTTTACTAGGAGAGCTATGGTGATTTGATCAATCTGTTTGGCACATGATAGGAAGAACACTTATAGTTTTATGTTTGATAATATTAAAATTGTCATGTTGCATAGTGGAGAACTTTCCTAAAAACCATCATCTAGTGAAACTTCTAATTTGTTAACTAGAGCTTAGTTTGAAGATGAGATTTCTATATCCGATGTTGTTTAGGTATTGATTTGCAAGGAGTAAATTGACAGAGTCTCTATCCGTAAAGGATTTCAACCTTTACTTGAACAGTTTAAGGATTTCTTCCCAGATAATCTACCTAATGAACTACCACCCTTGCGAGACATTCAACACCAAATTGTTTGGTCCCTAGTGCTAATTTACCCAATAGGGCATATTATTGGATGACCCCTAAGGAACACGAGAAGCTTTGCAAACAACTAGAGGAGCTTTTAGGCAAAGGGCTTGTTTCGGAGAGTAGTAACCCACATGCAATGTCGACCTTGCTCACACCCAATTATGATGGAACTTGGAGGATGTACGTGGATACTAGAATAATCAATAATATCACTATGCGAGAGTGGTCACTAAGATTGATCTCAAATGTGGGTATCGTTAGGTTTAGATCTGACCCGTAGATAAATGAAAAAATGTGTTTAAGACGCTTGAGGGGTTGTACAAATGTGTTGGTAAAGTCATTTGACCTTTCTAATGCCTCTAGCACTTTTCAAGTGAATCATGAATCATATTCTCCGACCATTCATAGGTGGTTGTATTGTTGTATATTTCGATGACATCCTCTTTTATAGTGCCATCAAAGAGTTTCATGTGTATCACCTGTAGTGTAAAACTCGGGTAAAATTGAATTTTTGTAAAAAAGGGGTAAAAAGGTAATTTGTCATTACGGTACAGATTGAAAACCTGAATTTTTCAAGAACTCGAAGGATGAAACGAACTTCACTGTTGGATTCGTCTTGCGAAATTTAGTTATCCAATCAATTTTCGTCGAATTCCGAGACAGTCAGATTTTTCTTGTTTTATAAGTCGATCGGGTGCCGGGTGACCTAATAAACGAGACTAAGAATTAAATTTCAAAAATTGAAAAATAATTTAAAGAAAGTTCATATAAAAATATTTTGAATTTGAACTGGGACAAGATTTAATCGTTTTGAGACAAAACTAGACCTGGGAATGGAGGACGTGTGGTGCGACGAGAGCCAAACATTCCAAGGGGTATCAATAGGGGAGAAAATCAGATTTTCTCCCCATTTCAGCTGGATTTTTACGTTGGAGAAGGAAAAGAGGAAAAAAGAGAGAGTTCCAACTTCTCTCTACGATCTATGGCGTTCCTTTGGTCAAATCGACTTGGGACAAGAATCAAAGTTCATCTATGCGACGAAGGCTATGCCTACGTACCAAAAATCACAAATTTCACCGAAGTTCAAGAAACGAGATTTTGGAAAAATCAAGAGTTTGAGCTTGACTTATGTTCTTGAAGATTTCTTTAATTTTTTTTTACGCTTCAAGAGATAGGGTTCTTTTCTTAATTAGGTTTATTTTCAACCTAGAGTTGTTATATGGAATTGGTAGGGTGTTAGAGGTGTAATATCTTGTATGACACTTACATATGGTATTTAAAATGTGAATAGATATAGAAATATGGTATTATGTAATTACATGATTTTGGTGTCTTAAATGTGTTTGATAAAATGTCTTGAATGATTGAAGTATGTTGTTTAGATGAAATTGGAATAACATGTTTAGTTGATGTTATAAATTGTAATTATACGCTTATGATATAATTGACAATTAGAAATGTTGAATGAGATTGTTGATGGGTATTGAAATGTTCATAATGTGCACTTAACTTATGGAACATGATGTTGAAATTGCAATTTAGATTTTAGTTTCATAATGATATTAAATGCAATTGTACATTTACATTGCACATGCATAGGAAACACCACATTTTTGGGCATTAACATGAGTGGGAGTGTGTGTGCATGATTTGATCAAATACCATTCTTAGTGGATGATGCGTGGACTCGAGATAGTAGGATCGATGGTTCGACTGAGTGACACGGTTTGAATTGAAAATAGGACCGGGGTTAGCAAGAAGAGCTGGACTGTCCCTCGGGTGCAAGACTCAGTAATTCGGATATGCATTTTGTTGGTATTAAGTCTATAAAGTGTGTCGGTGTACGTGAAGTCATTGGTGGAAGTCCATTAATGCCGTGTCAGTTGGGTGCTTGTTGGTATGAGTCCATAAATACCCATCTCAAGAAAGATCCGGGATTTATAATGTCATTGGATGTGCAACATCAATGGTGGGGGCTTGCAATGCCCGAATTCATACTCATGGATGTGTTGATATAGCTGGTAAAAGATCGGGTTGAATTGTATGTGTGAGTCTTATCTCATATTATGACATAACATAAAAGATTACATTGTTGAGTTACATATTCTTGAATGAAGCTATTATTATTTGTAAATTGCATGTGAACATTTTATATGTATCTACGTTGGGGAGTAGCCTCTTTAAGAGATACCCTATTAAGCGTGACTCATCCTTTATGATGACAATATTTTAGGTGTGGGACATGCGCCGGTGGATGACTCTTATTCGGGCCTTCATGGTTGAAGAAAAGTCAAGATGTGACTTTTGAATTATGTTTTGTAAAAACTAATGTTATTAGAATTGGACCGGAAGTCGAATTGGTAGAGAGACCGGGTCAATGGTTCAACTGTTGGGTCAACTGATTGAATCGACAGTATAATAAAAAATTTTAAAAAATTATAAAACATAAATAATTTACATTAAAAAAATATAAATATTTTCACTCTAGTTTATTCATTTTATTTTGAGTATTTTCCAGCAAACATTCTTTGGAATAAATTACAAAAAGGCAAGAGAATAAATAAGACAAAAAAAAGATAACTCTAATTACAAAGGGGCAAGATAGTAAATAAGGCAACAAAGAGAATTCTAGAAACTATTTGAGACTAAGGGCCCAACAACTCTCTTGTTTCATCTTATGTGTTGTCTTGATTGAATAGGCGTAAGAGAGAGTGAAGAGATGAAATGAGATTAGATGAGGCGGTTCAGATTCTAGAAGATTGATTCTGTGTGAGAGAGAGAGAGAGACTTTTGTTCAAGAAAGCGAGGATAAATCAATTGTCTGAACTGAGCTGCCCCCACTTAAGAGGAGAATAACCTAAGCTCATCACCACTCAAGAAAGGAGATTGCATGAGAGTTCGCTAGAGCCGTTGCCACTCGTCTGAGTTCTCGCTTGGGAGGCTTGCTGCTTGGAGACTGGAGGATCGATTGGAATTGAATTAAATTTTTCTCTCTCTCTCCAAGGATTTTGCAAATTCAGTATTTGTTCAATCAAACTGCCGATTTACATCAAATCGCCGGTTCATCGATTTTCATAAAAACCAGCCAGTTTAACGGTTCCCGTGCCTATGCAGTCCAACTTAAGAACCGGATCGGTTCAGTCTGGTTCTGATAACACTGGTAAAAACAAAGATGAAATCTAGTTTTAGGACATGTAATATGTAAAGGATTGTAAAGTGAACTCCTATGAGCTGTATTTTGCTTAAAATTGATGTTATATGAGTTTGGGTTGGTATTGTAAAGGGTTGAAATGGATTAGGATTGAAAAAGGATGAAATCGGGAGAAAACTAGGAAGACCTACTGGTAGAACGATAATCTCTTATACTAGTAGAACTTTTTTAGTAGGCTTTTTCTACCAGTAGAATGTCATGTTTATGTGGTTGACCATTTTCAGTAGCCTTTTTCTACATGTAGAACTTTAGATCCTCAATCGGTAGGTTTTGTTCAAATCTCAAATTTTGAAATGCTTTTGATAGGCCTTTGGGTCTTGGGTTCTTTTGTTCAAATGATATAAATGGACAATAAATGAGAGTAAATCAATGTATATTGAAACTTGGATTAGTCATGTGATTGAATGATATACAAGTTACGCGTTTAGGAGTGCTCGATACAAGGGAGACTTAGCCTAAATTTTGTGTTGTTGTGATCTCCTTAAAGGGGATGTTGTGCCGTGGTGTTGGGTTATGCAGCATTCATGGATAATTCTGCGGGTTGATGGGTGATCAATGGGTGATAAAGGACCCTCGATTTTAGGGGCGTCACATGTAGGGCTTGGGAAACTTTTTGGTCCTTTTTAAAAGTGTAAAACCTGGCTAAATTTAAATTTTTATGAAAAATGACAAAATGATAATTTGTCAATACAGTACGGGTTGAAAACCCGATTTCTTCTAGAACTCGGATGACGAAACGGACCTCATCATTGGGTTCGTCTTGCGAAAGCTAGCTACTCTACCGATTTTCGTCGAATTTCAAGACAATCGAATTTTTATGTTTTACGAGATAACTGAGTGTCGGATAACCTCATAAATGAAATTGGGAATTAAATTTTAAAAAGTGGATAATAATTTAAAGCTAGTTCATATAAAAATACTTTGAACATGAATCTGGATAAAATTTAATCGATTCGATTCAAAATTGAAATCGGGAAAGGAGAACATGTGGCGGAATAAGGACCAAGTATTTGGAGAGTATAAAAAGGGAAGAAAATCAGATTTTCTTTCCTAATTCTCAGCCTCTACCCGTTAAAAAAGAGAGAGAGAGAAGAGAGAGAGAAAAAAGGGTTTCATACATTTTCTCTACGATCTACGGAGATTCGTTCGTCGAATCGAATCAAGTCAAAAATAAAAGTTGTTTTTCTCGTCGAGGGTTACTCAACCATGCCAAAAAGTGCTGATTTGGGTGAAGTTTCAGAAATAGGGCTTGGAGAAATCAAGGGTTTGGGCTTGATTGGGATTCTTGAAGGTTCCTACAAGGTGTTTTAAGCTTCGAGAGGTAGGTTTTTTTTCCTAATTAGGTTTATTTCCTACCTAGGAGGATTATATGGAATGGGTAGGGTGTTAGAGGTATATAACACTTACTTATTATTGTTAATTTGATGAAATGGATATTAGAATTGGGTAAAATTAATTCTAGCATGAATTGATATTTAGAAATTGCTAGCTTGTAATTTCTTGAAAAATTATGATATGTAGGCATGCTATGTGTTTTTATTATGCTTTAGAGAATTAAGTGTGTTATTTATATGAGATTATGTGATAACATGTTTGAAAATTATTGTTGGGTATAATGTTGATATATGTTTGTGATGTATTGACATTAAAATGATTTATAGTAATTGCATGCTCATGATATAATTGGCCATGTTATATGTTGAAATGTGGTGGATATGGTTCATATGACACTCATAACATATTGAACATGATTATAGTGTTGTAATTTTACACTACATTGCATATGAACAGATGTATCACATTCATAGGCATTAGACTTGAGTGTGGGTGTGTGTGCGTGGTTGTCATTAAACGTCAGTCTTGGTGAATAATGTGTGGGCTAGGGAAATTTGGGCTAAGGCCCGGCTGAGTCGCACAATTTGCATTAAAAATTAGGTTAGGGTTAGCAAGAAGGGCTAGACTATCCATCGGGTGCAAGATCCGGTTATTTTGGATATGCACTCTTTTCGTATTGAGTCCATAAAGTGTGCCAGCGTATGTGGAGCCGTTGGTGGAAGTCCATAACTAAGGTGTCGATTGGGTGACAATTGGTGGAAGTTCATAAATACCCATTCCAAGAAAGAGCTGAAGATTTTAAATAGTCATTAGATGTGTAACATCAATAGCGGGGGTTTGAAATATCCGGAGATTATACGTATGACGTTTGCATGTGTTGAGAGTGCATGAGTGAGTCTCATCTCATTTCATGGCATGATATGATGATTTTCAACATTGAATTTCATATTATTGATTGAAATGGTTGTTGCTTATTGAATGTTGCATGTGAATATTTCATATGCACTTAGATTAGAGAGTATCCCCTTTAGGAGGTACCTTATTGGGGCGTGACTCACTCTTTATAGGCACAATATTTCAGGTGTTGGGTATACACTGGTGGACGGCTCACATTCGGGGCCTCAAGGATGAAGAAAAGTCGATATGTGGCTTTATCTTGTGCTTTTGTAAAACTATTATAAAAGTTTAGTTTGGGGCATGTAAATATATGAAATTGATTATAATCGAACCTGTACAAACTATGTTTTATGTGAAAACTTCATTATACATGTGTTGGGTTGATATAAAATGGATTAGAAATTGAAAATAAATGAAACAGGCAAAATTGGGCACACCTACTGGTAGAATTTTTTATTTTTTTACCTATAGATATGGCCTAGTAGTCAACTTCTATCGGTAGATTTATCCGTTAGAACTTTTTCAGTAGAGTTCTCCTATCGGTAGAACGTCACAGTTCTTACCAGTAGAAGAATTCCAGTTGGCTAATTCTACCGGTAGAACAAAGACTTCTTCTACTGGTTGGTTTTCTCCAAATTTCAAAATTTTGAAATATTTTGCTAAGCTCTTGGGCATCGATTCCTTATGCTCAAAGAGGTTATATGATATATTACTGACTATGATTTGATGTATAAGGGCTACACGTGTGGGTTAAGATCCTGGTTAAAAGGATGCTATTGACGTGACGTCAGGTTGTGCAACGGTCACGGGTACTTCCGTGGATTGATGAATGATCAACGATTAATAAAGGGCTCCCGGTTTTAAGGGTGTCATAAAAAGTGTTCCTTAATTACAGAATAGTTTCCTATTTTTTGGCTATATGGTCTCGAAGAATGGGATTTCAAGTGACCAGTCCAAGATGGAGACAATAGAGTAGTGGCCAACACCTAGGACACTACTTGAGATACATAGTTTTCATGGTCTTCCATATTTTTATCATTGTTTTACTCCTAATTTCAGTACAATTATGGCATGTATTATGGACTGCATACGACAAGAAAGCTGGATAGATGAAGTCACAAAGGTTTTTTGTTTAATGAAGCAAAACTTGACTACTGCTCTTAGTCTTATTTTACCAAAATTTTCTCTACCATTCAAGTTACACTAAGACACCTGTAAGGTGGGGATAATGGATGTTTTGAGTCACAACTCCAAACTAGAAGGCTTATTTAGTTAGAAACTCAAATAGTTCAAGTCGAATTATAATACCTATGATGTGGAGTTTTATGCCATTGTTCACGCCTTACACCATTGGTACTGTTATCTGGTGCATTGAGAATTCATGTTGTATTTTGAACCTGATTCGTTGAAGCACATTAACATGCAAAATAAATTTGTTCGGCATCATATAGGTTGTGTCAAGTATTTATAACAGTTCATATAAGGTGGCTAACACTCTTAGTTGACGTGTATCTTTTCTCAGCAACATAGAAATAAGGTAATGTGGGTTGATTCTTGTTGTGATTATATGCCAGTGATCTATATTTTGTCTCAGTATTAGCAAATGCCCACATAAGAACTCAAATTAATTTTCACCTTATCGATGAGTTTCACTTTTGAGAGAACCAACTATGTGTCCTTGATTCTAGCCTCTGGTTAAAACTTATTCATGAATTGCACAATAAAAGGTTAAATGGATTGCGATAAAAAACTCAGGTTTGTGACAAGTGCCATAACAACCTTAGTTCATTGTGGACTTGCCTCGAACCCAATGAGGTAATGACTCTATTAATGTGGTGGTGGATCGTTTTTCCAAGATGGTTAATTTCATCCCTTACAAGAAGACCACTAATGCATCTTATGTTGTCTATCTCTATTTCAAGGAAGTTTAACAACAATCTATTATCTTAGACCGAGATACCTGTTTTGTGGGTCACTTTTGCATAGTTTGTGGAGGTTGACCAACACCAAGTTGGAGTTCAGTAGTGCCTATCATCCTTAGATTGATGGCCAAACTGAAACAGTCAATCGGTCCATGGGAAATTTGTTGCAAAGTTTGGTGGGTGTTCATTTGAAGAGTTGAGATTATAATGTCTATTCGGCAGAGTTTGCATATAGCCGTTCTTTCAACCGTAGCATTGGTTTTAGCCTTTTCTAGGTTATTTAAGGCGCTAACCCAAGATCACCGCTTAATTTAACTTTAGTTCATGATTTGAAGCAAGCTCATGGCAAGACTGAGGACTTTATTCAACTATTGAAGTACATGCACAAAATTACTCATAAAAAACTTTTTGATTCTGTATCCAAGTATAAAGAAGCAGCAAACAACCATCGTCATTTTGTGAAGTTTGAGATTGACAATTTTGTTTGGGCCATTCTATCCAAAGATTGGTTCTTTGCAGGGGAATACAACAAATTGTTGGCACAAAAGATTGAACTCCTAGAGATAGTACAGAAAATTAACCTGAACGCCTAGAAGTTGAAACTTTCTAGAAATATTTGAACTTCAACTAATTTTAACCAAATTAATTGATGCTTTTAGGACTGTCATTTTGAGTGAATCAAAAAGCCTATAGAGGAATTTGGAACTGATATTTATGTTCAAATCAATGGTTTAGTATCATTCTGATTTTTAACACCCTTCTTGTTCATTATGTTGTTTTTACACATTTCCTACATCAAAATTGTCACACTCCATCCTGAGAGACCCTCTTAGTTTCCTAGAGATGGAAGAGTAACTCAACAAGTGACAATACTTACGTCTGTAATGCATTAGTGCATTTAAAATCAATAATGTCACCTAATGCCTCAATAAAATAGATAAACTATATAACAGAGTGCACAACGGTGTCGTTTGTACCAAAATAAAAGATTAGAGATTCTTTCCCTTTACAACAACGGGGAAAATCGAATTCTCTTGTAGAATATGTACATAACCAGCTTTCTTAGTTTTTCCCTCATCTTTACCAGTCTAATGCAATAGTGGACCTTATTCTAAATTTCAACATCTTAAAATCAATAATTTTCTTGAGTTTACTGAACATCATAATCAATGAAAATATACTAAAAATATGGATCAAATATCATACCACCAAAATATGTTCACAACCTGAGGAGAACGATAAACTCAAAGTGTTTTTAACTCACTTTGAAACTCAAAATCAACCTCATGTATCAAAATATTAAATATCTCATTTAATGAATTATCTCATTTCCCCAATCTTTGCCTTATATACCTCAAGAATCATTTAAAAATAAAAACTAAAATTAAAGTACATTTTGGGTGTAGAGTAATGAAAAGAAACTTAACACTATCAGTAAAATAGCTAGTGAAATGCTTGTTTCCGAATGATCGCTCAATAGGTAGAATGGTCAACCAATTGGTGTTGTCGTCCTAACCAACGACTCAGTAAATTTGTAGACGGATAAAAAGTTTGTGCTAATTTTACTTATTTCTTACTCTTTTATTTTATATCTCAATCCACACAATTTAGAGTGAGCCACTTTAGTCCCGTTTCCAGTCATTCCATTCACTTAAGCATTTCCTCCAATAATTAGGATACGTTTAGGTCATATATGTGAACCCATTGAGCTACTTTACCAAAACATAAGCTTCTATCCTTATCAAATTGACTCAAACAAATTAATTATAACTTAGTTTTGCTAAGCTTTCTATTCATAGTTTAGGGACTACAATCAGGGTTCTATGTGAAGAATTATTTTTATTTGTTTGTAGATATACCAAGCTGATTTTTTTTCCATTAGTTACAACATTTCAGTCAACTTCAAACAGATGTTAGTTTTCACACAAATAGAATTAGATTCCGAACGTTATACAATTAAAAAGATCTGAGTCTATGTTCTAACAAAAAAAAGGTGCATCGATACAAATTGCTTAGAGAAGGTATCATTGTTTCCCAACCGACTACCCAAGTTGTCTGTTAAAACTGGGATTACTATCAACTCCCAACACAAATTTCAGAACATTACTCTAATTTCCTGTACAATACTCCTTTTAGAATCCAATAACACCATACTTAATCATACCCACTTCAACATAGAAATTATCCATATGTTCCATATATATTCATTTTGTAATCTTATTGTTTCAAGAAGCTAGGAACTATGAATTTCATCAGTAAGAAAAATTTCAGTCACTTTGATGCAAATAATTAACCCTAGCAACCCAACTTCAACTCATTGATTTTCTTCGTACAAAATATCAACAACTAATCTCTTTACTTACCTCCTAAGAGATATGAGATAATCCAATGAAACTCTTCTGCAAGTCTTCTTTAATCTCCCTATTCAACCCAAGAGAAAACAAAGTAGCAAACTATTATACAAAGGATGTCCTCTCTGAAGACTAGCCGAGGAACACACCAAGACAAAGAGAGAGAAAGAAAAAGAGAAAGAGAAATGTATTACAAGTGCTAGAATGATTAAGAACTTACAAGAGGTTTCCAAGTCTTTACTATTTACTTACTAATGGACATTTGATAAAATGGTACTCATTGTCTAGTAAAAATTTTATCTTCTTGAGGTCAAAGGTTCAAATTCCCTTTTCCCTTTACTTTCCCCCTCTAAAAAAAAAAGTTAACTATTTACTTAAATATCTTTATCTTTTTTTCCTATTCTTTTTAACCCCATAAAAGTACAATTTAAAATTATATTTTTGCACATCCACTAGTATCTATTTTTTTCCTTTTACCCAAGAAAAATATATTTCCACTCTTACTATTAATTAAAAGCAATGCAGTGCAATACATGACCGGGTCTCACAAACCCTATACAACCACTAATAAATCATAACCTAATTGACTCATTATCACACCTTTGTGTGTTGATCGCCAAAAAATTGGATCTAACATGTGGATCATTACATTCTCAAAAGCTCCTCAAGTAATCTATATAATACAGTACAATATAATTTAAATCTAAAAAAAATAAACAAAATGACTTTTCTTTTTCGCGGTTGAGATATCTTTAAATTTTATTTTAAAGTTAATTCAACGACTAAATATTAACACTTCAAATATAATAGGGAAAATAAGTCTATAAGAGTGTGCTTGGTGTGATTTTTTAAATGTACTTCTAAAACTTATAACTTCTCATGAATACATAAAAAAAAATAGTGTTTGTAATCACCCTAACATCCCCGCCACCACAACTATCCCTACTACCATCACCCTTACTACCCCACCCCCACTACCATCACCATTACCATTACCATTACAGTTACCACTACCATCACCGTCGTCATAATTTCACCATCACTTCTGCTACAACAATTGCCACCACCATCGTCGTCGATACCACTAGTGTTGCTGCCCCATTACCACCACCACCACCATCATTGACGCCACTTTACCACCACCCCCACCACCACCACTACTGTCACCCTGTCACCATCACCACCATCCTCACTATAAACACCCCTACCATAACCACCATCACCATCACCACAATCGCTATCGTCACCCTACCATCATGACCACCGTCCCACCTTCACCACTGCCCACCACTGCCTACCATTATCCCCACGACCACTACAGCTGTCGTCGTTACTCCACCACTACTACTGTCCCCATCATTACCCCTATTACCACCACCACCACTATCACTGCCGTCATCCTACCACTATCGCCACCGTCCCACCAACACCACTACCACCACCGCCTACCACTATCCCCATGACCATCACCACTACCACCACCACCTACCACTATCCCCATGACCATCACCATTATCACTACCACCACTACTATCGTCGTTAATCCACCACCACTACTACCCCACCCCAACCTTCAACACCACCCCCCACCAATTGCTACCATTGTTGTCTATCACCGTCACCCACTACTATCGTGGTCTCATTCTTATATTTATTATCATTATTACCATTATCCCACTATCACCATCACTCACCGTCTACACTCACCACCACCAATTGCCACAACCCATCACCACCTGTTGTAGCCCACCATCGCCACCAGCCACTGTCACCTACCCCTATCACACCTACTACCACCATCCGCCATTCCCCATCATTGTCGCCATCCATTGCCACCCACCCTTATCCCCTTCATCATTCACCACCACCCATCACTCTATCACCTAGAAGCACTTGTCGTCGCTCACCCCCACCATCCTCACCGCACCCAACCACAACCCACCACCGCCACCATCATCGTCGTCGCCCCATCACCATCACTGTCAACCATCGTCACCGTCGCCCACCATCACCCACACCCACCACCACTATCACCACGGTCGTTGTCACCCACCATAACCGTCTCCCACCACCACCACCTCCACCGTCGCCTACCACCACTCACCCCTTCAACAATTGGTGTTTAAATTCTCTTTCTCTCTTCTCTATATTTGTGATTTGATTTTAAGTGTGAATACAAAAATATTTATTGTTGATTTTTTTTATTACTCCATACATTTAGATACGAACAATAACTAGTACTCTAAAAAGAGATACTCAGGTTATAAAATAAGCTAGCTTAAAAAGAGAATGCCCGCAAAATTCAAAGGCAAGGTAATTACCGCTCTCATATCCCGAGAGAGTGAGCTTAGGATAAATTATATCAAGACTACAAGGTTTTCCTTACAACCCCACATTTTAGGCTATACCTTATGACTCCTATGGAGCGGTTTCTCTTCATACACATTGGTAAGCCTATTGTTCTCCACTTGGGGTGAGGGACTTGAAAGTGCTCTCACGTTGGAGCAAGCCATACACCCTTTTGGCCGTGAATCTCTTAAATGTGGCACTCTTCCTTGGAGGTTTTTCCTATTCTCTTCCAT
>CM042199.1:6840409-6863013 GCA_023539305.1 Ilex asprella
AATTCTCTTGGGAGCAAGTTTTCTTCTATTTTTCAAAAGGATGCAGGCAGGGACAGCTGCATGGATGTAACATCAAGAATAGTGTACCTGTGTGTGTATGTGTATGTGTGTGTGTGTGTGTGTGTGAGAGAGAGAGAGAGAGAGAGAGAGAGAGAGAGAGAGAGAGAGAGAGTTAGGTAGTATGTCTGGTCTTGGATCTGCATAGATTGTGTTGGCAATAATCTACTGTTTTATGTCATGTTCAGGTTAGTTATTTAAACAAGAAAAAAGAAAGGGTCATGTTCAGGTCTAAATTCATTGTGATAAAATAAATTTAACCCCATTAATAGTTTATTATTATAATGTATAGTCATATTCATATCAATTAATTCACTAAAAAGAACAACTTTGTTTAATGTAACATTTTTATTCCTAGTGTTTTTTTTCCTATCAATTTCGTATCGACTTGATGATCCATTTGTTAGGTATGGTAGACTACGTCCTATATGTAAATGTAAAATGTGAAGTTGAAATTACAAGGTTGTGCTCAACAGTACAATAACTTAACTACCACTGAAGCAAGTCATTACTAGTTTACTACCATAATAAAAAGGCATCATATATAGCTGAAAATATATGCATACAATAAATCATAAACGGTTGTCAGTTTATGTAATCTGTTTTACATCAACTTAAGACACTAATCATAAAGTGATGGGTTAACTTTGGGATCGAGTTGAGAGTCAGAGACGAGTTAATAGACAAAAGATTGGATGTTGGTACTGTAAAATTTGAGTATTATATCTCAATTCTTTTATCTAATAAAAAATTAGCACATATAAATATTTTCTATTATTATTTCTACAGTCAATCATCGTAAAATTTAGTATAAATAATTCAAATAAAAATTTAGTATACTTGCGACAGTGATACCCTACGGTCCTAGAGCCTCCAATAAAAGACGGGACTATAATTTTATCTTGAGAGGACCAAAGAATGACATGGTCAAGAAATTTATTCAATGAGATTATTCAACAACCTATTGCTAATGACTAATTTTTAATTGTATCTTTCATACAATACCATTGTAAATATTAAATTGGAATTTAAAATTTGGTTTTTTACTTACCATTATAAAAATTAGTTTATGGCAATGTCACCGTTTACTTATTGTCACATATATGGTATGATATAATGATTATAAAAATATTGTGATTGAAAATAATAAATTTGCAACAATGCCATAGTAAAAATGATACAAATCAAATTTATAACCATTGGAGTGATGTCACTTGTTATTTTTGTCTTTTGTTCACCATCAAACTCATCCAAACAAGTTTTTTCCTCTATAAGAGCAACTTTCATCTATGTGATTGGAGATTAAATTTTTTAATGTAAACTAATTGTTTATATGTAACCCATCAAAATTTGACAACGAATCAAACACATTTTATCAAAGCGATTAGGTTTTTAAACACACTCAAACCACACGTATATAAAGCTTCTTGAAAACACAAAGGAGAAGGTATGATATATTTTTAAAAAACCTAGAGGGGAATGTTTGATATTAAAAAAACCTAAAGGGGGTTTATTGTTGTTTTTGAAAAAGTGAGGGTGGGCATGGCCCCCATAGCCCGTTCTTGGTGGCGTCACCGCCTCCAATCACTATTCATTTACCACATTGATTCTGTAACAACCCTGGAAAGTGGTAGCTGAAGCTCTGCATATGGCAGGGAAACACTGTTGGTACTTTAAGTTCCAATCTTCAGTGCCAAACACTATTGGTGCTATAAACCCGGGAACGTGGTGGTGTACTCTTAAGCCCAAACATCCCCTTGAGGGTATTGCAACACTCAGTTACAACACTCTTCGTTGGGCATGTCATAAAACGACACCGGTGTAACTGAAGCAAATAAAAAATTGTGAAAATTGGGGGTGAGTCCCACTATATGTATTTATTAGAGATAAGTCCAGTAAGGAAACTTATAAGGAGTTAAGTTCATCTTTAAAATTATATATACTAACTTAAGTTCACTTTTTTTTTATCTGAAAAATACCCTTAACGGTGTTAACTTTGGTTAATTATGGAAAATCCTAAGTTAAATGGTTGAGTTATATACGGTAATAAATTGATCACTTTTTTTATGGAAATCGTATATATTAATATATTTTGCTTGAAATACGTTAAAATCAGTGGTCTGTTACTCAATTTCAAATCAGAAGATTCCATTAAAAATTCAAATTCAAATTCAAAATTCAAAGCAAGCATAATTCGTGTGTCTGTTATATCATTGAGTAATAGACTTCTGGGTTTGATATGGAGGCCAAAAGGTGATACAAGTAGCATCTGGATTTCGTTTTTTTTTTAGATTATTCTTCAACTTGCTGGGTCTTTGATTCCACTTTGTGTTGTAGCATTATTATCTGCTGAGGTATGTTCATTATAATTTACTGATTTAATTAATATGAATAACAATAATGTTTTGAACAGTTTTAGCGTTATTTGGTAGTCATTAGCCGAAAATTCTATGTTATTTACCAGAGAAGAATATTGCAATGTTTTGTCATTGTAGTTACCGTTTATGCTTTTTTTGGAATTAGAATTGCTTATTTTTAATTTTTGTTTCATTTGTTATTGCCAAAAATCAATGTCATTTTCCGGTGTTCGTGTCACGACGTTCTTTACCAAAGTTATTTATTTTTTTGAAATTAAGTTCTAATTTCTTTTTTCATTTTATTGATGCTAATTTATTGGAAGAGAATTGATTATGTTTGGTTTTCTATATTTTCCTTTTATTTTTATTTTATTGTTTGTAACAGATGGAGGATAACTTACTGGTTTGTTGCAAGTATTGTAATGAGACTGTTGTGCTAAGAATTACAATGAATTCCACAATGGATGATGTGCTACATAGGGTGTGTGACAATTGAAATGAGTTGAGTTCTGATTGTGTTGCCCTGTCGTACGCTATTCCTGGACATCCAAATTGCATTTTGCAAAATGATCATGATGTGAGAAACATGTTTCTAATTGCACGATCTGTTCAATTAAATTTTGTTGAAGTTACAATTGTTATTAAGGGGAATAGGGTTCATGATTTTGAGGGTGGGGAAGTTGTGAAAAGTTTTGAATTAATAGTTAACCCTATTGGCCGTGAGGATGATCTTCTCCCTCGTTTTTGTTCACACAATGAGAAGGTTTTGTTGACTGATGGATGGTCCAATGGAATAGTAGAGGTTGGACAGAAGTTTAAGGGAGGGTTAGCTAATTTTCCAAATGCTTTATGCAAATATGCAACTGAGGTTGATTTTCAGTTTCATTATGTGAAGAATGAAAAAACAACGGTGAAGGCTGAATATGCCATGAAATATTCTGCTGGGTGTGAGTGGTTTATTGTTGCTACACTCTAATGGATAAATGGATGATTTTACATTAAGAAGTTAAACAATGAAGACATGTGCAGTGTGGCTGCACGTACAACAAAGAACAAAAAATTGACTTCTAATTTGGTTGGGGGTCATATTGTTGACAATGTGCTACAAAAACCTGACATACGACCAGTTGATGTGAAACGTATGTTTCATACATATTATGATTTGACCATATCATATAATCAATCTTGGATGGGTGTTAAAAAAACAAAGGGTATGTTGTTTGGAGATCATTCGTTGTCATACCAACAATTATGGTGGTACATACAGTCTACTAATGAAAACAATTCAGATAGTCATTTTATGTTGTAAGGTGATTTGAACACGTAGCGTTTTAGAAGGTTGTTCATGTCATTGAATAATAGCAGTAACAATTTTTATTGTTTTGTAAGTAGCTATGAACATGAAGCAACGTTCGTATGTTGTATTTGTTGGAAGACGGTCTGGAATTTACCAGTCATGGATTGAGTGTCATTCGCATGTGAATAAGTACCCAGGTGCACTGTACAAATCTTATGATTAGTACAATGATGCGTCAAATGCTTTTTCCATGCACAATGCGACGCAAGTAGTACCATCGAAATGAGATGTAGTAAATGAGATGGATGTCCATTCAGTTAGACCTTAGGAAAATTGTAATCAAGAACGACATATGAATGAACAACCCTGTTATTGTACTTGGACATAGCTGCTACAAGTGTGACATCATTTGGTGCATGATTAGTATAGTAATGTTCATATTGGATATCGTCCTCACCCATATTGTGTACTCAGTCATGGGTAGAGTTGGTTCAGTTTATATTTTTACATTAATGATTTTCCATGTGATTATGAAGAACTTAGGAGAATGCCCATCGTTGTAAGTAAAATGGATTTGAAGTTTAACATATCTATGGTTGTGATGTAATATCATTTTTGCGAGTTTGAAGTACATACGATTGCCTGTGAATTGTGTAGAAATATTGTCAACTTTTCTTTATTTTTTTTACTCTTGCATTTAGCATAAATCATATTGATAATGTTCTAATGAATGATTGTATGAAGATACCAAAAATCAATGAGGATGAGACATATGTGTTGATAGACACATTGATAGAATACAAAAAAAAAAAGAAAAATTATCTCCTTTTGGGAGGTATGACACAAAATTGGTGAACATGATGCTATCCAAGTTGTATTGACGAATGTCAAAGTTCAGTTTGTCTTTCACTAAACTCATATGGATAATATTTTTTGAGAGAGACAATATCATACGATTTCTAAGATGGTTGATAGTGGTTTATTTGAACGAGACCCTATAACAAATGTGTAGTGCACAACCCAATCATACGTGATGCAAATACATTCTTGAAAGTAAGTTAAATGTGTTTTTCCCAACTTTTGTACATGCATGTTTTAACTGTACGCATGTTGATTACACAACAAATTAATGCTTGCTTTAAATTTACACATGTAGGAATATGAGTTTGATGCACTTTATTGTCTTGCATCGTGCCAAAACTATCAATATTTTGAGTTATTTTCAAACGAGATGAAATTACTTCAAACAATTAAGAATTGGATCGTATAGGGTCGTCCGTGTTAGTTAATTTTCCAAAGCATGTCGATGTTATAGTCATCGATGATTGACTAGGTCCGCGATGGTTATGTGCAAGGTTCGCAGTTAATATGTAATAAACATGTAGTTGTGTGTGTATTAGACTTAATAATTGCCACAAATCATTTTGGTAATTACGCGACTTCGCTTGTGGTAGTGTATGATGTACTAAATATGTGTGCATATGTATTGAACTTTCCATTTCAAATATGTTACATTTATTTTGTTTGTATAAGTTAAGGCAACTGTTTAAATGGACATGGACTGTATGGTATATGAAGTAGAATGCCTTAATTATGTGTGTTTTTAGGTATAAGACAATAGTTCATTAAGTGTAATGTTCATGTGAATTTGCCTTGTACTTTAATTTCTCATATATTCATGATTTATATATATTTTTTATATATTTTTGGTGGTGCAAATAATTTTGTGATCGTATTCTAAAAATATTTTCAATTTAGAACGTGTAAAAGTTTGAAGTGTAGAATACATAAGTTTTCCTACCCTTTCACTTAAATAGTAAAGTGGTAACCAACAATTCTCAAGCCAAACATGACATAAAATTGGATATGAATTAATAGGGGTGACAATTTTTGACATGACACGATAATTTGATACGAACACGACACGAATAAATAAGTTTGGGTTGACTATTTTTTTATACGAACCCGTGTATGACACGACCCGTCAATATGAAGTGTTAATAAGTTGTGTTCGGGTTCAACCCGCTTAATACTAATTGACCCGTTAACACGAAGTTTTTAACTCGAAAGAGATTAATTTGACCTTTTCGTTGCACATATGAGTTTTCATATTCTGATGACTTGTTTTTTTTCTTATTTCTGATATTTAATTTGGTTGCGCAATGTACGATTAACATATTTAATTAGTATTATAGAAATAAAATATTAATTATTTGTAACTTTTTATCAAGTACTGACATAATTATTGTATAAAAAAATATTATTACTCATTATTATTATCATTAACTTAACTTTTAGTTTATAAAAAAAGTATAAGGTGAGATTCAATTAAGTGAAAATAAAATTTTAGAATAAAATTTTTTATTCAAAGTTTATGTGGGTCAACACGAACACGACACGAAAATAAATAGATCAGCTTGATACGACACGATTAGTTAAATGGGTTGGGTTAGGGTTGACAAATGTTCGACACGACACGAACCCGACTCGATTGTCACCCCTAAGAATCAAGGGTAAAATTGTAATTACAATCAAACTTATGAGATGTTTTAAAAAAAAGTTATAGTTTATCCATGACCCCACCACATCATAAATCACTAACCAACTCTGGGATAGAATTAAGTAATTTGATTTTATTCCACTATTAATCCTAGTTATTAAAATTTTACTGGACTGATTAGGACTTTAAATCCAACATAGTCTAGTCTATCCGTGAATTGCCAAACACCCACGAAGTGCTGATATAAAAATTTTGAAAGTGAATGAACACATTTAAGTTAATTGGAAATTTGGACAATATTTTACGGGAAACATATTCTCTTTATTTTTTATACTTATTGTTATAATTCTAGTTTATGATCATAAACACATACATTTATTGATTCTTTAACACACATAAGACACTTGGACAAACAGACTCCATAATTTAGATCTAACTGAAAAGAAAGAAAGAAATCTTGGCTTCATGTAGAAGATGGGGGCATCTCTTATGTTTTATTAAATGCCTAAATCACCAAAACAAAATAAAAATTATGTAACAGCACATTATAATATTGAATATTTTTACTATAATAGTACATTATAACGGTCCACACATAATTTTTGACAAAGTAAAAAAAAATGCTTAAAATATGAAGTAACAAATGTGCTCACCTAATCAATTTTATCAAAATATGATGTCCTTGCGTGACATCCAATAATCAATTTTATCTCACCTAATCAATTTTATGGATGAAAACTCAATAGTGAGGCACGAGCAGAGATTACGATTATTACAAAATGCGTAGACACTTTGATCATTAAATAGGAGGAGGCATAGTAGGGCCGACTGTAGGACCTGAGCCCAATAATCCCTCCATTTTTCTCAAATTGTGACCTAGTCCAATCCACCCAAATTGACTGCTTGAATTCAAATGAGACCGAGAGAAATGGAAGATGAACAGTTTCATAGAAAAGATGATGGATGAGTAAAAGATTGTATCACACCATTCATCTGAGATTGTAATTTTTTTTACAAACTGGATCTTCTCAAGCAAAATGCAGACCAAATCATTCAAGTTAATAATTTGATCGATGTGGCGATAAGAGAGTTTTGTACATCTGGATCCTCATTTGTGATGGAAAAGTTGATTGACGTTTGTAAAGCAGTCTATGATTTAGGTGTTTAGATTAACCATGTCTTCTAGCCTCACTTTGTTACTGGATACTTAGTATGTGAAAGACTTATCTATCATCTATTGTAGGGATATAGCAACGGTCAGAGCCATTGTGTTGGCAAAGAAGATGACTGCATTTAGCCATTTAGCTAATTCTTTGGTATTACCATCGGATTCAAAATAGCTTAGGGGTGAAATACTAACCGTGGCAAATATTACCACCGGCTGTTCCACCTCCTGCACATCCACTAATACCACCACCTTCACCCTTGGCACTACGGATGGAGAGATCACCTAGTCCTGTGAGTCCACTGAAAATGGATCATTGGAGAGCGCAAATGGTGATTCGGCTCCCTTTGGTTTGTGAGTTGCTGGACAAATCTATGAATTGAGACTCTGAGTAACAAGACAAAAATAAATGTGGAAAATAGGATTATTAATCTCTTTGAATATAGAAATTGATTGGTAAAATTGAAGCATAAATTATTGTGTTGATTATCATATATTTTGTTATATTTTATAAAGTTAAACAATGTGTTATACTTTTTCGAACTTCTTTATACTATATCATACCAATTGGTCAGTTGACTGAGCCATAGGCTTATATGATGCAGACATATAAAATTCTACCTTTCTTAATGCGTTAGTATTTAATTGTCTTCTATGACAAGAATTCGTTGTTGTTGCGTCTTCGATCATCCGATTTAGCATCTCACCTATTGTACATCTCGTTCTTTGGTTCTTTATACCGTTCTCCCAAGCTTTCTTATCAAACCTATGAAAACTCTACAACCAAACTAACAAGAAGATGATTAGTTACAAGAGAGTGTTTATAATAATCAAAACCTTGCTTAACCAAGTATAGAGATAAGATTATCTCCTTTCACCCCAATCTCAACGTGAATCTCAAAATTTTCCTTCTCCAGAGTTCATTGTCCATATTTCACTACCAAATGACAATGAGATATAAAATCCTTATAATTGTAACCCAGAAAAAATGAGTAATGTTAGATGGACTTAAAAATTAGACTTAAAACATTGACTTGATAATCCCAACCATTGAATAAGTAGTAGGTCCCAATAAATGTTGGGATCTACAGTAAAATCAATGGTTGTAATTATCAAGTCTAGTTTTTAAGTCCATATAGCATTACTCAGAAAGAATACAATGACGTAATTCAGAATTGAAATTTAAAGCAATCTGTTTGCGAGAATCCAACCAATAGGGGCATTGGCATGGCTGGATATGGAAATTTCCTTATTGTTAGCAAAAGAATCGCTACACCAGTGTAAGCTTCTCCTAGAATTTTAGCTCAAAACGACACCCTGAGATGCCATAAAAATTTGTTTAATTTAAGAGATTCTATCAAGCAAAAGATAACATTCATTTTGAGAGAGGAATAACCACCCTCGCAATCAACTCCTAAATCCCACTCCAGCAGCTACCGACTGAACTGTATTCTTCCCAATCTACTTGAATCTTGAATGTGTCCAAAGAAATCTTGGATTCATATTATAAATGAGACAGTAGAGGTAATTCTGTCATAAAAAAGGCTAAAATTAGTGAAACTATAAACCACTCGCCTAATATTTTAAAAAACAGTCTTTTTAGGCCTTAAAAAAATTTGTGTCTCGGTCTACTGACTAAAAAAGTTGGAACATTATACTTGTGACCAATTTTTTCCAAAAATTAAAAATTGTGGCGTTAAACTTCATGAGACAAATTTATTTGATCACGAACATTGGTGACTATGATGTCAAGAAGGCCCCTTTGCGAATACCCAACACCAATGGATGCTTATTGTTCTTCACATGTTTACCCTCCCGCCATTGGCTATAAGTGTCCGATCCTCAACGTTGCTTGTGTACGAAAAGGATGGTTGTAGGTGAGAGTTTGTGTGGGTGCTGGAAAAGTGGAACAATTAGTGAAGGATATGGGGTTAGATAGGAAATGTGGTCAGGTGAGGTTGTAGGAAAGTCATCCACCAATTCCTTTTAACTCCACGAATACTTCACAGCACCACGAGCACAGCTAACCCCGGTTCTCTTTTTCCGTTCCTATTTCAACCCTACTCTATAGTACCCCTCACCCCTCTCTCTCTCTCTCTATATATATATATATACACACACACACCCCCCTTAGACGGTCACCAGTGTGCGTGATTGCAAAGGAGTGAGATTGGGAGAGTAATAGCTATAGACACTTGAGTGCGGTAAGAAAAAGCGTTATGGATTCAGAAAAAAAAAAAAAAAAGAGGAAAAAACAATAGAAAAATTAAGAATATTTTAAATGAAATGAACACCAAACCCTTCTTTTTCTTTTTTCTTTTATTAATGGTAATAGATATTCGTGGTGACTTGGAGGTTGGTTGTTGAGTAACGGATGCACTTGCACCGTTGGTTTGATACTTTGATGATCTATTTCACCTATGAGTCAAAGCTCTTGTCACGTGCTACTGGTAGAAGGTAGAGATAAAACTATAAGCATTTCGCACGCTTAAGCGTGTGATATTTTTTTAGCTTATCCTCTATAAATTAGGAGCGGACAGGCCAGTACCCTAACCAAAGACAGCACCTCTCTGGAGTAATCTCAATCTCTGGTTGCGGGACCAGGTAATTTGCTCTTCTTTTTCTTCTTCTTCTTCTTCTTCTGATTTGCTTGCAACAGAGGTTTTGTTTTTTTTTTTTTTGAACTTTGTCACTTAATATAGATATCGTTTGACTATTATTTTCTGGTTATTGCAGATGGATTATGATTTCGTTGTCAGTTCATCCGATAATTATTATCGGATGGTAGAAATGTTTTGGTGATCGGTTATGGGTGAGTGGTTTCCATGCTATCCTTGTCAAGAGAGCAGTCTCGCAGTTAACCTTTGTTTCATTGTCTGTTCGACCTTGAACTTGGTAGTTATCAAACCCTAGTTATTTTTGCGTTACATATTATAGTCATATGATTACGATCTAACAAGAAACTTCACTTAGTCTCAACACTGATCAACTCTGAGTAGGTCTCTCTCCCTCTCTCTCTCTCTCTCACACACACATCCCTCTTTGTTAAATCATGATGGCACAGTTTCGGAGTTTTTCTCTCTCCAAAGACATGCTGCAGCTAGTCAAGCTGCAGCTTGTGCATATATATACGTACCTACTTGTTAGATAGGTCTGTTTGTAGAGTTAGTACACAGAGAAGATAATTAATAGAAAGGCTATATAGAGGTATGTGTTTTCTATTGGATCTTCTAGTTTTGTAATAGGTGTTGATGGTGGGGATTTGGTAATAAGCTTTTGTATTAGTTCAGAAGCATGTAGTCGTTGGCCAATTTGATCAACGTAGAATGATGGCTGCCTCATAATCAGATAATGTAGAGGTTCTTTGAACGTGTTTATACAAAGTTCATTGAGGTTTCCAGAGAATTACCGAATTCTAAGTCCTTTACAAAGACATGGAGTAGTTTAGTGCTTCTGCAACTGAAAAGGGATATGGGTAGTTCAAGTGATTTAGCTTCCATTGAAATTGAATTATATAGCTCCTTATATTGTGAAAGAATTAAACAAACTATAACATGCGTGGAGAACATATAATTTATTTCCTAAACAATTTGAGTAAACCATGTTTGATAAGGTTCATATGCATGCATTTTCTGGTAATTGTAGAGTGTCGTGAGAATTTTTCTCAAAACGTAGTGGTGTATAGTCGAATTGTTTGGTATAGTTTTTTCTATAGGTCAAATTGGCTTAGTACAAATTCACATTGAGAGATGAAACAATGATGTTTACAGAGGTAGTTGATGACAGTTAGGAAACTCTATCTCTTCCCGATTTAAGATATATGGTTTCTACAGGGAGGATAAACAAGGACAGAGGTGCAGTACGTGGGGCTATAACTTTTTTGAGAAGTTGTGATATTTTATTCCAACTGTTAGAGCCTCAGAAGCAAAAGTGATGAGGTCAGTGGGATACAAAACTATCAAAAGATTCAAAACAGATATTCCAAATCTGTTGGATCTCTCATAAAGTGGTTTATTTTATGCTTATTAAAGATAATTGCCTACTTTTCTGGTTTTATATCCTTATAAACTATAAGTGTAATTAAGTTTGTTGTTATGGGAATGTAATTAACGTCCCACATGTGTACTTATTCCCGGAGAAATAGACTACACTTGTTAGGTAGCTAGCTAGATTTTAAGACCATAGGACTTCTTTGGGCTTTTATGGCAGTCCTGTAGCATTTGTGCATCTTTTGAGCAGAAAGTATTTCCAGTTACCTGCCAGATGCACGTAATTTGTCTTCTTCCCTTATCTACTTCCAGTCCTCCCCTTGTGGAAAACTATCCATCAATCGGTTGAAATATCTAAGGAGCGGGTACGTGGACAACATGAATTTAGTGGGATATCTTGAAGTGTCTAGCTGATGAGTGTTGACTAGAGGAAACTTTTGTTTTTCAATTTTATGAGCCAAATATAGGAGAATTAGGCAAATGAAGAGAAAAAATTCTTAAGCCCTCTCTTTTGAGTAAATATTGAGTGCAATGGTTATACTACGTGAATTTGCTTTTTGGGAATGTTTGGTTTTTTATTATTTTTTTCTTGGTGGGGTGGAGTGTGGGGAAGGGTTTGCCACCGGCTGCAACTATGCATATGAAGTACATTATGTAGTTCTATTGGAACCCCATGTGAGCCGACAAGAAACAACTTATAATCTTTCTTTTTTTGGGTGGGGGGGGGGGCAACAAAATAGGGTTCATATATATAAAATATGAAATTAATAAAATTTAAGCTTAGGTGGTTATGTGTTCAACTTGTATATGAGTGTTCTGAATTTAGCGACCTCTCAACTATTTTCTTAAACCTGGGACTAGAGCATGAAACTAGTAAGAGATTTATCATCACATACACAAGAGCAAAAACACTGTATCACAAAACTCTGAAGTAATTGCATCAGTCTAAGGTCGAACTGACAATGGAAGTGAGGTATAATAAGCAAAGACTGGTTACTTGCCAAGGTTTTGCATGGAAATCAAAACCCTTTTCATTACGTTTTGCGGGTTCAAGATTCAAAACGGCAAAAAAGTCTCATCTTATTGAAAATGGGAGCGGCAGTTGAAGTGTTTGCATGGTGTTGGCAGGTAATCCTTCTCTCTCTCTCTCTCTCTCTCACACACACACACACACACGAAGAGACTGATACGGTTTCATATATTGTGATGTCCAGTGGAGAGGATACAGACCATATACATGACTGCTGTATAAAAAGTCCAACTCAGTTGTCGTGTCATTTGGACTCTAAATTTGGTCTCAAAATTTAGTCAGTGTAACATTACTCAAGATTTAAAAAGTGCTTTTCTTGCATCTTAATTGTCCAATTTATGTCATAAAGAAGTTCTACACCAATTCGAAAATTTGAATATAAAGCAAAATATTAGGTAGCTTTAAATAAGGTCATACCGGTTGAATAGTGCAATGAAGTTACGACCTCAAATTAAAATTAGATTCTAATAACATTCCTCTTTGTGAATACTTGACAACATCAAGCCCTATACTTAGTTTGTTTTTAACTTTTTGGGTTAAAAACAGTGATATCACCTTAATTTGTCTTTATTAGCATTCTAAATAGTTTTTTTTTTCCCAGTGTTGTCTATAAACTATGTGAACGGTACTCATTTCTAAACATAACCCATCTCTTTTTGTTGTTTCTCTATTTGAAAGATAATAATGCTACTTGTATTTATTTTATAGCGCTAATGCATTATTGTAGTTCTAATTTTACAGTGGAACCACCTTATTTAATACCGGGATCCAACGATAACAATGTATGAAATCTCTAAATTATGTGCCACGAACATCACCCTTTAGAAAGTAACTTGTCTTCTTAACAAACTCAATTTTCTCCCTCCAAAACTTCTACATATAAAAAGATACAGAAGTATTTACTTTCTATCTCTAATTTTTTTTTTTTTAATCCTTAGAAGAAGTGTCCATCCTGAGTAGGTAACGTATTTCCATGGAGGCGACTCCTACTACTATAGACTCTTTTCCTCTTTCCTCAACCGATGCACTGTAACTTAATAATAGAGTAATGTTACATAAATTTTATTTAGTTACTTTATTTTATGACTTAATTATTCTTCATCATTAGTTTGACAGTGGGACCCCTGTAAATCGAGATTCATTATCAATTCAATAACTATAATTCATCATATCACCGATAAGATCACTAAATTAGATATAAATAGAATTTCCCTTAATAATAACATAGCCCATATTCTCTCTCCATTTCTTCTTCTTCTTCTTCTTCTTCTTCTTCTTATATTCTTTCTATGCAGAAAACTCAAGAAAACATAGTTCCAGGCATCAGACTCGATTACCAAAGCCCACTTTCGAACCTGTATATAAAACCCAATATAGCCACCAACGAATCATAACCTAATTAACTCATTAACACCATCGTATATAGCGATATATGTACATGCTTGTATGCATCTGTCTGTGCATCTGTGTATACATACGAAATTTATTAATAGAAGGGCTTACTCCTACACGCAGGTGGTTATAGGTTCCAATTTCATCCACTTCCAACCCCATCCCCCCCCCACCCACCCACCCAAAAAAAAAAAATGCATGATCGTAACGGATGAGTGACGGTGGTCTTAGGTGGAGCTGGTGGTGATATGGTGGTGGAGGATAGAGACGATTGTGGAAGTTGGTGGTGTTTGGAATTGGGAGGTAATGAATATGTGGACCAGTTCCTAGACACATAAGTAGAGAGACTAGAGGTAATGAGAGTTGGGTGGAAAGGAGTTGGGGCTTAAAGTGGTGGTGAGGTTGGTGGAGGTAGATGGTGACTGGCTTTTGGAAGACATAGAAAAGGGGCTTTTTTTTTTTTTTCTAATTCATCTTCACTCGGAACTAAATAATATGTCACTGATATAATAAGTAAAATACAATCTTTAAATGAGTAGATTGGGATCAATAGTATTATCATATTCACGTCATGTGGTCACGTTTGTAGTTTTTTTTTTTATTATAAACCTTTTATAATTTCCGATATTTATGATTACCATATGGCTATACAAGGAAATGTATTTTTCATTCCCATATAATTAACAAAATTAATTCTAATCATATATTCATAAACTGTGTTAATTATTTGTGATCGCTAATTTTAAAAATAATAAAATAAAAAATTACACGTAATATATGTTATCAAAAAAAGGAGGTTTTTTTAGTAGCGTAGTTGATCCTGATTGATTAACCGCTGTGAAAATTTTCAGACAGATGTGGGTCCTACATTGTCATGCAGCACCATGGCCAAAGTTGCCAAATTATGTGATCTAGCTCCATGCAAAGAATCCAATTCTGGGTCGAATCAAAGCTTTGTCGAGGTTAGGCTCACTTTTAAATCACCCCATTTTACGGTGATAATTTTTGACACGATACGATAATTCGATACGAACATGATACGAATAAATGAGTTTGAGTTGACTATTTTTTTATACGAACCCGTGTATAACACGACCCGTCAACACGAAGTGTTAATGAGTCGTGTTCGGGTTCAACCCGCTTAACCCGAATTGACCCGTCAACACGAAGTTTTTAACTCAAAGGAGATTGACCTGACCTTTTCGTTGCGTATACAAGTTTTCATGTTTTGATGACTTGTTTTTTTTATTACTTCTGATATTTAATTTGGTTGCGCGATGTACGATTAACATATTTAATTAGTATTATAGAAATAAGTGAAAATAAAATCTTAGAATTAAATGTTTTATTCAAAGCTTATGTGGGTTAACACGAACACGACACGAAAATAAATAAGTTAACTCGACACGACACGATTAGTTAAATGAGTTTGGTTAGGGTTGACAAATGTTCGACACGATTAATATTCAACACAACACGAACCTGACACATGACTGGATTGCCACCCCTACCCCATTGGCTGGCTCTTTGGATTGTCAGATTTAGATTTGATCGTTAATGATGGTAAGATTTAAGTTTGGGCCAACCATATAAAACTCAGAACATTTAATGGCTCCTAGTTACATGGTAGTTCAAATGCTCCGTTAGTTAGGGGTGTTAATCGAGTCCTTGTCGAGCCTAATTTATACATAAACGAGCTGGCTCGTTTAACTATTTACTCATAAACGAACTTAAAATAGTATTCAAGCTCGGCTTGATTAACAGCCCTACCGTTAGCAGTCTGTTCTCTCTGAGCCACAATGCCAAAAAGGGAGTTCAACAATATTTAGATCGATATATTGTTGTTCGGTCACATTAAGCTTGGCGAAAATCAATCCAAGAACGAGGAGCTTGGTATGCATTAAATCCCAAGCATCTCCCGTTGTATCACGTGTCCAGGGGACATGGGAACAACTTCTGGAGTCCTTAACAAACACGTACTCTCTGATAAAGAGAATATTTGTAAACATTCCGTTTAAGGATCGTAGACATAATTGACGTTAGGATGACAGACACCACTACAAGTCAAAGGAAGAGAGAACCACATAATCATCCAAGGGAAGGAAGGAATTGCATGAAACCTTAGATGATTACTTGTATAAATAGAACACAGACACGCTATATAAAAAGGTTCCAAAAAAAATTATATTCACAAGGCATTGTATACAAAGGCTCTAAACCAAGAAACCCATTGTAATCTTCTTCTTCAAACAATATAAACCCCAAGGATGAAGAGTCTTCATTGCAGTGGACGTACCCTTAATCTTTCGGTTAAAGTGAACCACTTATATACTATTTTTGATCCAACTTCATCTTTTACTTCTTTGTTTACTTAAATATTCACATCATCTCCCATTGGGTCTCATAACCATTCTTCTACACCTTGGCCAAGTAATTTCGACACCCATCAACTATAATACAAAAATAAATAAATAAATAAATAAAATTTGGTATCGTAATTTCAAATTTTATTATTTTAATGAGTATTTTATATTTTTATTGGTTATTTTACAATAAAAAAATTTGTAACTTTTGCGAGTATTTTTACGACTTTAATTGGTGTTTTGTGTTTAACATAGTAAAAAAATAGTTATTATAAAAATGATAAAAATACTCACAAAAATAATAAATGATGATATGATTCCAATAATAATATAGTTATTAATATATCATACGAGACGATTGATAGTGAGCTTCTTCTACTACCCAATGAAAACAGAGATATGTTTTCAATTTTCTCACATCGATTCAAATTCTGGATAATTCTTTAGATCAAATTATGAAAAAATTATCATTCATAAAGTTTTGACATAATTGACATGTATTTGACTGAATTGAAGAGAATTAATCTATGTGTGCGTAAGTTGATCTGAAAAAATCGTTGAAAAAAAAAAGGAGTATGACATGATGATCCATTGTTGCCAAAAACTAAACATGATTGTGGGGGATGGGGTAAATATCATTGTTAAACCATGGCAAAAAAGATAGAAAAATAAGTGAAAGTTCCCAACAAAATAATGTCGGTAGGAGTCTTTTGTGATGATTAGTAATTATACCTTAAACTCGTGGTATTACCTTTTCACTTAGGGATATAATGGTTTAGATAGAGAATGGTGAAGTAATTTTAGGCATGTTCTTTTGTGCCCTTATTTTTTTGTACAAGATTGATTTTCCTTTCTCAGGCTACCAAACTGAACGTTGTTAATGAGATTTAAAATTTGATCTAATCTGTTGTGGTGTATAGGTAAGAGTTGGCATAATTCAATAATATTATCGAAATTGTAGTGTTTGACTTCTTCATTAAGACTATATCACGCATCACTCAATATATCAAAATTTAAAATCAAAAAATATTACTCTAAACAAAATACGCTCATCACAATCCACATAACTTTATTGGATCTTGCAATTTAAGCAATGAAAATTATTATTTGGGGGAACGAGTTTTAGCAATAACATAATTGTGATTTATATGTGTAATGCTCATATAGATCTGTTTGGACTTAAAATATAAAATTATAAGAACATTCGATGCATGGGTGGTTTGTAAGTTTTAAGACATTAAAGAATTATCACGTGTCAGAATCTGAAGAAAATGCAGGAAATGATCAGTCATAGCCTTATTTGAAAAAGGAGAATAACTATCTAGGAGTTACAAGCCAATTAATCGTCGATGGAGAGAGAGCTCATAGAAGGGAGTGGCTATAAAAGGCGGACAAGAAGTAGAACAACAACTCAAACCCCCTACAAGACCCACGATCAGGGCATTTAGAAGTAGTACTAAAGTTAGTTTTAGAAAGTAGTTAGCACTGTAATCAAAGGTTGTTAATTTAGGGGGTGTTTGTTTCATACTTTTGTTTCTTGTTTTAATTTTTTGAATAAACAAAAACAAAAACATGGTTGGGTTTGTGTTTAATATAAAATTAGTTGTTTCGAAAACAAGACCCAAAAACAAGGAACGAAAAAAATATGTTTTCGGAAACAAGAGAAAACAAAAACACGCGCTAAAAGAGTTAATGAGATCCGGGTTTCAAACTTTATTAAACTATTTAAACAAAAACACATAACAAAATAATCTTTTTTCATGAAACTATTTAAACCCACTTCATTTCTCTCTCCTCTCCATCGCTGCCTCACTCTCTCTATTGTCTCTCCATCGTTGCCTCACTTTGTCTATTGTCTCTTTCACCGTCATCGATGAGGAGCAGCCATCTCCTCTGCTCTCTCTCACCGACGGGGAGGTAAGCCCCTTCTCTTTCTCTCCCTTTGTACCTCTCTAATCTCATCTTCTCTCTCTCTCTCTTTCTCTATATATACACATATGTGTGTGTTGTATGTGTGTGTGTGTTCCGTGTGCTATTTGTGTGTGTATGTTGTGTTCTCTGTGTGTGTGTGTGTGTGTGTGTGTGTGTGTGTGTGTGTGTGTGTGTGTGTGTGTGTGTTTGTGATTGAATTGTCATTTGAGATTGAATTGAGATTGTGATTGAATTGTCATTTGGAATTAAATTATCATTTGGGATTGAAGTAATGTATTGAATTCTCATTTAGATCACTATTTCAATCAATTATCAATCATTATAATTTTTTAAATAAAAATAAAAGTAATGTATATTATTGACCATATCATTAATTCATCAAATTAATTTAATATGTTAAGTCTCAATAGCATTGTTGAAAGAAAAAATAGAGGACTTTAAGGATATAACTTGAAGTGGCTATTAAATATGTTTTTGTTTTTATTTTCATAATTTCATAAACACAAATGACTCTCAAACACGTTTTCAATGTTTATCACAAACAAAATAAAAATTATCTCTATTTTTTATTTTTTTTAAAACGCTAAAACAAAAAAGTTACCAAATAATCCCTCAATCTCTCTATAATTGAAACTAATTCGATTGGGTTAATAAAGAAATTCACTTTTATTAATTCATCATTCTGTGTGTTCATTGCTTTAAAATTTCATCAAAGGAAGACTTGAAATAAGACAACTAGCTCATCTACAAACAATCGTCTGAAAACTATTTGTCAATTGAGGTGTTCTATCGATTGCAACAAATTTCGGAGCAACGAGACCAAACTTTCTCTACTTGTCCCTCACTAGTACTAGTAATTTCACCAAATTCATCAACTACTAATCAGTTTCTATCCTGAACTAAGATGAGAGATTTTTATGTTATAGTAAGTATGAGTAGCATTGAAATGCACAATGCACGAAATTGTCAACTTCCCACACCTTTTGCCCCCAATCATCCACAACACTTTAGCACTTTCACAGAGGTAGTACAGGGGTGTGTAGGAATGTTGCTTAGATGAAGCTTCTCATGTGGCATGTATATATCAACTTATCCTAGGTATCAAGCTAACCAATGTGGATACAAACCGGACCATCTACAAACTTTAGACCTCAATAAGCAAACATGAGCATATATAGACACATATGGTCATTGCAAGCAAAATAGACTACTCAATTCAGTATTTTACCTATCCGTATCATTTAGTCTTTGGGTTTTCGAAATAGTATACAAAAAAGTGTTTCAAATCGGGATTTAACAACTTTCTAAATTTGGTCTGTGCTAGATGCATATTCCTTCTTTTTTGATGATACGGCATATGTCATTTACTATGCTATCTTTGAACAAGGAATCCCCATTTAAATGATTTATTTCTAAAAAGTTAATCATTGACTTTTCTTTTTATCGGAATAATTGGGTCGTTATGTTCATTACTAAACTTGTTGAAGAGATGAAATATGTGATAGGAATTGAAACTTTAGAGGAAAACAAGGCTGAAAGAAATGACTTTTATGAACTGTCACAATAGTGATTGATTTTCTGTGACTTTTTTTAGTTGCATGATTATTGGCGTAGTTGTTAGCTGATTAAAAGCTTCAATAAATTCAAAAAAAATAAAAAATAAATCCCTTTCAAAAAAGATTTGAGCCAAACTCAATCGATGGATGCATCTAAACACTCTCCCCCTTTGACCTTACTCCACTATCTCAAACTCCTCCCTCTCCACATTTCCCATCATGCACTCAATCCCATGCCCATTTTACACACCCTATCCTCCTCTTAGCCGTGGTAGCAAATTTCGTCAAATATCCTACTCTCAACCCAGTTATTATCGCCATTAATGAAAGTGCACTTTATAATGATTCACTACCATGACAACTCCATCATTTGAAACAACAATTTTATCAATCATCCTTAATTCTCTCATCAGTCACTGTCCTCACCTTCCCGCCATCAATGTTGACTGACGGGACTTTAGGCAGCTCAACAGCCCTCAAATCGACGCGTGTAAAGATGCAACTATTATACAACTCAAGAGGCGCCAAAGAATGGAAGAAATGAGTAATGGCTTGGAGGAGCCGAGTACATGTACTGACGCCAGCATTTAAGACGACTTAACAGTGAATTTTTGGCAATGTGAATGACTGAAAAACACCAGAGATCCCACCCCGAGGAGTATGTGGAAAAAGATGAGCAAATCGTCTCCTTGTTCATGCGTGTGATCCAGGAGACCGAGATGCCAAAGAAGTTCATCGTGCCCTGATTTAAGGTTTGCGATGGAAGAACCGATCCTCAGAGCCAAATACGACAATACAAACAATTGATTTCTCTGTACAACACCTATCAAAATGTGTTGTGCCGAGTTTTTTCCATGATTTTAGGGGACACCGCCATGAAATGGTACAAAAGCTTAGCCCCTGAGAGTATTAGATCGTGGAAGCAAATGACTGAGCTCTTTGTGGCCTAGTTCATCATTAGTAGCAAGAGGCCTAAAGACATTGGCGTGTTGCTCACTCTCAAACGAAGGACAAGAGAATACCTTTGGTAATATGCAATAAGGTACTGGGAGGAGGTTAACGAGGTCGAAGCATGTTCATAGACCATGGCTGTTGCGACATTCTGGCTGGGTTTGTACCGGGATGCCGATTTATATAGATCTCTTACCAAGAAAGCCCTGGGGGATATGCGGGACTTGATAACACAAAAAAAAAGTATGCTAGAGTGGAGGAAGAGTCAGCGGCCATTGACCATAAGGCTCCAACGATAAGAAAAAGGGAGAAGGAGCCATCGACAAGAAGAGGGTGAATACGAGGGGTGAATATGATCTTTAACTGGCCACCCAAGATGCAAGGGGACCTTTCCATAAGGGGATCGAAATCTTGGTGTTCTTATTATCGAGACGTGGGACATTTGATTGAGGACTGCAGGGTATATAAGTCCTTCCTTGAGTAGCTAGTTTGAGATGGACACTTGAGGGATCAGCAGCGGGAGGAGTCGACACTCCTCAAGAAGCCGCAGTCGTCATCAAGGTCATACACGCTTGTACGATGGAGAGATTGACTTATAATTCCCTTTGGCCCGACCTCCAGAGGGTCTCGCAAACAATGAAAGTAGAAGGTAAGAAGTGTAAGGAGCAGACATCAAAGAGGCCTCGACCAAATGCCGAGACAATCTATTTTTTCGATGCCGACCTCACTAGATTGGTACTCCCACACGATGACGCTCTGGTGATTACCCTCCGGATCGACATGTATGACATTAAGAGGAACTTGGTGAACTCGGGTAGCTCATCCGAGGTGATGTATGACAATCTCTTTTGTAAGATGGGGTTCACCTATAAGGATTTGCAGCCGATAAAAACCCCTCTCATAGGCTTCAACTGTTCCAGCGCGCTTCCTCTCAGGAGGATCACCTTGGTGGTCAGTGTCGGGATCATCGTATTTTCGTTGGAGTTTGTGGTAATTGATTCTAATTCGCTTTACAATGTCGTTGTAGGAAGGACCTAATTGCATGCTATGAAGGCAATGCATTCATCATATCATCAAAAGATAAAGTTTTTCACTCCAAAGGGTGTTATGGAGATTCAAGACAACCAGACATCGTTACGCTGCACTAAGCATTAGAGTGAAAATTCGAGCTTAGGAACGTGATCACAAGGCGATGATGGCCAAATACCAATCACAGTTTGGTCACCCTGGGGTGGATGAGCCTGTCACAGAACCCACTGATAGATCCACGAAGGCGATGATCAAAATTTTTCTGGATCCCATAGATGAAGAGAAATATTTTTTAATAGGGGCCTCGTTAAGAAACACTGAGAAATAAGACATGATACTATTCTTACAAAAGAATGCCGATGTGTTTGGCTAGACACAAGCCGAGATGACAGCCATAAGCTCGAGGTAATGACCCATCAGCTTCATGCGGACCCATCCTTCAAACCTGTAAGGAAGAAAGCTCAGAGAATGGTGCCTCATCACCCCAAGCCCGTTAATGAGGAGGTTGACAAGTTAATAGGGGCCGGCTCAATCAGAGAGGTACAATTCACCCAGGGTGTGTTTGGGTAATGGGGTTGGATAGGATAGGATATGTTTTTTTATATCCTAACCCATCCAAGCCAAACCCACTCATCCACTTTAAAATCCTAACCTTTGAATATATCCAATCCCAACCTTTGTTTGGGAAACAAATATGTATTTAGTGGGTCTCATGGATTACACAAATAATTTTGTAATAGTTTACCATTTTACCCATGACTCTATTCATTTTAATCCAAACCAATCATATCCTTCTATGTTTTGACAGATGGATTATCTTAATAAAATTATATATTTTTCACATATGCATAAAGACATATAAAATTATATATGATTTAGACCCCTTGCTTATTTTTTTTTAAATTTTATTTCAATAGATAGTATAATTATATACTAATTACAATTTTTTAAGAAAAAAATAAAATTTTATTTTAATAAATAATATA
>CM042199.1:6863413-6876709 GCA_023539305.1 Ilex asprella
AGTATATAATTATACTATCTATTGAAATAAAATTTAAAAAAAAATAAACAAGGGGTCTAAATCATATATAATTTTTATATGTCTTTATGTATATGTGAAAAATGTATAATTTTATTAAGATAATCCACCTGTCAAAACATAGAAGGATATGATTGGTTTGGATTAAAATGGATAGAGTCATGGGTAAAATGGTAAACTATTATAAAATTATTTGTGTAATCCATGAGACCCACTAAATACATATTTGTTTCCCAAACAAAGGTTGGGATTGGATATATTCAAAGGTTAGGGTTTTAAAGTGGATGAGTGGGTTTGGCTTGGATGGGTTAGGATATAAAAAAACATATCCTATCCTATCCAACCCCATTACCCAAACATACCCTATAGCAACCGGGTCAAGGTTTGACCCGGGTTTGTTATCCCATCTCAAAAAATCTTCCCAAACAAGGAATAAATGGGACCCACTACCTTCTTTACCTATCCTTATGGGTGTTAACCCCCTTTATCCCACTACCCAAACACACCCCCAGTGGTTATCCAACATGGTATGTGCAAAGAAGGAGGAGAAATGATGAGTTTGCGTGGATTTTAACAATTTAAACAAAGCGTGCCCAAAGGATGAATACCCGTTGCCAAAGGTCGATCAGTTGGTCGATGCGATCGTGGGTCACAAAGCGTATCACCTTTATGGATGCTTGAGAAAGGTACCAACAAATTCCCTTGCTGAAATCAGATTAGGAGAAAACGACTTTCATTATGCCCGGGGGGATTTATTGTTATAATGTGATGTTGTTCGAGTTGAAGAATGTTAGTGTCACTTACAAACGTCTGATTAACAAAATTGTTAAGTAGAAACTCGGCGTGACTATGGAGGTTTACATCAATGATATGCTAGTAAAAAGAAAAGAGGGGTCTGACCATCTCCGGGACCTTGGCACCACCTTCACCATACTCTGACGGTATGGTTTGAAACTTAATGCCTCCAAGTGTGCTTTTGGTGTAAGCTTGAGAAAATTCTTGGGGTATTTGGTCACCCATAGAGGCATCGAGTCTAACTCCAAACAAGTACAGGTTGTGCAAAACATCTAAGCGCCTAGAACCACTAAGGACATCCAAAAATTGATTAGGACGCTTGCAGCCCTTAATAGATTCATCTCCATGTCCTCAGATAGGTGCAAGCCGTTCTTTGTCATGCTGAAGAGGTCGACTAAGGGGACTTGGGACGAGAAGTGTGACCGAGCACTCGAAGGGATCAAGTAGTACTTGAAGTCCTCTCCAACCTTGTCTATCCCAACAACGGGTGAAGCACTTAATCTCTACTTTTCAGTCTCGGAAGGGGCCGTAAGTGGTGCCCTTGTTAGAGAAGGTGAGGGAGCACAAATGCCCATTTACTTCGTGAGTAAAACCCTACTTGATGCCGAGACACGGTATCTACCAATGAAGAAGCTTATCCTGACCTTGGTTGTCTCAGCGAGGAAACTTAGACATTATTTTCAAGCACATGCGATAGAAGTCCTAACCAATCGTCCCCTAAAGCTCATCCTTTACAAAACCGACATGTTAGGAAGGGTTGCCAAAAGGGCAGTAGAGCTCGGGGGGTTTGAGATCAGGAATAAACCTAGCACTTTGATTAAACGACAGATCTTTGCCGATTTTTTTGCGTAGTTCTCTGCGTTCGAGCCCCCACAAGAGGTTTCATAATAAAGCAAGCTGTTAGGTTGAGGTTTAAAACATCCAATAATGAGGCCGAGTACGAGGCACTGTTAGCAGGACTCGATATTACATACTCGATCGAGATTAGACACCTCCATGTCTTCTGCGACTCGCAGCTAGTGGTGAATCAGATCAACGATGACTACGAGGTTCGGGACAACAGAATGAAGGCATATAATCATAAGGCAAAATCTAGGATCAAGAAGTTAGAAAAGGTGGAAGTCTCTCAAATTTCAAGGGATCGCAATACTCACGCCGATGTGTTAGCCTGCCTAGCCTCAACTTTAGCTTCTAAGATAACTTGGTGGATCATCTTTGAAAATTGCGAATCCTGAGCATAGAAGAAAATAAGATCGAGCAAGTGTTGTCGACGTAAATGCAAAAAGCGCCTCCAGGTTGGATGGATCTTGTAGTCACATATCTAAGGGAAAGAATGTTTTTCGAGGATATCAGAGAGGCCAAGAAGGTCAAACTTAAGGCTCTTAGATTCTGAATATTCGCCAATCATCAGTAATACCAAAAATCCTTTTCCAGACCACATTTGCTCTGTGTTTCTAAGGACAAGGTAGAGCCTTTGCTTTATGAGATCCACGAAGGGGCATGTGGGAGTTATACAGGAGGCAGATCCTTCGCACACCAAGAAATGTCCCAAGGGTATTGGTGGCCTTATATGCAAACGGATGCTAAGAACTACGTGCAAAAATGTGACAAATGTAAAAAATTTACTCTCATCATCCGACTACCAACAGGGGATCTGAATTTATTGACAAGCCCTTGGCCATTCTCTCCGTGGGGCATAGATATTTTGGGGCCCCTCCCAAAGGCCCCTTTGGGCAAGAAATTCATCATAGTAGCTACAGATTATTTTACAAAGTGCGTCAAAGCTGAGCCCCTAAGGCACATCCGGGACATTGAGACAAATAAGTTTGTATGACAGAATATTATCACTCGGTTCGGAATCTCTTGGGCCATCGTCTCAGACAACGGTACCCAATTCCATAGTGGAACTTTCAGAAAATTATGTTTAAAATTTGAAATACGAAATTATTATTCCATGCTAGCCCACCCCCAATGTAACGGACAAGCAGAAGTCTCAAACAAAACTGTGTTAGCCGGAATCAAAAGGAGACTAAAAAAGGCAAAAAAAAGTGGACCGAGGAGTTACTGAAAGTGTTATGGGCATACAGGACCACCCCGAGGACGTTCACAGGAGAAACGCCGTACACTCTGACATGTGGGGTCGAGGTTGTCATCCCCTCAGAAGTAGGACTCCCGAGGATATGAAACTAAGCCTTTGAGTTAGAGAACAATGATCAGACGCTTGCAAAGGATTTTGATCTGGCGGAAGAAAGAAGAGAGCTGACATCTATCAGGCTTGCAAAATACCAAGGAGAACTATCAAGATACCATCAAAAGAAGGTCTGAACGATAAATTTCCTAGTAGGAGACATGATGTTGCGTAAAGTGGTAGACACCATTTCAGAACCCACTGATGGGAAACTTGGCCCCAACAGGCTACAGGATATAGATGGTAATGATATAATCCGACCTTGGAATGTATCAAATCTGAGAAAATACTTCCATTAAACTGAATCTTAGGCTTTGCTTCTGGTCGATGATTAACACGAGCCAAGCCCTCAGTCATTAAGGGTATAGCCCCGAGGGGTGTAAGACTCCACACTTAGAGCAATGTCCTTAAATGATTAACACGAGTCAAGTGCTCGATCGTTAGGGGTATAGCCTTGAGGGGTGTAAGACTCCACTCTCGGAGCAACGCCCTAAAATGATTAACACGAGTCAAGAACTCGATCATTAGGGGTAAGGCCCCAAGGGGAGTAAGACTCCACCATTGGAGCAACGCCCTCAAATGATTAACACGAGCCAAGTGCTCTGTGGTTAGGGGTAAGACCCTGAAGGATGTAAGACTTCACCATTGGATCAACGTCCTCAAATGATTAACATGATCCAAGCACTCGGTTGTTAGGGGTACAACCCCGAGAAGTGTAAGACTCTGCCCTTAGAGCAACGCCCTCAAATGATTAACGTGAGCTAAGCGCTCGATCATTAGGGGTACGACCCCGAGGGGTGTAAAACTCTACCCTTGAAACAACGTCCTCAAATGATTAACACGAGCCAAACACTTGGTGGTTAGGGGTACGACCCCGAGGGGTGTAAGTCTCCGCTCTTGGAACAACGCCCTCAAATGATTAACAAGATTCAAGCGCTCAGTCGTTAGGGGTACAGCCCTGAGGGGTGTAAGACTTCACCCTTGGTGTAACACCCTCAAATTGCTAACACGATCTAGGCATTAGGTTTAAAAGGGGCATGGCCCCGAGGGGCCTAAAGCGGGCCTAGGACCCCCAAACACTTGTGCATTATACAAAAAAATTTATAAGTCTGAAGTATAAGGAATAGTCCAGCAAAAAGAGAGATCAGAGCATGATTAAAAGAGAAATCTCGTTAGCAAAAAGGGGATTTGTGTCCCCTAAAGCATACAAAAGAAAAGAAAATTACAAAGACAACTAGGAGACCCCGGGCCCTTTAAAATCAGCAGGCTCATCACCACCGGTTTCCTCGTCGTCCAGACCACCACGTTTCCTAGCGGTTCATCCCCAACACCCAATATTTTGTCAAGCTCGATATCAGGGACCCTAGGAATAATGAGGGACAGGAGCAAGGGGAGATCACCACTTTGTTCAACAAGAAATGAGGGAAGAGTGGAGGGATGGGTGATCAGAACCATCACTGAGTGTGATCAGTTTATTCTGGCCTTCGGCCCCCTTCCCCTTTAACTGATCCCTCATGACCTTACTCGGATTATTGTTGCTCCTCAGGAAGAATCCTTTCATCAGGTTCTCCGAGGATACTATGCATTTGGAATAATGTTGACCCTATGTCAATATGGGCGGCGTGCATGGGGTCGTCCTAGCCTTGATGTCAGAAGCAAAAAGCTAGAGTTTGAGCTCCTCGACCCTCTTTATCACTGTCGCCTCGGCAGCCTTCATCTTTTCCACCTCTGCCTCGGTTGCGGCTGCCTTGCGGATAAGGTTGGCAATGTCTTTGGCTTGATCGACGACTGTCCTCTCTACACCCCGAATATGATCATTCTTTTGGGCCAGCTCGTGCCAAAGGTTCCTTACCTCCTGCTTTTATCGTAAAAAATGATCAACAATGACTCTCATCTGCTAAGCCACTTGAAAAGGAGGAAGTTCAGTCAAGCATGACTAAAGGGGAAAAACAAAGATATGTTAGAGTTGACGAGGCACTCACCAATATGCTGTGTTGAATAGCTCCTTGAAGGAGTCTGTTGTCCCCATAGCCTCGGTATACGGCCATATCAGCCTCAAAATGGAAGCTTCAGGCGACCGCAAAGGCTACCTCAGTAGATTGGAGGGAGTCAAACTCCAAAACAGGATTCCCCCTCGTCGTCTCAACACGGAGGGCCCATTTGGCATGACCCTCCGATGCTAGAACATCATGGTGCTGCTTCATCTGTCGTTCCTCCGATCCCTTGGACTCCGATGAGGACAGTCTCTTTAACGGTCCTTCGAGGAGGTCCCTTGGGTCCGGGGAGGCAGCTGGTCCCTCGACGGGATGACAGGATCCTAAGTCCTTTGGCAGCGCAGTGGAGGCGTCTGTCTGTATGGCGGCTGATGATGCACAAATTGGTTTGTACACCACTTTTTAAGTAACAATATAAAATACAAAAAAATAAGTAAAATGAGAGAAGACAAGATTTATAGTAATTTGGTCAACAAGACATATGTCCACTTTTAATGGCTAAGTTCGCCAAAAATTTTATTAACTCTAGTGTGTTGGGAGAGTAGAGAATTACAATGGAGAGAAGAGATGAGCTTGATTTTTTAAGATGCCCCCCAAGTGTTGAGAGAACTTACAATTTATAGTCGTCTGCGTAGTAATTGCATAACCAGTCTGATGGTCATAATAGATTAAGAGCAACTTAATAGTATTAAATAGTTTAACAAACTCTCCTCTCCTTGGCGACCTCTCTTTTTCTTGGTGACCTCTCATCTCCTCAACAAGAAAATAAGTTGTGGTGCTCTCCAAAGGACTTGGTCAAAAGATGAGGGAAGACTGACTCTCTCCAAGCAGCGAGAGTGAGGCTCTTGGATGCTCCCTTACTCCAAGGTGGTTAGGAGAAAGATCTTGGATGACGTTTGCATGCTCCCTGCTGATGTAGTAGCTCCTTGAGCTCCTGATGAGCTTTTCCGGGTCAATAGTTGGACTGAATTTACTGGATCTTTGGGAGTTGGGTTGTAAACTTAGACCAGGCCTTATAACATGAGTTGGGCCCTTGGGCTTGGTCCATCAGCCGCGATGACAAAGGAACGATTGAAGCCATGTCAGATGGTTCTTCGAATCCTAAGAGTCTGCCCCTCCTTCGGGCTTCAGTGGAATCGCTGGTGATGCGAAGAAAATTGAACATCTCTGGCGAAGGGGTATGCTCGGTCTCTCGATCAGGATCACCCTCGAGGTTTTCTTCCTCTTCTTTCTCTGAGGACTAGTCTTGCCAGATAGAGGGGTTGAAATGTGGAGGAATTTGGGAGAAACGGGTATAGGTCGGCTAGCCGAGTTGTGTGTATGCTGCTTAGGCGATCGAGTCATGGGACCAGACCTTTAGCAGATCCTTAAACTTGATTTGGGATCTCAGGGGTTCGGCCGAGTCACACTTGTATCCTTCTGCAAAAATAAAACACTAAGATTAGAAATGACAACAAAATACCGAACAAGCTAAGATCAATAATGCACACCTGGATCCCTCAACACCTTGGGGCAGTACAATCCGTCATACTCGGGCCCTCCTCCCTTCTCCCTTCTTCTAACTACCACCTATCATGATCAGATCATCCACGTACCCCTTGTCCGACATGTGGGTCACCAGATACACTGAGGGGTCCCGAGACTAGAGGTAGTACATGCCCCTAACAACTAGTCTCAAGTAGTATCAGAACAAGATCTCGTCTACCACCAAGTCTACCTCGAGCCGAGTGTTTAGGGTGACTATGCCCATGACCAATTTGAAGAAGTTAAAGCCACATTGAAGGGGGAACAGCTTCAAGTGCATCAACATCTTCAACCGGAGAGGGTGGAGAGGGAAGGTAAGCCTCCTTTCCATAATGGCCTTTGTCCAAAAGGGCATTATGTCTACACCCCCCATTTCTCTACTATGGTAACGAAGGTCAAAAGGCCAGGCAAGGACAAGTTTGATAATATGATATTTTGCCTTGAAGGCCTGGATATTATTATCATTCACTTCGGTCCTCCTCGGTCAACGGCTGTCACTAGCCCTAGCAAGTGCCCTCTCCATTGTTCTACGTGGTCTAGTCATGGATTAGTCTAAGGAAAGTGTAGAAGAGATGAGAAGGAAACTTAGAAGAAATGAGGTACTTACAGGTGGAGCGTCTTCAAGGAAAGCACCCGGGAGAGTTCAGAAGAGTGCTCAGGAGAATACAGGGGAACGTTCGGGAGCTTATTGCTGAGAAAAACTAGGGTTACAAAGTTCTGATATAGCTAAAAGATCTCATATTTATACCCTGCTGAAGGGGCAGGAATCGAAAAGGCAGGTAATCATTTGAAAATTTGAAAAAATTAGCGCCAGACGTACAAGTAACCGTCCTAATTAATTAGGCATGGTTAGTAAGCCACCACTCACCTTGCGCCACCTGTCCCACGCCGCAAGGAAAATGGAGGCTGAGGGTAGTTAACAAGACTTTAGGTGCCTCAACAACTCCCAAATCGACGCGTGTAAAGATGCAACCATTATACAAATCAAGAAGAGCCAGAGAATGGAGCCGACGAATAATGACTCAAAGGAGCCGAGTGCATGTACTGACGCCAGCATTTAAGATGACTTGATAGCGCATTTATGGCGATGTGAACGACTGAGACGAGGTTATTAATGAGCCCCTATATCCTCAAGGACCCAAACTGGTAGTCATGAGTACAGGCATTGATGACTATGACGTCAAGCACAGAACCCAAGGTGATGTTCGCTGATCACCGAGTACTCGCGAGTAGGTGTCAGACGCTGATCAGAGGCACTTGAGTGCCTGAGGATAGCCTTAGGTTCTCGTCATGGCTCTGAGAGATTGTCATGTCCCCCAAGCACTAATGATACGGGAATCTAAGTAGGAAACACTCATCACGCATGGGTTGGAGTGCAGATCATTAAATGACAATATGGGACTCCCTATCCATGTACTCATTGTTAATTCAAGGATAAATACCCCTCAGAAAAATAGACAAAAATACACAATTCATACTGAGAAAAACCTCCAAACTTACACCTCTACACTGTGTTCAAGCCTCCAAACTTACACTGACTTAAGTTTCGGAGGGGATAAGTCAGGTGTTTACCCAACCCTTTTCCTAATCCTCTCTTGGTTATTTTTAGGTCGTTCACCGTGACGATCGTTATCTCAATCTATTGCAAGAAAACTTTCATGCGCTGACCTTGATTATGATTGTAAAGTAGGTCTCCTCTGAAAAAAAAATGGAGAATAGTTGTACCTTGTGGAAGAGATGCTAAAAAGTGCAGATATTGGCAAGTAAACTTGGGCCTGGACAATAGTCCATGTTGGTTGTTCAGTTCCAGCCCAACCCAGCTTTGCCATTGGTAACACAGTGGTCATCGATCAAACCAATCCAATGAGGGGGCTATCATATTCATAGGTTTTGATGACATACTTCATAGTTCATTCACATTTCATCACTGGCCTGCTTCTCATTATAACACATCTCATTAAGAATGAGTAATGTTATTGGTATATAAAAATATGATTGAGTGATTTCATTATAATTATTAAATTGATATTAAATGTTAATATTTAATGAGATTTATTATCAATCCAATAATTATAATAAATTAACTCTTCAAATTAGATTAATAAATCAGGTTTAAATAACATTTTTCTACGCTTATAAGTAGGAGGGAGAAATGTTTTGGAGAGACATGCTATGTAAATTTAATTTGAGAACATAATCAACTGTAACTGTTGGATTGAAAATTGGCACCACCTAAGCTTGCAACTTAGAATTAACTTAATGATTGTAATAAATTAGATCCTCATAATATTATACAATCAATCTTATTTTCCAGCAAAATTTCCTAAGAATGAGTTGTTGGTCTTGTTGGTAAGAACTTGGTTTTTTACGCTTAATGTTTGAGTTTGAGTCTTTATAACTATGACAACTTGTTGAAACTAAATTTACTCATCAGTGTCTAGCGAACGCAATGAGATCTTAGTTTCGACCTTGACGTAGGTCCAATGTGAATTTTTTGCAGATATCTGTGAAGTAACAATGCATCATCTCATCAAATTTTGGAGAAGGTTATGGTACTAAAAAAAAAATGATGTAGTACCACCAATTATAAGTTTTGTAACTTTTTTAAAAATAATATTCGAGACTCATCCATAATTTTTAAGGATTATTTACAATTTTTAAGGAACATTTACAATATTTAAAGGTCATTTATGAGATTACTCGAGGTCAAACTTTAAAATTTTTTTAGCAATCACAAATAACCCTTAAAGTTACATCTTAGATCATAAAAAGTTATAAAAAAAAATTTGTTATAAATTTTTTATTTCTTTTAAATTTATCATTCTCATCACTATCTAAAAATCTAAATCTAAATCTAAATCTAAATCTAAATCTAAATCTAAATCTAAAACCAAAAGCCAAAAGAAGCGCTCAAGAACGCGGGAATTTTCCACAGAAAATATCTCCCTGGCAGAGTCAGCCTACAAAGTATTTTCTGAGTTATCTTCACACGTTTCCCATAAAAAACGTACTTGTCTCTCGAACTTTCTCGATCGCCATCACCACTCCTGGGAACTCCACAGATATTTCTCTCTATAGATATTTATGATTTTGCTTATGCAGATAGGAACCACATTGACAAAACCCACTTTTCCCTCCCCAGACCAATATATATGAGCCTTCACCGCCTTTCCACTTCAATTGTTCATTGCTTTAGGACGGCTACAGATTGCTTGCCTTCGCGGGTCTTCTTTAAAAAGTTGTTTTTGGTGCTGTGACTTTGTGTTTTCATAGGGTTGGCGATGGAGTTTAATAAAGGGGCGTCGTCTTATTATAGTATTCTCGGCCTCGGTGCCGAGTCTTCGGAGGAAGATATTCGCCGTGCTTACAGAAAGCTGGCTATGGTACGTTCATATTCTTGTTTTTGTTGGCTTACAATTCGAACTGGAAGGGTTAGTGGAGTTTTTTTCGTTTTGGTAATGTATTGGGTCAATGATATCGTGTTGTGATTAATTAATTTGGGGGGAACGAATGCTCTAATGACCATTGATACATAAATACAAACAGATGATGTGCTTTTTGCTTTCGAGTTATGATATTGTGTGCGAAGTAATTGACTTGGGTATATCCAATTTTGATGCAGCAATGGCATCCTGATAAATGGACGAGAACCCCTTCACTACTAGGGGAAGCCAAGCGTAAATTCCAGCAAATCCAAGAAGCTTATTCAGGTATATTGCATTGTAATTATGAATGTTGTTTTCGTTCTTTTTGTCTTCTTTACCTGAAGAATTTGAGTGGTTATGTTGTTTTCTTACTGTTTCCTTGGAATAGTGTTATCTGATCAGAGGAAGAGAACGATGTATGACGCAGGCTTATATGACCCTGATGAAGAAGAGGACGAGGTGAGAATATATTGCTATGTATTGTGTATCTTTTCTTTTTTTTTTTTGGTGTGCTTCGTGCAGTTAATTTTATCATCTTTTTTCAGGGATTTGCTGATTTTCTTCAAGAAATGATGTCTCTTATGGCTGACGCCAGGAGAGAGGTATGAGCAAACTCTGTTTCTTAAGCTATTATGGTTTTCAATGAGATTTTTCTGTAGGGCATATGTTTCTTTAAGGTGAAACATGGCATGATTTGGTCTTTTTTACTTTTGTTACACAGCTATATTGCTCTTTGATTATTTTTTTTCCCAATAAGAAATAATCTTTGTGATGCATCTATTCTTAGACCATACGAAAGGTAGCAAGGAGTTTCTTTGATCTATAAGAGATTTATTATGGTATCATCACCTGCATGATATGTGAGGGCTGTGATCATTTATGCACAAACCTAAAGTTGATATATTAGAAAATCACTAAGAATAGGGTGTACAAGCGAGCAGGATTGAGCAGAGTAATGGATTCTTTTCTCCTATAGGGGGAACCCCAACCGGCTAGAAATGGAAGCTCACAAGTTGACTTGTTTATCTCACCTGTCTGTCATGGAATGAGCTTCTAGCCAAGCCAATTTCAAACAAATAATAATAAATATGAATCGGATCAACTTAATAACTAAATGGACCTAACAAACAAACTCACCAACTAGGATCGATAAAATCACAATTTGGATTAGGAATCTTCGATTTATAACATCTGGATCACGATTCATTAAGTTCCTATCAATTTGGTGAGATTCGAATTAATTTGTCTGTTTCAGATTGTAAGATACGAATCAGGATTTTGATCACCATGCTCTTGAGTTGATTGTGGGGGATTGTTGGTAGTAATCAGAATTTACTCTGCAATGGTCCAATTTGACCCTGTTGGAGACATTCTTTGCCAAGAAAGTGATAAATTGGGAGCTGGAGAAACATATCTGATTTCTTTTTTTACTTTGGATGTCTCTTCAATTCTGTTATTGGGTAGATACCTGGCTTCCTAAGCTATAGCCTAAGCTTAATAGGGATAGTTAACAGTTCTGTTGCTTACAAGTTAGTTAGAGATTAGTCGTATTGATGATAAGGCAACAATATTTTCTTGTTTCCCAAGTAGTCTGAAATAGTATTTTTGGTTGCACTAGAAGAATTGGCATGTTTACTTAATGGTGATGGTTTGTAGTTTTTGAACTTCGACCTTGTATAGTGTCATACTAGAGTATGAAGGTTCTTGGAATCGGGTACATGTTGAGGCAGGGGAAAATGTTTCTGGGGTACCGAAACGAGTTTCCTAATGTATTCATGAATTTATGTGTGCAGAAAAAGGATCACAGCCTGGAGGAGCTGCAAAGTATGTTTTGGGAGATGGCCCAAGATTTTGAGTTTCCTGAGTGGTCCGGATTCCCTCAGCAGCAAGTGTATGACTCCTCTCGATGGTTCTGTGCACAAGAGAAGCTCGATGACTCCAGAACCTCAAAGAGAGCACGATGGGATACAAATCGAGTGGCGGGGAGAATTTCAATATCACAAGCGCCAGGCCTGAAGTTGCATAAGGCTAATGAGTTCTGCAGATAGACAACAATAGGTCGTCGTTGTGTTAGGCTTGGAGATGTATGGGATTAGTTGCTTTAGCACTGGGTAGACGGTACAGTCCAAACATTAGGTTGTAGCATGGATAGAAGGGAATATTCTCGTTCTTTTATGTCTTGGTGGTCTCATATTCATGTTAATATGCTCCATTTACAATGTATGTAAGGTTGCAGTCATCTATGAATCGCTTGTCTTCAATGCTTCTTTGCCAATTTAAGGTAGCAGTGATCTTTAAACCGTCTGTATTCCACGCATAAAAGTATGAAGAACAGAAGAAGAATGATGTAGCTAGCTAATGATTGCGATTGGAAGTTAACCTTGTGTCAACTAGTTCCCAATGAGATGAACTTTGCTACTTGTTATGCTCGTGTATGAACTTTGGCCAACTATTCTCGTTATGGAGAGAGCAAATGTTGACGCAAATGTTAACACAAATACTGCCTCTAGTCCACAGCTTGGAGACCAACGCTTTTCACTTGGTGCTGGTGTTCTTTGTTTATGTAGTTGTTTGCTGTACTTCAAATATAATAACATTATTTATTGAGATTTTTAATTTGAAACATGTAATGTACAATAAAACAGTAACAATCAAGTACGAAATAGTTATACATAAAATTGAAACTGTTACAGAAGAATTAACAAAATAGTAATAACAATCTTACTGAAAAAGTTACACGTAATTGTTTGTTTAAACAATATAAATACTTATATTGTTGTAAAACAGAAATTGTTATTGAACTTTAGGTAAATCAAGGTTAGTATTTGACACTATATCCTAAAGATAGATTTTGCCCCTTCACACGATGCTTATAAAATATATAAAATGTCTATATTTTCAGGATACAATGATTTTCACACGAGTAGAAGTAACACTCTAACCTACTCATCAAGCGAATAGAAAATTGTGTTGTGTACTCTCCAAAATACAGGCTGCTTTAATGATGTATGAAACTGTCTTAAATGACTAAGAATGTATTGGATTAATTGGATGCAAAATGATTATATGACTGAATTATTTATTTATAGAGACAGTGGTGACTGATCTAGACAGTCACCATCTGAACAGATGCAACCCAACAATCACATGCAGCCGTAAGACACCACTTGTGTAATTGTTTTGTATAAATTGACACAACTCAAATTTTTGATTGGAGGGAAGCAAAAAAGCCAAACCAGTGCGATCCAACGGATATCGAAAATTAAATTCAAGATTAAGAAATTTACACTTAATTAATTAAACGAATTTTCTCTAATAAGATAGAGCTTAGTCTAAAACACACCCACATCCA
>CM042199.1:6886709-6915115 GCA_023539305.1 Ilex asprella
CTGTTGTATTGGGTTAGACACGACCTATAGGGGTTGTTTGGTATGGAAGTTTTGGAGAAGTTTAGAACATGGGTTGGGGTATAAACCCCTTTAAACCCATGTTTGACAACTATGAAATATGAACAAGATTTGAAACCCGGTTCGGTCATGAAACCCAAGGGGGAGTGAGTTTTATATGTGGGTCGTTAAGAGTATTAGGGTAATATGCGTAAATTATAAATAGTGTTAGGGTAGTATATGAAATTATTATTATTTTAAGTTAACTATAAATTCAATGATATATGAGAACTAGGTGATGCTTTTGACCTCTTGGTTCCTCTTCAATATACTATGCTAATCCTCCACACTTAACGTGGTATCAAAGCATTTACGATCCTAAATATGTTCTAAATAAATTAACACTTTATTTGTGGTGGTGGTGGTGGTGGCATAGTCGTTGCTGGCGGCGGTGGTGGCGCAGTCGTTACTGGGTTAAAAGCCACTGTCGTTGCTGGGTCAAAGCTGTAGTGGTATCGTTGTTGTGGTGGTATAGTTGTTGTGGTGTCGCGTGTAGTGGTGGTGTGTTGTGGTGGCACTTTCGTAGTTGTGGTGTGGTGTCGCGTGTGGTGGTGGTGTGACGTGGTAGTTGTGTCGTGGTTGTGGTGGTGTCGTCGAAGGGGTGTCGTCGTCGTTTGGTGGTTGTGGTGGTGGTGGTGTGTCGTGGTGGTAAGGCGCTGCCGAGGATTAGGGTTTCGGTAAAGCCTAATCAACGACGAAGAAGAAGAAGAAGAAGAAGAACAGGAGCAGGAGCTCCACGGGTCAGGATTCGTTCGGGTCAAGCCAGAGTTTTAAAACAAAATTCCGGCTCGGTGCGGTTCAGGGCTGTTCATTGGTCCAGAGCGCCAAACCGGCCCGATTCAGCGGTCCAGAGAGCCAAACTGGTCCAGTTCCTACTGTCAGCCCGGTTCAGTGGTCTAGCCCTTACTTTCGACCTAGTTCAGTGGTCCAGGGGTCCGATTCAGTATTTTTTAGTGGTCTAGTCCCTACTTCTATCCCGGTTTAGTGGTCCAGCCCCTATTCTCGACCCGGTTCAGTGGTCCAGGGAGCCCATCTGGTCCGGTTCAGTATTTTAGCAGCCTTATTTCCTCCATTGTTGCACTGCTATAGACACCAAGCAAGATACCGGGTCCCTTACTCCATCTTTGCCTCCTACCTCTACTCCTCCGACTATTATCAATGGTCTCATGACCTCTGTTATACTTAATGGGGCCAACTATACTTTATGGTCCCGATCTGCTCAAGTCTTTCTTCGAGGCAAAGGTTTCAAGAAATATTTAATGAACCTGAAATCCAAGGAAGATACTCCTGGGTATGATCAGTGGGAATAAGAGGACGCTCAGATTATTTCTTTATTATTGAATAGCATTGAGCCTAGTATTAGTTCTACTTTGCTCTTTCTTGACACTGCCAAGGAGATATGGGATCACTTGGCCACTATGTATTCTGGTACCGAAAATTTTACTCGGGCTTATGAGGTGTGCAAGGAGTACTTCCGACTGGAACACAATATTCTGAGCGTTGAGGATTATTACTTTCATGTTCGGGGAGACTGTGAGGAGATGAAGACCTATCATCCATTTACAACTGATGCAACAGTTTGACAAAAACAACATGAGGACATGAACGTTGTTAGATTTTTGGTAGGACTGAAACCTAAATACGAGGCTATTCATTCTCAAATTTTGGTTGGTTCTAGTCTTGCCTCACTCCTTGAGGTTTTCTCTCGAGTACAGCGGGCTACTTTATCTAATTCAGGCACTAATCATGGTGTCTCCACTGATCGCTCAGCTCTTGTGGTTCCTAGTAGTCACAATGGTGGTGGTCGTACAAGAGGTCGTACGGGCGATCGTGGAGGCCGTAGTGGACCTCGTTCCTGTACTCACTGTGGCCGTGGAGGGCACACTGTTGACTTTTGTTGGGATTTACATGGAAAACCTTCTAGTGTTGCGAATCAAGCTTCCTATCAGGATGATACCTCTGTTGTTGCTTCCACACCTTGGTCAGTTCCACCAGACTCTGGATCGGTTACTATTACACGAGAAGAGTATGCTCAGTTCCTATCCCAGCAACAAGCTACCCCATCTCCCTCCACTGCTACTTTTGTCTAGTCAAGTATTGCTTCCATTTCTTTACTGTCCTCCACTCGCAGTCCCTGGATCATAGACTCTGGCGCTTCTGACCACTTGACTGGTGCGTCTGATATTTTTTCTACTTATCAGTCTGTTACTTCCACACATAATGTTACTCTTGCTAATGGTACTTATTCTAAAGTTTCAGGTTTTGGGACTACTCACTTGAGTCCTGATGTGTCCCTATCTTCTGTGTTATTCATTCCTCAGTTCCCTTTTAGTTTACTTTTTATTAGTAAGATTACCCGTTCTCTCAATTGTTCTGTAATCTTTTATCCTTCTTATTGTGTCTTTCAGGATCTCAAGACGAAGAGGAAGATTGGTACGGGGCATGAAGCTGGTGGTCTATATTACTTTGATTTTGTTTCCCCTACTCGGGCCCTACAGACCTCGTTGTCTCTTTTTGAATGACATTGTCGTCTTGGACATCATTCTCTTCAAAATCTGAAGCGCCAAGTTTCAAGTCTGAGTTTTGTGTCGTCTTTGTCTTGTAAAGCTTATCAACTTAGTAAGCATCACAATGCGTCATTTCTGTCTAGAGTCCACAGTCATGTGACTAGTCCATTTGAGTTGATACACTCTGATGTATTGGGTCCAATTAAGAATATTTCATCGAATAAATATCCTTATTTTGTGTCTTTTGTGGATGACTATTCTCGTGTGACATAGTTGTTTCTGATGCAAGCACGATTTGAATTATTTTCTACATTTGAGACTTTCCGTTTTTTATGTTCTGATAATGCTCGGGAATATGAATCATATCATTTTCAGCTTACCTTAGTAAAACTGGCATTATCCATCAGACTTATTGTGCTTACACATCTCCACAGAACGGTGTTGCTGAACCCAAAAATCGTCATTTGTTAGAAGTTACCCGTGCCTTGTTATTTCAAATGAATATTCATCGATGTTTTTGGAGTGATGCTGTTCTCACAGCTTGTCACCTTATTAATCATATGCCATCATTTGTGTTAAATGGACAAAGTACATATTCGGTCCTTGTTCCTAGTAAACCCTTATTTTTCTTGGCTCCTAAAGTTTTTCGATGTGTCTGTTATGTTCATTATTTGGGTCTTGGTTTTGATAAACTTGACCCTCGCACTATCAAATGTGTATTTCTTGGTTATTCTCGTACACAGAAGGGGCATCGCTGCTACAGTCCTTTTCTGAGACGATACTTTACTTGTGTCGATGTCACATTTGAGGAATTTATTCCATATTTTTCAGCACCTTCTTAGCCTTTGGATCTGGATTTCGGGTCATCTTTTGTACCACCATCACTTCCATCATCTTCAGACATTCTACTGTCCACTATGTTACCATCTACTTTACCTTTTCATGTATACTCTCGTCGTTCTCGACCACTGACTGATGTGCCCGTACTGTCTTCCTCGCCGCCTTCTGATCCTAATCCATCAGGTAATTCAGACTTTTTACCTATTGCCCTTCGGAAAGGTACTCGTTCGTGTGTTACTAATCATCCCATTGCTCATTTTATTTCATATGATACATTGTCTCCTGTGTTCTCTTGTTTTACCTCTCAATTATCCTCTATATCTGTTCCTAAGCATTTACAAGATTCCTTATCTGATCCGGGTTGAAAGAAAGCTATGGAGGATGAGATGGATGCCTTACATCATAATGGGACTTGGGATATCGTTCCTTTACTCCTTGGTAAACGAACTGTTGGTTGTCATTGGGTGTGCGCTGTTAAATTTCTTCTGGATGGTTCTGTCGAGCGTCTCAAAGCCCAACTTGTTGCAAAGGGATTTACTCAGACCTATAGTATTGATTATGAGGTGACTTTCTCCCCTGTTGCAAAAATTTCTTCTGTTCGTATCTTGATTTCTTTGGTTACTAATCTTGATTGACCTTTGTTTCAGTTAGATGTCCAGAATGTCTTCCTACATGGTGACTTGGTTGAAGAGGTATATATGGCGCAGCCACCTGAGTTTACTGCTCAGAGGGAGTATGGTAAGAGTGTATGTCAGTTAAAGAAATCTTTGTATGGTTTGAAGTAGTCACCGAGGGCATGGTTTGGTAAGTTTTCAGATGTTGTTTTAGAGTTTGGTCTACTTCGATGCCAAACAGATCATTTTGTGTTTGACAGACAGACGGATGCTAGATATGTCCTATTGGTGGTCTGTGTAGATGATATTGTGATAACTAGAAATGATTCTGAGGGATTGCTAAGTTAAAAATTTTCTTGCAAGATTAATTTTATACTAAGGATTTGGAAAAACTCAGGTATTTCTTGAGAATTGAAGTGGCTCGATCTAAACAAGGTATCTGTCTATCACAAAGGAAATATGTACTTGACATGCTAGAGGAAGCAGGTTTACTAGGTGACAGACCGATTGATGTTCCTATGAATCCGAATCAGAAACTATTGATGGATGATGGTGCATTATTTGAGAATCCGGGTCGGTATCACAGATTAGTTGGGAAACTCAATTACCTCACTATTACTCGATCGGATATTTCTTATGCAGTCAACATCGTAAGTCAGTTCATGGGGTGTCCTAGAGTACCACATTGGGAGGCCGTTACTCGTATTCTACGATATCTCAAACGAGCTCCTGGACTTGGATTGATATATCGAGCTATTGGACATCTTAGAATGGAAGGTTTCTCAGATGCTGATTGGGCTGACTCTCCTTCTGATCGGAGATCAACCACTAGTTATTGTACTTTCTTAGGAGGTAACGTTGTCTCATGAAAAAGTAATAAATAATTTGTGGTAGCAAGATCTAGTGCTGAGGCTGAGTATAGGGCGATGGCACATACGACGAGTGAGTTGAATTGACTACTACACTTCCTCCAGGAAATTGGGTTTCCAGTTCAATCTCCTTTACAATTGTTCTGTGACAATCAAGCAGCTATCCATATCGCTGCAAATCCAGTGTGTCACGAGAGAATCAAACATATTGAGGTTGATTGTCACTTTATTTGGGACAAAATAATAGTTGGGTAGATTACGACTCCATTTGTGAAATCTGAAGATCAGCTTGCAGATATGTTTACCAAAGTATTGAGTCGTACACGACTTACGACGATTTATTCCAGGCTTGGATTATATGATATATATAGTCCAGCTTGAGGGGGAGTGTTAAGAGTATTAGGGTAATATGTGTAAATTATTAATAGTGTTAGGGTAGTATGTGTAATTCTTATTATTGTAAGTTGACTATAAATACAATGATATATGAGAACTAGGTCATACTTTTGACCTCTTGGTTCCTCTTCAATATACTATGTTAATCCTCCACACTTAACATGGGTTAGTGAGTTTAAAGTCCAAATGACATTTACACTCCTATATATTATATATACCCCTTATATACAAATTGGTTAATGGACACAATAGTCATTTATATACAAATATATTATCATAATAATCATATATCTCTGCTCATATCAAACATGGGTATGAACAACATTAAGTGTTGAATTTCATTTTTGGGTCAAACTCAGGTTTGAACAATCTAATCTAATCCCCTCCCAAAAAACATACCAAACATGCTCATGTGAATTGTAGAAGATTGTCAACCATCTTAGGTATTTTATGTATAGATATAAAATTGATAGTTGAGAGTTTAAATTAAAACAATTAAAAGTTTAAGGACCATTTTAAAATAGAATATGAAATTAGGACTAGGTATGATATTTAATATTTTTTTAAAGATTCATTGGGGATGTTGATTAGGACAAACCCATGAAAGGAAAGGAAAGGAAAGCTGCTTTAAGGGGATGGGAAGGTGGCCTTTTAACATCCTTCTTCTTCTTCACTCATTGATCAATTCCAAAACCCAAACCTTTTTAACCCTATTCTCTCTCCTCCACTCCTTTTTATCTAAGCCCACCCAACATAGCATTTCCTTCCTTTCTCATGGACCATTCGGCATGTGAAAGTGCACATTGCTATCACCAAAGGTCGGCACTACACGATCTTTAGTTTTTTTTTTTTATTGTATAAAACGGACGACCAACTAGTAAGTAGTAACTTTTTTTAGGCATGATTATGAGAGTCTCCTTACGTTAGAATATTCAATTTAAATCATAACTACTAATTTGGAAGAACAGTTCGTCACTATAGAACCGCCAAAGTCAAGCAGTAATAGATGATTACAAATAAATATATGAAATAATTAATTTTGTGGCCACATGGCAAGATTTGATTGGAATAAAATAATAAAATAATTCTAAAATCTCTTAATTGAACATAGTAATAGTAGGAGGAAAGGCTTTCTAAACATTCCTAGTACTAGTGTCTCAGTCGTGCGATGCATGAAATGAACTCATAAGAAAGAAAATTAAAATGATACAAAACACATATTTGAAAGACTATTATAATATCTTACCATATATAAAATTGTTAAAACCATCAATGCAACATGGGATTACATAAAAGCAAACACATATTTGAGGATTGAATAGGGGGGTTTCTATTTGTGGGACTGAAGGGACTCTGGGCGGCTTAGCAGCCTCCGAAGCGATACGTGTACAAGTATGGGTGATCAACAGTCGAGTCTCGAGGCCGAGGAAGTTGGCAAAGCCGAGAAGTGAAGCCGAGGGGAGATATTTTCGTAAAGCCGAGTACAACCTCTGACAAATAATTAATGCAATGTGACCCAGCATTTATGACGACGTAAGTGACTCAGACAGAGCATTTAATGTGCCTCTGCACCTGCGAAGACTCAGACTGACAACCATGAGTGGGTGCATTTATGACTATGACGCCGAGCACAGAACTAGGGGTGATAGCCCCTAGACGCCAACTGCTATGAAATAGGTGTCAGATGCTGTTTGTAGGTAGTCAGGTATTCGGAGGTGGTAGGGAGTTCTCGGCGTGGCCTCGAGGGCTGGCCTCGTCCACCGAGCGTTAATGACACGGTAATTCAGGTGGAAATCAATCATTACGCATGGATAAGTCTGAAGAGCATTAAATGCTGAGGGGACCTCCATGTCAGAACAATCATTTCAAGTCCAGGTATAAATACACTTCAGAAAAATGAACAAAGTTACGCAAACTCAAACCACGAATTACACTGAACTGAGCTTGATCCTCCCATTCTTACTGACTTAAGCTTCAGAGGGAGCAAGCCGAGCGGACGCCTGACCCCCTTTTCCTAACCTTGTGGTTGTTTTAGGGTTCATCTGCAAGACCATCGCTGCCTCAAACTAATTACAGGTATTATCCCGTGCAGGGACCATCCATATGCAATGTGGTTTTCCTGGATCAAATCAATTACCCTACATCGAAGAAACGCCTTATATCACATTACTACTCTGGCCCACTGTGTTTGTCTTACGTATTAAGAAAGAAGGCTAGTAAAAAATATGCTTGGGTCCATTTTATCATTTTATTTTCATGTTCGAATATATATTTTGACCTCGGTATTATAAATTAGAAATAATTTAGGTCCAGATAAATACTGAATTTATATCTACATACATCTTCTTAATAAAGCCACCTAGTGGGTTTAAATAGTTCGGTTGGATATGTTTTGACTAAAGACATTTTTACCCTCAAAAATTTTTAAGATATAATTATCTTGAGGGTACTTTAGTAATTTAATTTTTATAATATCATTCAATACTTCATCCAAACAAAATATTGGATGAGATAAATGTGAGGTCTACTACCTCTTAATACTTGAACCAAATATGGGATGAAGAGAAATTATCACTAATTAACTATAATTAGTCTAAGACCCAAATAAATGGGTATGGGATGGATGAATTTGTCCAATCCAATCCTTCTTAATACATAAACCAAACACAACCTAAAGTTAAGACTACTCAACCAAACTTGGGTCTTTTTACACCTTTCATTTATTAATGACCAAACTCCCTCCTCCTTGACCTTCATCAACATCTCTCCAAAGCCACCCCCACCAAACATATCATATTCAGAAATCCAAACAACCCCCTATCAATCTCTTAATAACAGTTAAGAGTTTCCAATGAAGGGCCTTAAAGTGTTGCGAGGACTGACAGTTTTTGTTGTAATTGTTGCGATTTCAGCCCCTACCAATGCACAAAATCGAAGGAAGCTCGACGAGAACACCTTGCCTGTACCACCTGGTTCAGAGAACAAGTGTGGAGGCTGCTCATCTTGCACTAACTCATGCAACCAACCACCACGACCTCCTTCTCCTAAGAAGCATCCAAGCAAACACGGCCCTCCACCACCACCATCACCATCACCACCACCACCGTCGTCGTTCATTTACATACCAGGTCCACCAGGGAACTTATATCCCGTTAACCGATATTTTTCGGGCACTGGCCGCGGTTTCGCCATTGGGTTGCCACTTTGGATTGGTATTGGATTGCTGGGACAGCTAGCTCTGTGATGAATTTTGTCTTCGACCAAGGAAGAACTGAGAATATGATTATGGAGATCTTCCTATTCCAAAGACGATAAATGCTTGTGGATGACAATAATTGTAATAATCCTTGGTTTAGTAGTAGATAGCTTCATCTCAATCCTCAAGTATTCAATATTTTCAAAAACTTCTTTTTATTCTTGGTGTGTGGATTTTGATTAGTATGTGCTTATTTGATCTTGATGAATGACTATTCTCTTCTTCTCCAAAGTCTTTTTCCTACCTATTGTCCCACAGTATGATTAATAGATGGAGAATTGGGATTAATATTTATTTCAATACTTTTTTTTCTATAATTATTAAAATCATTCATCGTCTATTAATAAGTGACACATTTGAGTATTAGCGGTTGGCCTAATGATTGACGTAGCCTACTGTTAAACTGTTAGGCTACGAATTCAAACCATGTCGTCCCCTTATTTGTTAAAAAATAAAATCAAATAATAACCCACTTATGTGAAACATGTTTTACTTAAATTTATGAGGTTATCTATCAAAAAATATATCTGAAAGAATGATCAAACTTGGGTTCTGGGTGGGACCCATGTAAGTGAACATGCAGCAATGTTGTGATTCTCAAATTCAGTGATGGATGTTGTCGGATCCGACTCAATTGAGGCCTAGTTCAGAATTATAAATCTGGCCAAGTTGAAAGGCTTAATTTAGAAATATAGATTAGTCCTTTACAGGTTCAATTCGAACCAAATAAAAAATACAAACCAACAAAGATCAAGTCCGTCGATTTGAAAAGTTCGGTCTATTAGTGACGCACATGAGATTTTGATCTTAAGAAAGAAATCAGAATACCCATTACAAGCTTTAACCATCTCATCCATTACATCCGAATCCACTCACTCCCGTCCCAAGCCTTAATCAAGGTTCCCCTCGATGGCGACTCCATCAAAATTCACTCTAAGGTGCTATGAATACTATACTTTCTTATAAATTATAAGTCTTACCTACACATAGGAGTATTACACACATTTCAATACACTATACATCTTGAGCAATAATATTTTTTAACCACCCTAATCATTCTTAGTGAAATAGGTCACCTAAGACTAAATCATCTAATCTATCTGTTGAGTCTTCTTTATTCATCCTTAATTCATTTTATATAAAGCTACTTTGATGCATCCTGACTCAAATGAAGGACTTCCAGTTGCATACTCAATCCTTGATAAATGATAGGTACACACATGCATCGTCACTCAAATGAAGGACTTCCAGTTGCATACTCAATCCTTGATAAATGATAGGTACACCTAAACGACCAGCTGATATTCCCCACTGCCGACTCAAATTAAAAAGCTAGCCTTTTGCCTATAAGGGGTCCACCATTAGCTGGAGTCTGCTTAGAGATCTGTCGATGTGTAAACGTGGCTAGCTGAGATTTATTGCAATAATAATCCTTTTTTGTCTTTTGGTGCGACAGTGGGTGACGTGGGTGCGTAGAAAAGTAAGTTTGTAATATACTCCATGTTTATTGAACATTAGTCCAAAAAAGATGCCGATCAAAATATAATCTTAAGCATGAAGCATGTTCAATGCTAACCAAAAGCGTTTAGATCAAGTAATTTTTTATGTCAAATGGTAATGTTTGTCTTGGAAATTTTCACTTCTAAGATATAGAGTTGATAGTGAAACAAATTCAAATCAAGTCTAAAAAGTTTATTTTTTTAATTGAATCTAAAAAATTGTTCAAGTTCGACTTGTTTTTTAGCTGAGTCTGAACAGACTCAAAATGAGTTGAATTCAAACCAAGTCCGAGTATTTACATATGAACAAGTTGATCCCACCAAATTTGTTTTTCAAAAGAGTCTAAAAATTTGTTTAAGTTCGACTCATTTAAAAAACTAGTCAAATTTGAATGAGCTAAAAATAAACCGAACTCGAGCCGAGCTCGAATAATTTAGTTTGATTAGAAGTGCTAGATGTACCATCCGCAAATCAGTCATTTCAAAATGGAGCGAAGTTAAGTGATCAGAAAACCAACACAAATAGAGTATTTTCTTTCCACACCAACCGAGGAAAGCACCCTTTCCTATTTTTTATCCACCTATTTTTGGTCATACCAAACATATTGTAAAATTACCAACTGAAAAATACCATTAAACCAGTGAGGAAACCAACAGTAGAACCACCAGTTTTTGGGTCAATTGTTTTAGAGATACTATATGTTGGAGGGGATAATAATCTTTTCTTTTTTTTTTTGGTTCAAATGTGAAGGATATCCGAATTAATTAATGTACACATCGACTAATCATCTCCCCAATCCGATCAAACTCTCTCTATTATGTGCGTACTTTTGGTCACCTCGGGTCTCTATCTTAGTACAAGCTGGTGCTCTCTCCTTCTACCTATGTACCCTTCCTTTCAACTTGAGAACAGTAGTTGAAAAGGAGAGTAACCAGCACCTATAACCAATGTCTGAACTGGATGGATACCAAACCTCCCTCACTAAGTCATGGCCACCTAAACACAGAATCTATTATCTTTCAAAAGATAAAAACTCTAAGGGCATGTTTAATTTGTATATCAAAAAATAGTATTTAAAAATTATTTTTGAGAAGAACTTTAAGAAAGTGTTTTTAAAAATTTTTAGATTACAAAATCTGTTTGGTTATATATTTTTGAAAATAGTTTTAAAGAACAAAAATTATAAAATTTGTTTGGACAATAATCCATAATTCCCACATCTCTTCAACTCTCTCTCTCTCTCTTTCACTGTGTATCACCCAACATCCACAATCAAGAACCACCATCGACCCAACACCCACAACCGAGAACCACCATCGACCCAACACCCACAACCACCACCAACCCACAACCACCATTAACCCAAACTGAGAACCACCCAAACCCACCACTAAGACCACCACCCAAACCGAGAACCATCCAACAGTCACAACCACCACCCACAACCACCACCAACCCATTGAAAGACTTTATTGAAGAATTTAATTTTTCTATTTTGCATAGCGAAATTGAATTCTTACCTCCTACCATTGATATTCAAGTTTGAGAACAAGAAATCCGAATTCTCTGTAGAGAGAATAATCAACGACCCCAACAAGCATGAATCAATATCACAGTCTTGATTTCAACGCTCAAGAAAAACACCCAAGATCAACCTCACAAATATATATTGTATGGAGATATATGAGACAAGAGTTTTCTGCCTACATATATAATATCTGAATTCGCATATGACTAGATGAAAAATCACAGACATGAATATATATAGGTAAGGACCCTTATTTAATAGATAAACTATAAGTAACGTCCTTCCATCAAGGAGTTACAACTGCTCCATGATGGTCACTCCATTTGATGATGGGAGTAGTGGATAGTTATCTTAACGTCAGTAAACCAGAAGAATTTGACTCAATAAATATAATAGAATATGTATTAAATACACTTAATATTTTATTTATTAAAAGATGGTATGACATGTGGCCCATCTTAAGTCTCTAATTAGAGATAGAGTCTAATATTAATTAGACATAAAGTCCAACATTCTCCCACTTGGCACACATGACACATCAGACAATTTGGGTAACCAACATTTGATACTGAATATGGTCATACAATTAAATAACTACTTGAACTTTATTAAGAAAAATAATACACGAATCAAAGCGGTTGCGCTCTTTTAATTGAACACTTCCTTCCTTGTATTACAATGCATCATCTTCTCTGAACCTTATGCAACATTATTCTTTATAAATGACTTCTTACAAGTCATTTCGGGTCCTATAGTCCTAATGGACTACATACTAATCTCAATGAATAGTATGTCACAAACAATACATTATGTGCATAAATAGCTAAAGTCTGCATTCATCATGATCAAATATTTGCAAACCAAGAAGTCAACTATACAATGTGCCAATTAATCCCATGTTCTTTACATGTTTCAAATACGTCTTAATTGAGAGCCCTTTAGTCATGGGATCTGCTAACATCAGATATGTACTAATATGCTCAATAGATACTTCTTGTTCTTTGACTCTTTATCGGACAATGAGATACTTAATGTGAATATGTTTGGTTCAGCTTCGACTTTTATTATTCTTAGAAAAGAAAACAACAGCCGAATTATCACATCAAAGTCTTAATGGCTTGGATATAGAATCCACAATCTGGAGCCATGTGATAAAATTTCTGAACCATGTTGCCTGTGATGATGCTTCAAAGCACGCTATAAACTCTGCTTCCATAGTAGACGGTGCAACTATCGTCTATTTGACACTTTTCCATGATATAACACCTCCTGCTAGCAGCATGAGAACATATCCCGAAGTGGATTTTCTAGAATCCAAACAACTTGCAAAATCCGAGTCAGAATATCCAACCACTTCAAAATAGTCTACATGCTTGTAAGTCAGCATACAATCCTTGGTTCCTTGTAAATATCTCAAAAATTTCTTAGCTACCTTCCAATGTTCCATTCCATCCCAACCGCAAATGCATTATCAGGTCTTACACAAATCTGTGCATGCATCAAACTGCCAACAACAGATGCATCGGTAATGCTATTCATTTGTTCCTTTTCCAAAGCATTTTTCGGACACTGACTCAAATTAAATTTTTTACCCTTTATGATTGGAGTTGCATTAGGTGTGCATTCATTTATTCTGAATTTCTCCAAAACCTTTTCAATGTAGGCTTTATGAGACAAGCCCAATTTTCTTTGAGTCCTGTCTCTATGAATCTCTATGCCTATTACATAATAGGCTTCGCCCATATCCTTCATCTAAAAGTTTTGTGAAAGAAATTCTTTAGTTTTATGCAACACACCCAAATCATTGGGTGCAAGTAGAATGTCATCAACATATAGGACTAAGAAATATATTTACTCCCACTAACCTTAAGGTATATGCAATTATCCACAACATTCTTCTCAAAATCATATGAGGTAGTAACATTATGAAACTTAAGATACCACTGACAGGAGGCCTACTTCAGTCCATATACAGATTTCTTTAGCTTGCAAACTAGGTGACTATCCTCATCCAAACAAAATCCTTCAGGCTATTTCATGTACACTTCTTCGTCAAGATCCCCATTTAAAAATATTGTTTTCACATCCATTTGATGTAGCTTTAAATCGAAATGAGCCACTAATGGGATGATAATCCTAAATGAGTCATTTTTAGAAACTGGAGAGAAGGTATTGTAATAATCAATGCCTTCTCTTTGCATGAAGCCCTTAGCTACAAGTCTGTCCGTATATCGTTCGATATTACCATTTGAGCCTTTCTTGGTCTTATAGACCCACTTACAACCAACGATCTTGACTCCCTTAGGTAACTCAACAATTTTTCAAACTTGATTTTTAGCCATAGACTCCATCTCTTCTTTCATGGCCTCGTACTAAAATGTGAAATTTTCTCCACTCATGGCATGTGAAAACGAGATAGGATCTTCCTGATGTCCAACATCAAAGTCAGACTCCAATAGGTACACGAAATAATCATCAGAAATAACTGGTCTTTTTACCCTTGATGATCTCTTTACTTCTACAGTCTCATCCATATTTTGTAGGTTTGGAGCTATAAACTCTATGTTGACTTGTTCCTCTTGATGTGGTGGTGTTTGAATATCATCTAAATTATCTTGAATGATATCCATCTTATCTTTATTTACGGGAATGGTATTGAATCCCGTGATTCCTTCCACTCAATCTTTCAAGGAATACTTCCACTAATGTCAACACCCTCAATAAATTTTGCATTTCTAGCCTCAACAATTCTAGGTGAGTGTGATGGACAATAAAATGTATAACCTTTAGACTTTTCTGCATAGCCAATGAAATATCCACTGACTGTCATTTGGTCCAATTTCTTTAATTGTGGATTATATATCTTAACCTCAACTGAACAGCCTCATATGTGAAAATGTCATAAACTGGGTTTCCATCATTTCCATAACTCGAATGGAGTTTTGGAAACAGTTTTAGTGGAAACCTTATTTAAGATATACACTGTTTTCTTCAAAGCTTCACTCCACAAAAATAAAGAAAGATTAGAGTTGCTTAGCATACTCCTTACCATGTCTATAAGGGTGTGATTCCGTCTTTCAGCCACACCATTTTGGTAAGGTGAATCTGACTTAGTATACTGAGCAACAATACCTTCATCATTTAAATATTCTGCAAATGGACCAGGCCTTTGTCCCAAATCTGTGTACCTTCCATAATATTCTCCACCCCTATTTGACCGTATAATTTTAATTTCCTTTTTCAATTGTTTCTCTACTTGCCGTTTGAATGTTTTAAATGCATCCAATGCCTCAGATTTGTCAAATAGAAGGTAGAGATACATGAATGGTGTATGGTCATCAATAAATGAGATAAAATATCTCTGACCATTTAAGCAAGGTGTAGGGAATGATCCACAGATATTAGTGTGTATGATTCTAAGTATTTCTTAACTCCTCTTGGCACCTTTACTAGTCTTGTTGGTTTGTTTTCCCTTTATGCAATTCACACAAGTACCAAAATAAAAAAAAATCAAGAGCCTTTAAGACTCCATCATTAACCAATCTTTTAATTCTTTTCATGGAGATGTGTCCTAATCTTCTATGCCACAACATAGAGGGATTCTCATCAATAATAATCCTTTTAGTGTCAATATCATCATGCAAGGTTAGAAGACTATGTTCAAAAATAGGATCCAAATTTAATTTGTACAAACCATCAACTAAGGTCCCATAACCAACCAAACTAGAGTTTTTGAACAATCGAAAGTCCAAACCTACAAAGCTGATTTCAAATCCTAAAGGTAATAATTTAGAAACAAAAATTAAGTTCTTAGAAAATGAAGGAACATAAAGAGTATTTTCAAGATCCAAAACAAAGCTAGTTTCTGAAACAAGCCTAAAAGTTCCAACAGTCTTGACGTGCGAACGCATCCCATTTTCTGAATAGATGTCATGTTCACTTCCCATCATTTTCCTTAGGCTGAGAAAGCCCTCCATGATATTGGCAACATGAATTGTAGTACCCGAATCAATCCACCAAGTATTATGATGAGAATCAATTAAATTAGATTCATAACACACATGAGATATGAGATTACCTTTCTTCTCAAGCCACTTCTTATATTTCAGGCTATCTTTCTTGAAGTGTCCCTTCTTCTTGCAAAAAAATAAGCATCCTTATGGTCATGTTTCTTGAATGAACCTTTGCCATCTTTTTTCCATTTAAGAACACTTTTGCCTTTCTTACTTTGTCCACCTTTATGATTGACCAGATGGGCACTCTCTAAATTTTCATGCTTAAGCCTCTCCTCTTCTTGAACACACATAGTCAGAATTTCTTTGATGAACCATTTTTATTTGTGTGTGTTATAAGAGATCTTGAATGGTCCAAATTCTGCAGGGAGAGAATTAAGTATGAACTGAATAAGGAATGACTTAGAGATCTCAACCTTAAGGGACTTAAGTTAAGCTGCAATGTCCCTCGTTTCCATAATATGTTCACGCACACTCCTAGATTTGTTATGCTTCATGCCTGATAACTTGTTCATTAGGATGCTGGCCAAGGCTTTATCTGAACAGACAAATTGCTCTTCAATTGCCTTCATGTAGTCCTTCACTTTATCGCATTCTGGAATAGAATCTCTGATGCTCTTGCTCACATGTGACTTGATGATCATCAGACTTAAGCGATTAGATTGCTCCCACCGCTCATAGGCAGTCTTTTCAGTCAATGAACTTAACTCAGTGGGTACTGGAGGTTCTTCAATGCGAGGTGCTAAATCCAAATCCATACACCCTAATGTCAAGAGAATTTTGTCTTTCCAATCTAAAAATTTTCCACCACTCAACAATGGAATGTTAGAAGACTTATTAAAAAGAGGTAAAAACAACTACAATAACCAAGAATATAATAAGCACTTTGAAACAATAACTATAAAATTCAATAAAGCAAATCTAAACCTTCATGTGGGTAGAGGTTATAAACTGTACAAGATTTACTTATTATTCTTTATAATAAGACTAATGAATTAAGATACTAAGGAACAAATGATCCCAAACCTGTGGGTATAAGGTATCCAAAGCCCTTACTGGCCCATCCAATACCTTATTCCAATTAAGAAGTATAAAATAAATACTTCCCTATGGGGGCCAAGTAATTATCTAATCGCAATATGGAGATTTTAAACGTATACTTAATATGATCAAACTAAATGTTGATCATTCACTAATGTAACTCAAGATGTTGTGGCTATTCTTAAGTTAATCTGATATCTCCATGTGACATAGTTCATGACATAAATAAATTCTTAAATTCAAGTATTCTCAAGACTACATTCTATGAAAACCAACATACATATACCATAAGCAAAAATTAGTCTACAAGCATGTTAACTTTATTGAGTTATTTTCAGAAGTAAATCCACGAGTATAAGCCATGAAAATCATAGCCATGAACAACTTTAGGTTGACATTACTGAGTGATTTTTCCAAAATTCATGTCATGCCCAAAAATCCCACAACACATGCAAATACTGTACATGTATAATTCCAAATGACATGTTTAGATATTGAAAAATATTTTGATAACCAAGGCACATAACGTCAAACACTGTATTGTGTAAACACAACTCTAGTAGCTTTAATTTGATCGAACATCTCCTTTATATCAAAATAAATTTGGTTCTAAAAATACTAATCAGTTCCATAAACTATTGATCAATTGTATAACCACAAATTTGAAGCCAGATATTGAATGGGTGTAAATGAAAGGCCATTGTTTTGGCCAAAACTTTCATGGCTTAAAGATTTGTTGACCGAATGCCTTTAATGGAGGTTACTGCCTCCTCGGTCAAACAAATTGAGAAGAATTCCAAGTCACCCACAATAAAGCAGAATTTAAATAACCCTCAGGTATTTTGAGGTCAAAGCACAAATAAAGATTTGTTTTGACATTGATCTAAAAATACTGGTTTTAAATCAATAAAAGAAAACTTTGTTGTTGATTGATTTGAACAAACCAGTGCCTTTAACCCACACAATCTAGATTTTGTTATAAAAAACAAAATATAAGTCACATCATACTTGAAAGGTTTTTGGAAGCTCTTGACTTATAGACATGCTTTTATATAAAAAAATACTAGGGATTCGTGTAAGAGATCAATGTAACTGTCCATTGAAAACAAAAATTGCACACAATATATATTTTAAACTTTTGCCACCTAAGTTTCTGGTCATATGTATGAATACAGAAATACGCAAAGCAACGCCAGCGAACAAAACTTTGAGATGCAGCGTAATCCAGAATTGCAGACAAAATATGATTCTTATAATCATAATAATTGAACATAATGGACAGAAGGATGGATCTGATACAAATTTAAAGACTTTATTGAAGAATTTAATCTTTCTATTTTGCATAACGGAATTGAAGAACAAAAAATCTGAATTCCCTGTAGAGAGAATAATCAATGAACACAACGACCCCAACAAGCACGAATCCGTATCACAATCTTGATTTCAACGCTCAAGGAAAACACCCAAGATCAACCTCACAAATATATACTGTATGGAGGTATATGAGACAAGAGTTTCCTGCCTACATATGTGATATCTGAATTCACATATGACTAGATGAAAAATCAAAGGCATGAATATATATAGCCAGGAACTCTTATTTAATAGAAAAACTGTAAGTAACGTCCTTCCATCAAGGAGTTACAACTGCTCCATGATGGTCACTCCATCTGATGGTGGGAGTAGTGGGTAGTTATCTTAACGTCAGTTATCCAGAAGAATTTGACTTAGTAAATATAATAGAATATATACTAAATATACGTAATATTTTATTTATTAAAAGATGATATGACATGTGAATCATCTTAAGTCTCTAATTAGAAATAAAGTCTAATATTAATTAGACATAAAGTCCAACATCCACAACCCCATGCACCACCTACCCACGCCGAGAACCATCTAATACACACAACAACCACCACCACCCAAACCGAGAGCCACCACCCACAACCACCACTAAAGGATCTGTGCTTCCAGTCACCGGATTTGTGTTTCCTGTCACCAGATCTATGAGTTGAAGACACATCCATGATGTCAGCACAAGAGCGCGCGCGCGCGAGAGAGAGAGAGAGAGAGAGGTGAGGGAAAAAGAATGCAAAAAAAAAAAGGTTTTATATTTGTACAAAAAGTGCACAGTAAATAGGATCTATGCGTTTTTCGTATTTTCTTAAATTTCAAATAAAACTTAGAAACTTTTTTTGTGTTCCAAATCTCATTTTTTTCAAATATTTTGAGAACAAAAATGCTAAACAAATAGGTTTTTGGTATTTTTAAAATTTTAAGAACAAAAAATTATTTTGTAGATGATAACGAAACAGGGCCTAATATTTTAGGAGCAATTTTAATTGGACTTAATTGGAAAAGCCAATAAAGAGATATTAATTGTTTGTTGCGCACCTTTTCCAAGAACCCTCTCTCTCTCTCTCTTACCATTTCCACCCTCACCTATGGTTTGCACAGATCAAGTAATCTGGATATTATTTGGTGAAAATTGAAAGTGAGTCCTCCTAGATGTACTCGTTTGGAGATAATTCTTACAAGGAAACTTATAAGGAGCTAAGTCCATGTTTAAAATTATATGTAATGACTTAAGTCCACTTTTTTTTATCTCAAAAATACCCTTCCTTGAAAGGAAGTTAAATTAATTTCCTATTTTGAAAATTGTTATCCCTTAATTCAATGTCAATTAAATATATCAATAAAATCTCCATCATAAATTTAAAATTCAAATTCAAAGCTCTATCACTCTCTCTCTATATATATATATCAAATTTAAAGTTTTATCTCTCTCTCTATACATGTATATCAAATTCAAAGTTCTATCTTTCTTTCTCTCTCTCTATACATATATATATATTCAAATTCAAAGCTCTATCTCTCTTTATATGTATATGTCAAATTCAAAGCTCTCTCTCTCTTTATATATATATATATATATATGAAATTCAAAGCTCTATCTTTATCTCTTTCTCTCTTTATATATATTCAAATTCAAAGATTTATATATATATCTCTCTCTATATATATATATATATCAAATTCAAAGCTTTCTCTCTCTCTCTCTCTCTCTTTCATACATATATATATATATATATATATATATATTTAGGAATGGAACTTGAATGAAATTTTGTGTGATAGTGATGGTGGTGAACGTTGTTGTGGAGGTGATGATAACGTGATGGTTGGCATATTCAAATTCATGTTACTATTTTTTTATTATGTTACTATTCATGTTACTGTTTTTGTTGAGTATGTTACTATTAATGTTACTATTATTTTAAACATGTTACTATTTTTTGTTGAACATGCTACTGTTATTATTTTTTAAAAATATTAATATTGAATGTTTTAATTTTTTTTATGTTTAAATGTTACTATTTTTGTGTTCAAATGATAATTTTTTTTTTGTATTTGAATGTTACTATTTTTTATTTTTAATGTTACCATATATATATGGATGTAGATAGGTAAGAGAGAAGAAAAATTTTAAAATTAGTCAAACTCTTAACCTATATAAGGATATAGATAAATATGAGAAATATTTTAATGTTGGTCAAATTCCTAAGATTTAGGAGTTTTTATTTTTTAGTTTTATTTCACTTCTAAAGGGAATGGATAGCATGGTAAAATTGACAAAAAAATGGACTTCATAACAAATAAGTTTCCTTGACAGACTTAAGTCCAAACAAGTCCATGTAAGGGGACCGACATCCAAATTTTTCTATTATTTGATTCATCCATTAACTTGAGTTGGAGTGGAGCTCAAATAGGCTTCCAGCTCACTCTATGTATGGCATAGTCTAATATTGGGCTTGTACAAACTACCACTACGTTACTCGAGCCCAATATCGGTTCCTGGACTACAGAAAAGCCCTATCTAGCAGTTCATCTACCTTTTCTATGGTTAACACCACCTGTTTACATGAATGCACAACAAAAAAAAACCATTTTCCCATGGGGAAAATATTCCTAAAAAATGAATGGATAAGTGTTTCAAGTGAAATCATAGTCCACAGTCTACTACCCATATACACACAGTAGATAATTCGCAACTAAATAAAAATATGATAAAGAAAATCTGAATCCATATCTCATCCCCCTGTGGCATAGTCCATGCACATTACGTACAACATAAATAGGGCCGACCCAATAGGCAGGCCATCTAGGCAGCTGCCTAGGGCCGAAATAATAGTTGTGCTCTTTAACAATCAAACCCAATTAAAGCCTCTCTCTCTCTCTCTCTCGCTCTCTCTTCCCCTCACACACAAACACACACACATTAGCAACAATTAACTACTCTACATTATCTTCTCTCTCCCCTCCTAATTCCTATATACACAGATTTGTTTATTACCATCATAATCGTTTTAAAAGGTTAATATTATAATATATTAATCAATCATTTTTACCGAGTTTCTTGATATAATAAATTGTTCTCTTAGGGATCGTTTGGTTGTCATATTAAAAAATTGAATTGATTAAATAAAATAATATAGTCTAATACAATACAGATGAATAAAAGACAAAATTAAATATGATATTGGAATAATACGTAATTTTCCTAGTGTTTGACAATACACAATATAAGCATTGTATAGTAGTTATTTAATCCAATCGCTTGTTTAGTTAAAAAAATATTTTTTTCGTATTAATATTAAATTAACAAAAATAACCTCAATTATTGTTTGTTACATTAATGACAACATGATTTTATCACTTAGGGGTTATAATAGTAAATGTATAAAATAATACATTTGAGTTGGATTATAACAACATCTCTCTTAATGGTATTAAAAGACCTCCATAATACATGTCTAACATATAAAAAATATATGATACGTATACGATTAATATATGTTTTTAAAATTAATACGGTATCAAATTTGTTACCAAACAAAGTATTAGGCTCTTAAATAAAAAATAGTACAATTCAATATTTAATCCCTTCATAATACGTCTACCAAACGATGTAACTCCGTATTCTTGTAAAAGTTTGTTTTGTTTGCAAGGATTTTAGATCAACAGAATGTGAAAATATTGAAACAACTAATAACAAATATAATAATATTGGGTATCAAGAACAATTAGAAAAAAATGAAACATATAAAGAATATGAAAATTCTAGTAGAATGATTGATTCTATTCGGATAAATACTTATGACCTCAAGCAAGTGTTTGGTGGTTCAAAAAAACCAAATCTTGTCTTAATCATCGTTTGTTTGTCAGGATTATTCGGCGTAAGTCCTTGGGCTTGGACATGGAATTTGGTGCATGTTACTATTCTTGGATCCTGAGAGGAGTACGTTCGATGAAACGTTCGATAAAATAATTTCTTAGATGTAATCCCGAATTCCCAAGGATTAGGCCCACTTTTTACATGTCAATGGAATCTTAATGCTCAAAATGCATATTCAAATAGTCATTTATTTGATACCTCTCTCAAGGAGTAGGAAGTGCAATTCGAACCCATTGAAAAGTAAGAAACATTTTTTTAACATTACATTACATTCAAAAATTACCAAATGAAGAAAAATATCATAGAAAATAGTCCGTGTATTCGAAATATTTTTATAACATATTTTATTCATTTGCTATATATACATATAAAAATTTGTATATATATATATAGAAGTATTGGAATTATTGCTATAATCAGCCCATCCTAACCCAACCCACCTTCACCAGACATATAAAAGGCTAACAAAAACCCAAATCAGGTGTAAATCAAGATTTCGAGTCGGAATAAAAAACATTGAATTAATAGAAGCTCTGGTGAACAATATTCACTATTCTCTATCCTATTCGTTTGAGATTTCAAAATTTTATTACGTTTTGAGTTTTTGGTTTCACCCCGGTTGCCCTCTCGAACTATTTTCTTATTAAAAAGAAAAAAGAAAAAAAAAAGACATGAGTTGACCCCCTACTACTACAAGCAATATTTTTCTTGCATGAAGAATTGTTCAGTAGCAAATTAAACTTCTGGAGTTGGCTTCAATACAGCTTTTAAATTTTTTCGGCACGATACCGAAAAAGTAAAAGTGATGTATTGAAGTCACCTATATACATCCCAAAACCCAACTTTGCAACTGCATCTTCTTCTTCTTCGGCCTTGTCTGAGTATTTTTTTTTTTTTTTTTATGAATTTGTCCGGCCGAGTGGGTAGGCGGTAAAAAGTGCTGGACTTCATCACCGATTGTAACTTCTTTTTCATTCATCAACAATAGATTTTATTTCTTCGAGGCCATGCCAAAAGGTACAGTCGGTACCACAGCAAGACTCTAACTTCTGCATGAACTACTTGTTCAGTAGGGGGACCAAGGAAGAAGTGGGGTGATCACTGAATAGTCCTGTCAAAATGTTGGGTCACATGTGGAGGCATGGATAGAACTACTCTAAGGCCCTGGGGGGTCAGCACCCCCTCAAGTTTTCAAAAAAAAAATCCTACATATATAAGGTGTTAATTGGATTATGTGAGCAATGTAATGAGTGAAAGTCTGAAGAACCTTTTTTTTTTTTTTGTCAGGCGTTATTACAATAGAAGGAGACAACAAAATTGAAACTTGAGATTTTAAGATCCAACAATGGAGACGGAGATGGAGACGGTGAGTAATAAGTCAACCGTTAACTTCCAAGAAAATGTATGGGTTCTTCTGGGCACCATCGACATCCATTCCTTGTGGATAAGAAGCCTTGCGTGCAGACACACTCTGGGAGAGTAGGATGGAGGAAGAGAGAGCCACACTGTCAACAAAGATCCACCTTTAATGATGACTTCTTTTTCTGTCGACAAAGTCTGGCATATCAAGTTGGACCAGTGTTCAAATCAATCTCACAACTTTTGGGATCTCTCATATCTAATCCATTAGATTTCTCGTAGTAAAAGTGGCAATCTAATAACACTAATTTACTACTCGAACCAGTCAAGTTACGGGAAAAATAAAAAACTTCGAATTAATCACAACTCTTGAGGGTTTAGGGCAATTTTAGAGTTTGAAAAGGGTAATGCTATGGTCAGGGCACATTATTCTCTTATAATGGAATCGAAAAGGAGTTGTCTACGACACTGACGAAAAAGAATTTAGTATCATAATGATATTTGCTATATTTGTAAATATTTTTATAATTATTGAGGTGCACTTCTTATTATTAGATAGTGTTCATAAATCTTATAATAGGTACCCAAAGATTCATAACAGTAGTAAAAACACTCACAAATATGTTAAATTACTTTAAAAAATAGTAATTTTTTGTACCGAAGAAAAGTGATAAAATTATTTACCACAACTATGGTAAAAATACCCACAATTATGGTATAAACACCCACAAAAGTGATAATTTTTTTATTTATAGAATAACCCACAAAAATTATAAAAACATTTATTCAAGTAATAAATTTTGAAGGTATGATATCAAATTTTTTTCTTGATACAGTAATCAAGTCACGAGAAGAAAGGTTGATATTAACATGATATCAAGTTAATAATTCATTTGCCTTAGTAAACACCTAAATATTGTCCGCCATAATGCTGCATGTATTTGATAAAACTATGGTTAATGACCGCACGATTGTAAATTTTGAAAATTATGAAAATCAAACATACGTGTGTGTGTGATTCATTCATGGTAGTTTTTTTTATTAAACTATAGAGTTATTCTCTTACTAGAATTTTCTTATATTATAGTAAAAGACAGTAAGTTAGTGTTGCTTTAAGTAAGTGGTAGTTGTTCTGATATACAAATAAGGTGGGTTGCGGTTTAGGAGGTACTTTGGACATATGCTTGTGCTTCAATAAAGAAAGGGTTTCTTAGAATTTACTCTTTGTTATGCGGTTATCACGGATTGGCAGGCCATACGGATTATCTCGCTCTCATGACAACTTCAATTAATAGGAAACAAAAATGAATAATGAAGTATTATTTGCAACAACTAAATGGGTGCTCAAATATCTTTTCCATTACCATTTCAAACAAACAAGCAATAAAAGTTGTTTTCATGGATAGTTAAAATGATAATAAAGACGAGCTATAAACTCATACATCTTATATTTGAATCTTGGGATGAATAATTTATTTTTGATGAATATCCTAGTTTCGGCGTAGATAGTTTTCCTTTGATTGAACTGGAGAGAAGATTAATCGAGATGCGTATAAGCTGATTCGAACATTTTTAACCAATAATAATAAAATAAAAGTTGTTTCAAAATATTGCACCCATTATAGCACACCAAAAGAAGCATGCATATACTCAGAAGTAACTGAAAAGTTAAACCTAGTTTCCTAAAAAGAAAAAGAAAACTAAAGCCTATACATTAGGACCAATCTATTTGGTCCTACAATCAGTTTGATTGTAAGCCCCCACCCTAGAGAATTATGCTATGCACTAATTTCTAATACTGGACCAAGTGCATGCAATTTTGAAAAAGCTGCAAGATGAACTCAAAAGTAGCAAAGATGTATAGTGTAATCAAGCGGGGACATGCAAACTTTGGATAAGACTACAGTACCACAGAGTTATCGTGCTCAAGTGATATGTGGTCATTGATTTGTATTGAAATGATTTCTAACTAGGGATTGAAAAAATAAAGATACAAAAAACTTTACACGTGTGAAATATTTATTGAATAAAAAGTCATTGTATGGTATCGAAAAAGATAATTTTCGATACCATTGTTGGACCTTACGACTTTTGGAAATATGCATTTCCAATCTGTGATAGATAGAAATGTGTATTGTCATGGCTTGGTTTGGAAAAGGAACTTTGTTTAGCTATGACTCTCTCTCACCCCACCTTCATGGTCCCAAGCCATTGCTGGCCCCTCCTCTCTCACCCCATGTCTCTGGTTCACCCTACAGTGACCATGACCTCTCTCTCTCAAATATTCATTTCCGCTTGTTTGCATGCATTTATTGTTAATTGAACCGCAGATTCAGTTTACTTGGTCCATGTCTCAATAGTCTAAGATTTTAATGCAGTTCTATGGTAGCAATTTTATGTGAAACATGAGTAAAGGTTACTGTTATTTCAGATTTTTCACCTGAATAATAAAAGTCCCTTTTGAAACTAGAATATTCAGTCCACGGATGAACACACACATGTCCAGGGACGGAGCTGCGTATTGGCCAAAGGGGCCACGCCCTCTCACATTTTAAAAAATATTTACGACACAGTAAATTATTTTTACTGTTATCTTGCGAAACTATTATTTGCAACGATAGTTTATTGATAGTTATTACATCATATCATAAATGATAAAATAAGTGAACAATGTCGTTATCATGCACAATATCCTATAAAACATAATTTTAATATGTTTAGTGTAACAGCAACTTCAATTTTTTCATTATTGATAACCTAGTGAGTAACACAGTAGAATAAAATTCTTGATTATAGTACCATTGTTTCTTCCTCCAAAATGAAATCATATGGGTGTATAATGAAATCCTAAACCTTTCGCCACTAAATTCTACACTTCTACCTCACATTTCAGTTTTAAAAATGGAAAAAGAACAAACGTAGATCTATTAACCACTCTTTATTATGTTCAAATAATATTTTCCAATTATAAGTAGTAGGCCTAATCGATCTCTGGGAGAACTACAAACCAACGAAACATGCTTTTAATCTATAATTTCTAATTCCCAAAATTTATGAAAATCAGTGGTAAGACTTTTTAAGAGGATTATGTAAGGACGTGGTTTGATTCTCGACGAGACCTTGAAAATTGCATTTTAAAGTGTCAATAGTGATGGGTCAATTTCAAGGACCTAACTCATATTATAAGTTCAGTATGAATAAAGAGTTCAACTTGAAGCGATCCCATGAGTCCAATCCAAAAGAGTTCACGCCCAGTCAAACTCATTAGGATTCGATAAACTATGTCATAAAGGGAGGCAGGGTCATCTCAAGAGCCTCATTTTAACCACCTTGGAGTAAGGGTCATCCAAGAACCTCATTCTAACCATCTTGGAGTAAGGGTTATCCAAGAGCCTTATCTTAGCCAACTTAGAGTAAGGATCATCCCAAGAGTCTCATCCTAGCCACATTGGAGTAAGGATCATACCAAGAGCCTCATCCAAGTCACCTTGAAGTAAGTATCATTCAAAAGTCTCATTGACGCCATCTTGGAAGAAGTCAATCATCACGTCATCCTTTGACCTAATCTTATGGGAAGCGTTGTAACTGTCTCATCCATTGAGAAGAGGGTGTCAGCTCCACCAGATTAATCATTTAATTACTAATAAGTCACTTCAATCTGTTATGAGACGACTATAAATTGTAAGTTTCGCCTACACATGGGGGCATTTGATATCTCTTCACCTGAGCTTTCATTGCTCTCACCTGCTCCCCACACTTCTATAACAATAAAATAATCAGGCGACCTTAAGCCTTCAAAGTGGAGATAGGTCATAATGACCGAAACCACTGTAAATCCTTATTTCATTTAATTTATTATCTCTCTCTATTTAATTACTGTATTTATTACTAATCACTTGACAAGTGGTGTACAAAACTAATCTGTGCATCATCAAGTAATGGAATGTTTTGTCAAATCAAAGAATATTTTTGGTGACAACACTTAAAAGATATCAATAGTGACATGAGGAACAAGAAATCCCCTGAAAAACACGATCATCATATTCACATTTATGTCAGGTAGTCTCCTCGCTAAACACAAGTAAAGAGCTAGCTTATATTGGGAATGGGGGGCCTTCCCATTGAGATAAATTCACAGATTTCAATTGCAAATATTCAAATTCTCCTTTTTTTTCTCTTGAAAACCAAATTCAGCACAGAAGAAATGAAAAAAATAAATGTATACTAATATCATAGTAATCTAGTGCACGAGACATCAATCCCTGTGTAACATCTAAACATAATCATATACATATAATCTTACCTCATGTGTGGTGAGAAATAAAATACATATAGGTACCAAAAATAATGGAAATTCCAACTGATAACACATAGTCATCTACTTGTGCCCCAATTTTTTTTCTCTCCAAAAATGTTTGGGGTTAAAAAGTTCAGTGTTGTGGGGACTGATTTGCTGCCTTCATTCTCTCACACTACTACATGCCCTTTTTAGTTAGGTAGAAGTATATGTGACAATTTTTAACTCAATACAACAATATGAATTGAACTTAACACGAATTTTATTACACAAATTCGATTATAACTCGACACGAACTAGAAAATGACCTGGCACACAAACACGAAATATAAATGGGTCATGTTCTTTAACCAGTCAAACCCGAAATTGACACGATCAACCTGATTATTTAAGAATTAACACTTTCTCTATTTTCTAGTTTGTAAAGTAACACGAACAATATGGAATTAACACAATCAACATGTTTAACTAATATTATATAAATAAAATATTAATTATTTATAACTGTTTATTAAACACTAACTTAATTATTATATAATCAAATTATTTTTATTATGTTTATTAAGTTAATTTTTAGTTTGTAAAAAAATATGAGCGTGGATTCAATTAAGTGAAAATAAAATCTTAACGTTAAATTTTTTATTTAAAGTTTATATAAGTTAATATGAACGCGATATGAAAATAAACAGGTCAATTCGACACAACATGATTAGTTAAATGAGTTGGTTTAGAATTGATTAATGTTCGATATAAACTTAAAATAATTTAACACAAATTTAATACGATACGATTCGATTACACCTTAAGTAAAACTTTTGAATAATTGGAGAACCCCAAAAAGTATCTTAATCTCAAAATTTGGGTTCATGGGCTTGCATTTACCCCCCGTC
>CM042199.1:6915215-6933077 GCA_023539305.1 Ilex asprella
GAGACGTTCTCGACTCAGCAGAGGGGAGGGAGGGGAGTACCCTCGGCCAAACTTCATTTCCTTCAACATAGTCCATACCTTTAAGTGGATTATATCCTCTCCTCCTTTTATTTATTTTTTTGTCACTTACTCTCCTCCTTCACTTCTCTCTCCCCCCAACCTGCAATAATTCAAGACGGTGTTTGTCTTCAAATCATTGTTTTTTTTTTAAAACCTACCACCACACATGACCATGGCATGGGCATTCCACATGAGCATGGACCCCACCATGTATTGTCCTCGAGTGTGTGAACTGTACTATGATGTACAGGTTGGCCCACTTTTGAATGCTGAACTTGTGCCACGAGAGATTTGGTCCATGCACAAATTCTTGTCATATTGTATTTGATTCATTGTCATGCTTATGATCCGTTGGATCATCATCCAATGGTCATTGTCCATTGTGTTAGGACGGTAAATTAGGTCCTCAGGTTCATATAAAAAAAATGTTTTACTTATCCTTAATTTATTTATATTGAATCGTATTATATTAAATTCATATTTTGTATAAATCATTTATTAATCATATTGTATCGGGTCTACTCATTTACGAAACAAATAACCTAAAAAAACTCAAATCTTCTAATTTTATATTGTATTAGTGTCGTGTTAACAAATTATGTCATATTTTGACACCACGAGGGCATTGAAATAAACAATTTTATAACATCATGCAAGTGTGTGTGTGTGTGTTTGTAGATTACATTTTAGTAATAGGAGTTTGAATTAGTGAATGGGTTACTGGTATACTATTTATAGGTTTCCTAGGTAATTATCTAGGTAGTGAGATCAATGAATTTATCAGCCATCTCTTATGTGTTATCTCATTGTATTTAAAGACATTTTAGATGAACATAAAATATAGCTGATATTTGTGATTAACTTTCTTGCAAAAAGTTTGGAAGGTCGGGTTTTCATCAAAGTGAACTAACGGAGGTTTTCATCCTCTCAACGCAGGTCTTCTTTCTCCCATGGTTCCAATGATTCCAATGAAGTCACATCATTATGTCAACAATTTATGTCAGATTTTTAGATCCAAATAATATTACTCTATTCCATTTTTCTTTTATTTTACAAATCCCTAAAAAATGTGCACGTAACACACAGATTCAATGAAATTAAATTTTATTTTTATGAGTTTTATACTAATATGAGATTTATCATATTAATCATAAGACTATTCATGTCTTGAAACCTATCATGTATAATAAAACTATGTAATTATTTCTTTCGTATATTATTTTTAACTATTTTGATCAATTGAAATAACAAGAAATTTATTTTTAATTAAATATATTTAATATTTTAACTAAAAAAATATTATATACAATCATAATAATCATAATTACTGGCGTCTCATACAAAAATTTCACCTAGGGCCTCCGTTTGGCTCTGCCGACCCTAAATAACACTAAACCTGTCCAAACTAGGTACATCTGAAGATTATCTTGGTGTGGTTTAAACAATAGGGAAAATTATACTTTGTGTACCTAAAGATTTAAAATTTTATTTTATACCTTCAAAAATTAAATTTTAAATGTTGTACCTTTAATGTATTAAAAATATTATAATGTGACCCTTATGTTAGTTGTCATGACTCATTCCATAAAAAACGACTCCATTGGCGATGACATAATAAAGAACCATGGCTGACGGAAGGGCCACATTAGAACCCTTTTATACATTGAGGTATAATTTAAAAAATTTAATATTTGATATTATAAAGTAAAAATTCTAAAATCTTTTGAGGTATAAAGATTTAATAAGTGAGACTTAATATTAATAAGTGGGCCCCACTCATAACATATTGATTGATTTATCATTAAATAAAATTAAGTAAAAATATAATGAAGAAGATATGGATCCCTTTTTTGGATTAGTTATTGTTATTTCCTTGACATGTATTGTTATCTACTTAGATAGGTAAATGTTTTATGGTTAATTGTTTTTTACTTCGCTGTAATTTTGGTTAGAAACACTTTATTTACTTGACGTTTAAAATTATGTATATTATCCCCTTATAGTTGTGTGCCAAAGTGAATGATTATTTTTATCATCGAAGTTAATGAAGAGTATGATTCACACACCTAAAACATATTGTATACTTTGTTTCCGTTGTTTCACTCAAAAAAAATATTGTCTAAGTGTCTAAAATACCCTCTATAATATATGGTATAATAACTACATAGGTAGGAAATCAGTCTCAAATCAAAAAACATGTAAGAAAAACATAAGTGATTTTCTACTCCAGATCAAAACCTCACTTCAAGAAAAAGAGACTCGACATTTTTTATTGAAATGCGTTAGTTTATTGTCATGTTTCACTAATTTTATATTCAAGAGTAAATCAGACAAAAAAATCTAGTTTTAAAACATGAATATTATGATAATTTTTTAGTGCCGTTAACATCATCTGATGATGCACAAAATTTTCTTTGTGCAAGATCAACAGTAAAAAATGTGAAAGGGTGTAGTTATTGAACAATTAACAAACAATTAATGACAATCAAGAGTAAAACAGTAAATAATAGATCAATACAAGGATTTATAGTGGTTCGGTGCGGGTGACCTACTCTACTCTTGGGAACGGCAGCGGTGGGCAGAGACCTTTATTGATGAATAAAGTTACTGGGAGAATACACTCCGGCAGTATTACAATGCTTTTGGGGAGAGAGAGAAGCAATGTGTTTAGGAAGGTGTAGTATGTGTAAGGATCTCATAGATGTCTCTAGATCATCAAAGGGGCATCCCCTCTATGAGGAGTAGACTCATTTTATATAGACTTAGTGAGGCGGTGAGACGGTGATGTGAGGAAGAAGACTTCTACTATTTCGGTAAGTGTAAATATGGTAGGAGATCTCCAAGCCTATCCCAATGTTTTCTTCCTCGTGCTCCTATTCCTTCGGAGGAGGACTCTCATTTGGATTGGGGCTTGATCTTAATCTTGGACTTGAATTGAAGTAGACTTGTACACTGGAATCAAGAGGACAAAAGAGATCAAAGGGGAGCCTTGGGCGGCGCTTGGCTTGGTTGACCCCTAGGCAACGCCCTTTGTTTCCTCTCATGGGCGTTGGCCCTCTAGTGCTTTGGACTTTGGTGCCTTGGACTTCTCTTAATGGGTTGACCCAGCTCTGATTGGACTTTCCTTTGGGCTTCCTTGGTTTATTTAATTTGGACTTGACCCAGTCAAATTCGGGCTCGTCATCATCAATTATTTCAATTTGGTACATAATTAAAAATAGTTAATGTGCATAATTTTAAACGTGAAGTAGATAAAATACTTTTAGTTAGAACCACGAGAAAGTAAAAAGCAATTAACCCAATATTTTATACTAACCTCTTGGGATGTGAGATGTCACCTAAAATTTGCTTGTTTTTCCATTCCCAACGTATCAGTGCGACAATTTGAACATTCCACACACTATAAGGAAACAATAGAAGAATAGAGACGAAGTGTGCAGACACCTCTATCTAGTAGCATGCATGATAAGTTACTCGTACTTGCATTCCAAACATAGAGAATATGCAAATGATGGAATTGGTTCTCATTCGAAAGTAAGTAAACGCACATAGATATTTCCCTAATGATATTTGAGTCTAGGTTCAATTTTCTATTTTTTCCTATAGCTTAAACATCACAGCTTCAAGACTGATTTCCATCTATAATGGTGATTTTTTTTGGGGTGTGTTTGAGGGAACTTTGATTGCCTTGTATCAAGTGAAAAGACAAAGGTGATGGACTTAGTAAGGTGTGATACTTTTCAACCAATTAAACTTTAAGTCCCTATAGATCTTAATGCTCAGTGCAGAAGGGGCATGGGGATTTCATAAGGAGAAATACTATGTAACTCATATTTGTATCTCAAATGAAGAGAAACCATTGAATCAATAGGTCTTATTTAAAAAAGTTGATGGGACTCACTCATCTAATGACTCATCTTCATTTGAGATGTAAATTTGGTTGGTATTTGGCCTTTGGATGTAACAAGGGTCATATGTGGGTACAAGTGGGCGGGAACATTCTGACATGGAAAATTAGTCCAACCAACATCTCCTTTCGGACATTTTCGATGGGTAGCGCAATTGCAAGTCGATTGGGGTTGGGCAAGCCCGACCTTAGCTCCCTCTTGATGCCCCCACGGAAGTGCCCTAGAATACGTTGGTTGGTGTTTGCTATTGGAGTAGCGAGGGGTGCATCTGTGAGCATGTGGGCGGGTGTGCGTTGCACTCTTGGTGGTGTTATTGTGTCAATTCCTTTAAATTTCAGTCTTGTGACCAAATTCTCTAGAAACCCAAAAATTTTAATTTCTTATAATGTGTCGACAGAGTTCTAAAATCAACATCCGTGGATCCTTGATTAAGACAATATGACTTTTTGTCAATCCCTAAGATTCATAGAGCCAATATTACCATTCGAAGAAAAAAAAAGAAAACATAGAGCTAGTTTATCCTGTATTGGGTGGCACAACTCAACACAAAGTCAAATAAGATTAAGATTTGCACAAATGTTTTCCTGTAATGATTTGAGATAGTTTATCCCAAGGATGAGCTTGGATGAGATTTCTATAACAAAGAATAATATAAAAAATGTGAGTCTCTTGTTTATGAGTAATGTTTTATATCTCAAATTTGTATTCTAAATATACATCCCAAATGACTGAGAATCATTGAATTATGACTCCCACCAACTTTTTTAATTGGAATTCACTGATCCAACCATCCTTATTATTTTAAGATATAGATTTGGAATATATATTTAAAATATATAGAATTTGTCACGCCCCGGTTTTCCGGACTCGTCACTTGGTTAAATCGATCGTTTACAAATAAACCACAAATAAATCTTTGAGTACAGGGCCAGAGCTCTAATCGCCTCAATAAATTTATAATCCCAATTTTGATCTCCAAATAATAAAAATAATCTCCTCAATATACAAAGTTAAACAAATTATATCAAGATTCGTCCGTCTTTGATTCCTCAAATATCAACTCTGGTTCTTCCCTCCGAGATAATCTTGAAAAATTTTAAAGGCGGGGAAATATACAATATGACAAGAATATAATATGCTCAACGAGAAAAGAATATGAATGATCAAATACCGAATAATTCAATCGATAGACAATCATAGATAAAAGAATCAAGAATCCAATTGAATAAATCACATAACTCAATATTTATCAAACATAGCCTCATACTTGGGTCCTCTTGGTAACATGACAAGTGACACTTGGGTATTTAAAATCCATACTCATATCGAACCATTACACCTCTCAGGGCTGTAATCACAATCGCACCCTACAGGGCCATAATCACCTTCTACCATTCATGCCCCCAAGTACACTTCGTGCATGTATCAATCAACCCCAAAGTATTTAGCCCTACGTACAGGAGGTCAACCGATAATATTGACAGAATTTCATATCAATCAAAATAATCAAGAGAAATACAAATTTCAAATAATGAAAGGACACTCTTTGCACAGAGATTTAAAAGACAGGAGTATATTGTATACTACCCCGTACCTCAAATTCATCACTGACTTTGATAAATGCAAAATCCGAAATACCACGAATAACATAGTCAAATTTGATAGCGATTTAAAGGAAAATCACTGCTCAATTTTTTTGACCCAAAAATCTCATAATTTCTCTCTCTTTCCCTTTCTTTCTCTTCATTCCTTTCTTTCCCTCCATTTCTCCTCCTCTTCTGTGCCGTTTGAATGGCCAAGGACTTGGCTTTATATAGCCAACATTTGCTTGGGGACCAAGCATCAAATAGACACTTGTCCCTTCTTCTTCTTCTTTGTTTTTTTTTCCTTTGTGCACGTTTTTTTTTCTTAGATCCAGTGTACATGTACTTTATACATATATTTATATATGTTCAATTATAAATATATATACACATTATATTATTATGAAATTTGACCTAAATTGTAGTCATTTTACTCGTAAAGAATTCATATTTGAAATTCATTTATTTATTTAAAATTTCTAAAAATCACCCTTAATTATATGAAATCATAATTGACGACTTAATTAATGCGTCAATGATTAATTTATATACGGGTCGTCACAGAATTGTTCCTTATTAACAATGCAATAATGATCATCTTTCACATCAACACTCTACACGAAGCCTACACCCCAATGATAATTAATTCTTAGGATTGGCCGTGCAGATATTCATCCCCCTAACAGATCATACTTGCTCGGTTTGGGATGTTCGTTGCCCGGCCTCGGCCCTTCGGAGTTCAGGGGATGCACTTTGTTAATTACAACCAGCTGCATGTCTACTTACGACTAGCAGGTCACCCATGTCTCGTCAAGAATTAATTAATTCTTATCTTGAATCTAAAAATAATACAATCTTCTAATGTAGATAAAAATTTGATCAACTTGAGTTGTTTCCAACACTAAATCTCAGTTTTACTCGACAAATTTGTGTTAATTTGTATTGTATGAGACAAACATTTGATTTTATTAGTTAAGTTCTTCACCTCGGATTGCATCAATTATATTGGATTTGAGAATTTATCACTTGTTTTCACTAAAAATTGAATCAAAAGTTTGTTGGAACCAAAACAGATTTTTAGTGTAAAAACTGAGTTTTTGGTCGACTTTGAGCTAAAATTAAAGTGAGATCCGATTGTTATTTTGAATAAATTTTTGTGGGTTCATATTCTACTCCGTGAGGAGAATAATGTAGTATATTCACTTGCTCAAATCGAGTAAGAAATGAATAAGATAATAGGCTCTAAAGTGACCATATTGAAATGTGAAAATAAAAAAAAGTGCAATGAGGGATTTGACACCAATTCCATATTGGTTGAGGAAGAGATTCAACATAGGCTTATATAGACTAAGTTTGCTCTATGAGTTGGGCCCCAAGGGAAACCACAACTTTATGAGCGGAGAGAGCGCCTACATGTCTTTGGTTCGACCACGAGCACACCGCTCTCCCAACCCGATCGGGTGCGGGTGTGCTCTACCTTTTTGGAGAAAATTCAAATGAATTAATTAAATGGGTGTGAATTTCTTAAACCAAAATCTAATTTCAGTTTCTTTACAATCGCATTGGTTTGGATTAATCTAATCTGAAATTTTGAGTCCAGTGGAGTCTGTTCATGAAGAACAGTTATTCAAAGGTATCTACTGGCTGTTTGAGTTTTTTATTTTTGGGTTGTGTCCTTTAGAGTGGTGGATATTCGAAAAGTCACCAAAGTGTCTATAAATACTAGACTTATTTCCATTCTGCATACATTCGTTCACTAGTCCATTAAAGCATTCAGACAATCCGTATTCGGCATTAAAACAATGTGTTTAGAGAGTATACAACACAAGTTTTGGTTCGCTGTACGGGTAGATTGGAGTGCTACTTCTATCCGTGTAAAGGTCATTGTATTCTAGGAGGCAGACGCCCCGTATTCCATAAGCACCGATTTATATTAACGCTAGTATCAAACGCTAGCCTTGATTTATATTAACTTCAATAACCGTTCCTGTTCGACAATCGAGTTAGTATTTTATATTGTTTATATCATAAACAATTACTTGTAACACTTTCATATTACAATTTGATGTTACACTTTCGTAAGACTACTGTAACCTTTTCTATGTAACATTTATGTGTAACGGTTTCACATCTGCATATTATTGTTTTAGTATTCTTTGCATGTTTCAAACTAGAAATTTCAACAAATGAGTTTACAAATATTTGAATATCCCACAAACAACAATCTTAAGACAGATTTTCTGATTAGTTTAATTATTTCTTGTCTTTCTGATGTATGTTTTAGTATTCTAAAATATTGCAAATTGTTAAAATTTGTTTTTACAATTTGTGATAGTTTGAAGAGACTTGGAAAATTTTGTGAAAAATTTGCATGTTCTGTTTATGTGTTTAATTTAAATGGTAAAATCAAAACAGTGACACTAAACACTAACATAGATTGTCTCTGTTTTAATAACTTACTGTTTTTTAATAGTTTGTAATATTTATTTATCAGAAATTGATACAAATTATAATAATATTCTTGTTACTACAAATCATGTTGTGTTTGTGTTGCCTATTTCTGTTCCTACTCACGTGCCTCATGGGGAGAAACACGAAAAGTTCAATGGGAACGATTTTAAGAGATGGCAACAAAAAATATTGTTTTATCTCACTATATTGAATATTGCAAAGTTTCTCCGTGAGGATGCTCTTATGTGTAATGAGAATGAGATCGACTGTTAAGTTATTGCTACGGTGGATGCATGGAAGTACTCTGATTTTCTGTGTAAAATCTATATCCTTAATAGATTGGATAACACATTATATAATGTGTATAGTCCAATTAAGACTGCTAGAGAGTTGTGGGAATACAAGACGGAGGATAGGAAATAAAGAAATTTTTTGTGGGCAAATTCCTTGACTACAAAATGGTGGGCTCTAAGACTATCATAAGCCAAGTTCAAGATCTTCAAGTGATCTTACATGGGATTCATGCCGAAGGGATGGTGCTTAGTGAGTCTTTTCAAGTGGCTGTAATTGTTGAGAAATTATCGCCAAATTGGAAGGACTTCAAAAATTATTTGAAGCACAAACTCAAAGAAATGAAGCTTGAAGACTTGGTCGTGAGATTGAGGATCGAGGAGGACATTAGAGTTTCCAAAAAGAAAGTAGGTAATCATTCTATGGAGTCAAAGACACATGTGATTGAAGAGGGACATAAATCCAACAAGAAAATGAAGTATGTTGGCCAACAAGGGGCCAAGGGTGGTGATTTCAAAAGGTTCAAAGGCAATTGCTTAGTGTGCAATAAATCGAGACATTGTGCTAAGGATTGTCGAAGTCGTAAAGATCAAGTGAACCATAAGAGGAAGGTTGCCCAAGCCAATATAATCAAGGTAGAAAAACTTTCTAAAAATATTTCTAACATAAGTTTTTCTGCTATAGTATCCGAAGTAAATTTGGTGGAAAATACCAAGGAATGATGGGTGAACACCAAGGCCACTAGACACATATGTTCAGATAAGAATATGTTCTCGTCATATGAAACAATTAATGATGGAGAACAACTCTTCATGAAAATTCTTCTACTTCCAAAGTTAAAGGCAAAGGAAAGGTTATATTGAAGATGACTTCCGGAAAAGAACTTACTCTCAATGATGTGTTATATGTTCCAGAAATTTGAAAGAATCTTGTGTTTGGATCGTTATTGAGTAAGAAAGGTTTTAGGTTGGTTTTTGAGTCTGAGAAATTTGTACTTACAAAGAGTGAGATTTATGTAGGCAAATGATACAAGAGCGATGAGCTTTTTAAGATGAATGTAATGACTATTGTATCTGATTTTAATAATAATAACGCATCTTCTACTTAAATGGTTGAATCCTCTAATATATGACATGGTAGAATAGGACATGCTAATTTTGATACTTTGCGTAAATTAATGAATTTAGAATTGTTGTCTAAATTTAATATTGATGCAAGTCATAAATATGAGACATATGTTCAATCAAAATTAGCTAGAGCATCATTTCATAATATTGAAAGAAGTACTAGACTTCTAGAATTAATTCATAATGATACATGTGATTTGAAATATGTTCAAACTAGAGGTGGAAAGAAATAATTTGTTACATTTATTGATGATTGCACAAGATATTGCTATGTATATTTGCTAAGGAGTAAAGATGAAGCATTGAAAAAATTTATACATTATAAGAATGAGGTTGAGAATCAACTTGACAAAAAGATTAAGGTAATAAAAAGTGATCGAGGTGGTGAATATGATACATCTTTCGATAGGTTCTGTCAAGAACATGGTATTATTCACCAAACTTCTGCATTTTATACACCTCAACAAAATGAGATTGCTGAACGTAAAAATAGAATATTGAAAGAGATGATGAATGTCATGTTGATTAGTACGGGATTACCTCAGAACTTGTGGGGAAAAACTTTGCTTTCAACAAATTATATTTTAAATAGACTACCCCAGAAAAAGTTAGACAAAATCTCTTATGAATTATGGAAAGGTCGGAGCTCTTCCCATAAATATTTAAAAATGTGGGGGTGTTTGTCTAAGGTGATGGTTTTTATTTCCAAAATGATTAAAATAGCACCTAAGACTTTGATAGTATATTTATTGGTTATGCAATAAATAGTAGTGCATACCGTTTTCAAGTGCATAAGTATAATATTCTTGATATACATGTCAATACAATTATTGAGTCAAGAAATGCATCATTCTTTGAAAATATCTTTCCTAGTAAAAATACATGTGATGTGAGTTCTCTTAAAAAAACTCATGATACTGCGACTAGTAATATAAACCATAAGTTTATAAATGAAGAAAATGAAGAGACACTTAGACGCAGTAAGAGGGCAAGGACTTCCAAGTCCTATGGTCTTGATTTTTTAACATATTTATTAGAAAATGAGCCTCAAAACTTCAATGCAGCGATGTCCACTCCTCAAGCACCTATGTGGAGAGAAGCTATAAATAGTGAAATTGAATCTATCATGCAAAATCACACTTGGGAGTTGATAGATCTTCCTCCAAGGAGTAAACCATTGGGGTGTAAATGAATTTTCAAGAGGAAAATGAAAACTGATTGGTCAATTGATAAGGACAAGACCAGACTTGTAGCTAAATGCTATAAACAAAAGAAATGTTTTAATTACTTTGATACATATTTTCCTGCCACGAGAATAACATATATTCGTATGCTCAGAGCTATTGTAGTGTTGTATAATCTTGATATACACCAAATTGATGTGATAACAACTTTTCTAAATGGTGACTTAAATGAGGAGATTTATATGAACCAACCCAGAAGGTTTGTTTCTTTAGGACAAGAGAAGAAGGTGTGTCTACTTATAACATCACTTTATGGTTTAAAGCAAGCACCAAAATAATGGCATGAGAAATTTGACAAGGTAATAATGTCAAATAGTTTCACAATTAATGAATGTGATAAATGTGTCTATGTCAAAGATACAAATAATGAATATGTCATTGTTTATCTCTATGTGGATGATATGATTATTTTAGATAGTAATAATAACATTATTACAACTACCAAGAAAATATTGTCTAGTAAATTTGACATGAAAGATTTGGGTGTTGCAGATATTATACTAGGAATCAAAATTTCTAGAACATCTGGTCAACTTATATTCTTTCAATCACACTAGATTGAAAAAATATTTGAAAAGTTCGACAAAGATTAAAACAACATTGCTCGAATACCAACTGATATAAATCTTCATTTGTCTAAAAATGCTGGTCAAAGCATATCACAATTGGAATACTTTTGTATCATTGACAGTCTAATGTATGTCATGAATTGCACTAGACCAGATATAACATACTCAGTTAGTAAATTGAGTAAATATACGAGTAATCCAGGAGTAGACCATTAGAAGACAATTATCATGGTTCTTAGATACTTAAGAAATACCCTAAATTATGAATTGCACTATACAAGATATCCAGCTGTACTTGAAAGGTATAGTGATGCCAACTGGATATCTGATATAAATGATACAAAATTCACAAGTGGTTATGTTTTTACACTTGGTGGTGCAGCTATATATTGGAAAATCTTCTAAGCAAACGTGCGTTTCCAGATTTACAATGGAATCTGAATTTATTGTTTTAGATAAAACAGGAAAGGGAGCTGAATGGCTACGTGAATTTCTAGAGGAAATTCCAATTTGGCATAAATCTGTGCCAGCAATTTGTATACATTGTGATAGCCATTCTGCAATTGGTAGGGCACATAGTGTCATATATAATGGTAAATGTAGATATATAAGTTGTAGACATAATACCGTTAGACAATTGCTCTCAAATGAGATTATTTCTATTGATTATATAAAATCAAAGGATAATCTAGCGGATTCGCTTACTAAAGGTTTGATAAAAGAGCAAGTAAATTGCACATCAAGGGGAATATGACTAAAGCCTATGCCTTAATGGCAACCCAATCTAGATGACTAGAGATCTCAAGATCTGTGTTCAAAGGGACAACCGAATTATGCGTGATTCAAAAGAAGCACTAATGAGATAATCTCTCCTACCTATTCCTATAATAAACTAGTATTGCCTGCAAAGTTTATTACAGTAAACTAGGTTTTTAATGATTCTTATATCTTGGAAAATCTAAGTGGGATATTACAGGATATTCCTAATAGGAGTCACCTATATGGGTGTGAATCGGCCGCTTCGATGAAAATTTATAATGACTAAATTCTCCAAAGTACTTATGAAAATCAGGAGTTATTCAGGGCCAAAATGAACACAATCACGAGAACCAATTGTGTTAAGAAAGAAACTGTGTGAAATCTATTCGATCTGATTTATCAAACAGCTGAATAGTTTAAAACATCACATTCACTATGTAGCTGATAAGTTCGATGGGTTTTCACTGGGGAAGGTTTAAGACAAAAAACTACTTATCTCGATGCACGATCTTTTCAAATATGTACTCTCTATAGTGTGTCTGCATTATCATTTGCGTACTAAGAGCCAATTTTTCATTCATGTGGGGGATTGTTGGAACCAAAACAGTTTTTTAGTGTAAAAATTGAGTTTTTAGTCGAATTTGAGCTAAAATTAAAGCGGGACCCGATTGTTATTTTGAATAAATTTTTGTGGGTTCATATTCTACTCTGTCTAAAGAATAATGTAGTATATTCACTTGCTCAAATCGAGTAAGAAATGAATAAGAAAATATGCTTAAAAGTGACCCTCTTGAAATGTGAAAATAAAGGAAAGTCCAATGAGGGATTTGACATCAATCTCACATTGGTTGAGAAAGAGATTCAACATGGGCATATATAGACCAAGTTTGCTTTATAGGTTGGGCCTCAAGGGTACTACAGTTTTATGAGCGGAGCGAACGCCTACATGCCTTCGGCTCGATCACATACGGGCGCCGCCCACCCGCCACGACCGACTTGACTTGCTCGAGTACGGGTGTGGGTGTAGGTATGACCTTGCCCTATCTTTTTAGAAAAAATTTATTTAAATTAAATGAATTAATAAAATGGGCGTGAATTTCTTAAATCGAAATTTAATTTCGCTTTCTTTACAATTGCACTGGTTCGAATTAATCTAATCTGAAATTTTGAGTCCAGTGCAGTCTACTCATGAAGAACAGTATTTTTGGGTTGTGTCCTTTAGAGTGGTGGCTGTCGAAAAAGTCACCAAAGTGTCTATAAATACCTAGCTCATTTCCATTCTGCATATATTCATTCATTAGCCCATTAAGACATTCAGACAAGCTGCATTCGGTATTAAAACAATGTGTTTAGAGTATACAACACAAGTTTTGGTTTGCTGTACGGGTTGATTGGAGTGCTACTTCTATCTGTGTAAAAGTCATTGTATCCTAGGAGGCAGACGCTCGGTATTTCATAAGCACCGTGTGTGGGGGCGAAATATGTTTTAAGGATATAGTGTCAAACACTAGTCTTGATCTATATTAACTTCAATAACAGTTCCTGTTCTGCAATCGGGTTAGTATTTTATATTGTTTATATCAGAAATAGTTACTTGTAACACTTGCATGTTACAGTTCGATGTTACACTTTTGTAAGACCGCTGTAACATTTTTATTGTAACACTTCTGTGTAACGGTTTCACATCTACATATTACTGTTTTGGTATACTTTCCATATTTCAAACTAGAAATTTCAACAAGTGATTTTACTATATTTGAATACTCCACAAACAACAAAGTTTATGTTAAAATTGATTAATATTCAATATAAGCTCAAAAAAGTATAACCCAAAGATCCTATGACATTGCTCAAGTGGTAAAATAAAAAGTGGAGAAATGTTAATTGAACGTGATTTGTTGAGTTTATTTGCTGATTTAATGCATCACATCTATTGAATTGATAGCGGGGTTCAATAAATGTTAGGATCCAGCGTTAGTCTTATAGATGTGATGCATTAAACCAATAGATAAGATCAACAAATTCTGTCTAATAGTCATACAAAAACATCAATATCTCATGGGTAGGCTAGTGAATGGATAGATTTTTGACTTGAATGTTATCTAAATTCGAATTCTAATTCGATTAATCGGATATATAGTAATATTTTTTTATTTATAATCTAAATCCATTAAATTATTTTAACGGATTTGAATTTGAATATGCTTATATCCAACCTAATTATGATCTAATCCATAATATTTATATATTTTGTATAAATGTTGAAGAAATTAAGTAATTAATTAAAATTTTGATATAATTTATTAAAATCTAGTTAAATTAAGTTATTTTGATCTGATCGCATTTTTGATATTTTTTGTGGATTCAAATACAAACCATAAAACTAAATTTTGTCGAATAATCAAATTGAATTCGAATCGAGTTTTAAAATCGGATTCCGATCAATCCAAACCCGATCAGGCCTATTCATGGGGTCGCGAACTGGATCGTCTAAGGAGCAGCTAGTGTGTGAATCGAGGGCTCGAAACAGTACAATGTAGTGCGTGTGTCCCCCTCCAATACGACACTGTACCAAATTAAGGTCAAATGGTCGGCAACAACCACACTTAAATCAATGTGTTTTGATTGATTAATGAGAATGTTGTGCTTGAGTGGCAGGTCTAGCTTGGTTGGGCTGATTTGGGATATGTGTGGAGTTGACACGTGTGCTGCTCCATGCGATTAAAAGACTTAATATAGACCTAATCAATTAAGTAATATTATTTAAATCTTAAAAATTAATATAATCGGTTGATGTAATGATATAATTTTGTTTTTGTTTCACGGTCAAGAGTATCCGGATTAGTTTATGTGCACCTCGACTAATTCCTCTTCAGTTCAATCAAAGTCAAGTCATCTACACCAAGATTAAAGTGTTCACGAAAAATAAACTTCTCATAACCTAATACCAAAAAGTTGTCAAGTTTCAAGCTTAGAATGTCTTGGTCAGTTACCGTAAATTCAAGTATAACCCATAGATTCATATAATAATACATGGTAGAAGGTAATCTAGATCCTCATATCCTTAATCTAAGCTCTTCCTTTTTAAGATGTTAAGTCAACACTTAGCTAACTCTTACAATCACTTTCACTGTTATCTTTGAGTTTGGTTAACCTAGTTGTGTTTATGTTGACTTGAGCTAATTTGAGATGTTTATCGATAAATTTAAGATAGATAGCTTATTGTTAATCACAGAAAAATCACCCTAACAACAATTTGAATTATGTCACAAAGTCAAATGAAGTCTCATTTTTTAATCTGTATGTTCTTATGTCATTTGGAACAAACAATTTGAGATTCCAAACCAAGAGAATTGTCTCTTTTTAATGCTGGAAGTGAAGCGAGCATTGTAGGAACTATCTATTCCATAAGGGAGATGGATTCATCACAAATTCTTAACCCTTAAATTTAGTCTAGTAGAAAGGCTTTTGGCTCTAACCAAGCCAAATAACCCAACAATTTTAAAATTTGAGTGAATTGAAAGGCTCTGATAACATAACAAATCAAAATATAATAACGTGTGGGATGTCAATAAATATTGCAATATTGGTTCAAGTTAAATGTAGGGGCCTTCAATTGTGTACATCTTTGACATGATCAAGTCAATTAGAAGCATAATTTGACATGCAAAGCTTAGGTATACGGATCTAAATTGACTTTCAACCATCCAAACAATGTCCACATGGTATCAACTTTTAGAAGACGATGCTTTATTGAGTGAGTGGGATAATGAAAATAACTTTCAACGTTGATGTGATCTTTCGATAATTGAATTGGAGTGCATTTGATCAAGTGTTATCATTTTCGCATAAAGAGGTGTTGAAATGTTGAACAACCCTACACACCCACCACCCTATTAGAAGTGATGGCTTTTTAGCATAGGTGTAGGGTATAATTGTAGGGGCATCAATAGTTCAAAAGGCCCCAATAAATAAGGACTTGACTAGGGTCTCGAATAAAAGAATTCGATATTTTCTCTAAAATTTATTATTTTTATGTGTATTTTATATTTTTTATGAATATTTTTATCACTTTTGTTAGTATTTTTATTATTTTTGTAATTATTTTTACCATTATTATAGTAACTATTTTTATAACTTTTCTTTGATAACACAACAATCATAAAAACACAGTATTAAAAATACTTACAAAAATAATAAATATTAATACAATATCGAAATTTGTAAGCAACACCAAAAAAAAAAAAGGAAAGATTAGTGCAAATGGTACCTTATTCCTAGTAATATCTTCAACTTTTTATTTTGTTCTAATTTTTTCAAAGGATAGCAATCTACTCCAATTACTCAACGAGATCAAATTTTCAGCCAAGTGACGTCCTAGATGTCTCACATGTGATTGGAGATGGCTAATGTTTCAATTGAGCAATTATTCAACATTAATATTAAGATATGCTTATAAAATTGAATGTCTGCAGTGCAGTCTCAAGATGATTAGAGGCGTAAAGCGATAGATCTAAATAATTTTTTTATATTTTTTAAATAATTTTTTTCATTTTTTAAAGTATAAAATTATTAATTAAGTATTTGTGTTAAACTAATGGTAATATATTATTTTCAGTTAATAGTATGATTAATTTACTTAAATTTTCTTATAACAATTAATTTGAGGTAATATTTTATCAATTTTTATATTTACAAACTTTTTTTTTTGCACAAGTAATTGTTAAAGGAAGTGTAAGTAATATATTGCAAGTAAAACATTCACATAAAAAAGAATCTATCTTTAACATCTAACTTAGTACCGCAATTTAAAAAATTTATTATTTGAGTGCTCGAAATAAAGAAAAATGTAATTGATTTGGTGATTTTACCTAGCTTTAATGGTTTACATGACAAAAAGCATATTAAAGTCTAAATATTTGACAATAAAATACAAATTCTAATAAATTTTGAGAACCCAAAATAACTAGCAGCTTTGGAGTCTCAACTTTCCGCTCTTTTTTTTTCTTTGAATAAGTTTAGGATGAGTGAGTCCTATTAAAAAAAACTGATAAGATTAACTCATTTAAAAGATGATATACATTTAAATTATAGTTTTTTGAATTTTATTTAAATTTATAATATTTTTTTTTCTTATCTCACACTTATCTCGAGAAAGACACACAAATTCTGCTTTTGTGCCAAAAAGTTCAAAATCCACTATATGGAAAGAAAATGTGCTTTGAGAGACCACTCAATCTCTCTTTTCAAAGTCTGGGTACAAATGTCTTTGGCTTACACACAACTGAAAAGAAAAGGGTAAATAGTAGTTTGCACACCAAAAAAATTTTAAAAAAATTTAATTTTTACCTTCAAAGATTAATTATTTTAAATTGTATTTTCAATGAAATAAATTGGTAATAATGTGAATCTTAGCCATAATGTTCGTTGCGATTTCCGTCAAAGTGATGGCCAAGTGAGATGCACGTGATGACTTTTTGTTGGATTATAGTTCTTCCCCATTTCACGTGCATTGTTAATTAGACGAAAATCACAACAAACGTGATGATTGGAGTCACAGTTCTATCAATTAAATTTATTAAGGGTATAATTTGAAGCAATTGCATTTTGAGGATTCAAACCAATAATTTTATAATCTTTCTGAATGCAAATTATCATTTGCCCAAAAGTAAATCATTAATCCGTTTGTGATTGCTTGAACACAAAGGAAAGAATTGAAGTGTTACAATCTCCAAATCTCAAGTTTGAATCTTATAATTAACTCATCTACAAAATTTATTGACAACAACCAGAATCAAGATTTTATATATTAGCCATGAGTCAAAAAATATATATAATTATCATCTGCGATTACAAACACACGTTAACAA
>CM042199.1:6933177-6963623 GCA_023539305.1 Ilex asprella
GCCACTATCACCCACCCCCACCACATGTCATCGCCCACTATTGCAACCACTCACTGTCACCTACCTTCACCACACTTATCACTGCTGTCATTCGTCACCCCCATTACACTATCGCCTAGAAGTATCCATCGTCGCCCACAACCACCGTCGTCGTCCCACTACCACCACTGTCAACCACCATTACTACCGTCCACCACCACCCACACCCATCACCACCACCGATGTCACCCACGACTACCACTACCATTATCGTCACCCAAAACCCACAACTACCATTACTGTTGTCACTCATAACTGCCACCACTATCATGGTTGTTGCCACCCACCACAATTATCACCGTCTCTCATCATCACCACTGTCGCCTACCACCACTAACACCACTCATCCCAATTACAATCAGTACTTAAATTTTTTTAACTCTCATTTATGTTTGTGATTTGATTTTTCGTGTAAATACAAATATGTTTATTGTTGACTATTTTTTTTATTATTCCATACTTTCATACACGAAAAATAACTAGTTGTGCTATATAATATGAATTGTTTATTAAATCATCAATAATATTCAGAATTATTCAGTTACTTTCCTTTGTAAATTCAAAGTGATTCATGTTTTATACACTTAGAAACGATATTTTCTTTGTGTCCATTCGTTGCCGCTGTGGCAGTATGTTGCTAATAACCCTATTTGCTCATATATTGCCGCTACATGATGATGTGTCCATCACTTTCTCCTAACATTTTTAGCTTTTGTGGTTTTACGTTATCTTCCCCTGTTTCGCTCTTGGAACAGCATTTTCATTTCCTCTTATACACAGCCATCGTGGAGTCCTCTGCAGATAGATTCCTTCCCACCTTGGAAAGAGCTAAATTGAGCTCAACACGATGATTGCCTGAAATAAATAGATTCTTTTCTGTACATGGTATTAAGTATAACCGGATAAGACGACGTTGTTTATAAAAAGACATGGATGTCATACTTAAAAAATGATCGTAGCCGTATATCTTTTATAGTTTGTTTGTGACCATAGATCTTGAAAATGATAAAAGAAGTGAAATCATAAAATATAGAACACTTGATATTGTGGTTGGTGAAAAATAGGAGGTACCTAGGTTGGACCCCACTATTGCATACTATTACGAATGCTATTTAAAGGTCGAGTGACGATATGGGTGTGGCTCCTCTACTGTACAATAGATGTGTTGTTCCCAAAATAAAGCCGTTCTAGAGGAACAACATTTCTGATGTACAATAGAAGACCTCTACCCGGGAATACATATAACAAAAAAAAAAATTATAGTAGAGTTAATTAAATATTGTTCGAAGGGATGAATGAGCGGAGACATGGAGTGGGATACTTTGAACACCAAATCAACTAGGTTTAAGGAACCCAATTTGATGAGATCCAAACAAATGGATTTCTTAACATGTCTATGACTGATCAAGGGTCATTTAAGTGTAATAGAGACGAGCCGCAAATTCAGACATTTTGAGTTTGAATTTTGACAACTTCTCACGGCCAGGTCATGAGAGATTTATTCTTAATGTATATCCTAATTCATGTGTAAATAGTTTTTCTTTGACCGAACCAGATAAAAGATAAACTAAAATGCACGTAAATTGATTCAAACACTCTTAATCGTTGAACTAAAAAACCATGTCTAAGACTGCCACTATATCCCTATTTGACCAGCCACCAGGTGTGAAAAATTGGTCTTTGACCAAACTGGAGAGAAAATTAATTAAAATACACTTGGTGCAAACACTCATAATCATTGAACAAAAAAAACCATCAAGATCATGAACTACTCATGAGAAAAGTTGTGGAATAATATTCCAACTTGTTAAAGCATAGCTTTAATATCATTTGTTAGAATATAACTTTGATACTATTTATTGATTTTACAGATAATTAACACAAATAATATTTATTACAAAATAAGAATTCAAAGATAGAAAAATAATAAAAATATAATACAAAGATATAAAATAGTTCGATATAATATACTCACCTTAATATACCGTATTTATATTTATGGACTAAAAATTTGCATCAATATATTATTCACTAAAATTTAATCGTTTGAAAACTTATTACATAATCAGTGAAACAAGGAAACAATTGATTACTACGTGAACCAGAGAAAAAAGTACGTATGGAGTGTCAATAGGACTCATATGACTTTGACCAAAGGAAAATGATTAAGTAAGGTTGCGTAGAAGCAAAACCTACCTCTCTTCACTTTACTATCATTATCGCTCTTTTAGTTTTTATGACTTTCTTCTGTGTCTTTATTTGATTCAAGAGAGAATGGAAAGACTGGTAATTTGGATGTTATGGTGATTAAAGTCATCCTTACCACTATTGTCATCATGTTTGAAGTCAGATTTGGATTGTTTCTCAAATTTTTAATTGTTTTAAATTATCCCTCGAATTATGTAATTTAATTTAATCAGTCTTTTTCATTAAGACTAACTAATAAAGGAGACAAATTCTATAAAGATTAACTTTTAAGTAAAACAGATTTTGTTAAGATTAACCGTTAATTCTGGTGTAAATTAAGATAATTGATAGTTTAGGGAATAATTTAAAATAAATGTTATAGTTTAAGGGCATTTATGAGATATACCCTTTAAGTTAGCGTGAAGATTAGGCAATTTAATGATGGTGCTTCTAAAGACTACTTTGGATTATCCACAATAAATCATTACTAATGATCCCGCAATGTATATATTATTGTCTGTCAGCCCCTTGGATGATTTTTATTCTTTCCGTATCCCTTTAGAAGATTAATGGGAAGTTAACACATCAAGTAAAAAGTGGATTCTGTCTATGATAATGTCCAACCTCTAACCCATTAAAGAAAAAGATGAATCATAATTTTAGACATTATGAATTTAAACTTTGGTAATTCCTATAACACTAGATTATGAGAGATAAATCTCTCATGAATTCTTTAGTCTTATTATAGATTGTCTGTCTTTAACCAGATCGGAAGAATAGGTTAATTATGATGCGTGTAAGTTGATCCAAACACCCTTAACCACAATTTCTAAAAAAAAAAAAGGGAAGGGAAGGGAAGGGAAGGGGTGGGGGAAAGAAAGCTATAGGTTTGACTCTGAGGAATGTTTAGTGCTTATGCATCCAAGTGACACATAATGTGTTCGATTTCACGAAACCGATGTCTCTAAATTGGATGTGAACATTAATACTGATGATACCATAAATCAAAAACTTATCTTAATTCATTACAACTCTGTATTACTGAGCTTAACTAGACTAATCTGACCTGGGTCAATCAAGAGCAAATATACCAACTTCCACTTGACAAAGTAATATCCATGCAACTCGGCTATAATCACACCAACTTAGATTCAATTACTAGAATAAAAAGAACAACATCAACACAACAACCCAATAAATCCTATCTTTGGTAGCAATCTACCGCCTCAAGAATGACACCTCAGCGCTTCTAGAAATTCACATGAATATTAGTTAGTATTTTCTCTAATAGCCAAATATTTCTCAAAAAAATCATTCCAATAGATTGTTGAGACCACACAATCATAAATAAGGACAAAAAACAGTTGTTTGTATAAATAAGAGAGACACCCTACCGAAAAAGGGAATTGAACACTATGTAATCACTCTCTTCTTTTTTCTCAAGCAATACAACAAACACGTGAGTAAAAAACTTTATTCATAATGGACTAGTCAAACAATTCAGTTTGATAAAACACTTAAACTCTTGTGTATTCCATTGATTTTTGTCACTCACACACATCATAACTCTACATGCATTACACTCTAGATCCTCTGTTTCTTGCACCATTAGATGTTACTCATTTTCTCTCCCATTATTGATGAGAATATGGTATAAACAACATTGTTTTCATACAAAGCCAAAAATGAGATAAGTTAATCAGACAAATTAATGTTTCCTATGATACAAAAACAAATTAGTCACATTGACACACATCCTTAAAAAAGTAGTCTTACTTTGTCCCAGCATGATTGAATACTATTCTCATGTCACTGCAAAGTGGAACCCTTTCACAATGAATTTTACCCACCTTGGAATTCTAAATATTACTCATTTTAGCTATATTGAATCGAGTCTCTACAAAATTGCTCATTCTAGTTTGATTGATTCGTAATCATTGGTTGTAAAATAATAAAAATTTTAAATTTATTAGAATTTTATTGGACCAAAGTGAAGATACGTTAATAAAAAAATTAATTTTTGATACCACAACTGAGTACCCACATGTTTCATAAAATCCTTGTAGCATAAATATTCCCTTCACCGTATGGAAAAATGACCCGAACTGTTGATTTCAATTTAAATTATTTCTAATCGTTGATAAAAAAAAAAAATAGTAAAAATTATAAAATAAAAAAAAGTGTGTACGTGTCACTTTTTTATTGATCAAAATATAAAAATATGATACTGAATAAAATATTTTGATACTATAAAATGGGACTTAGAATGTAATCTCATGGATCCATCAGTGGCCTCAATGCTGGTGTTCAAAAGTAAGAATCTTTTTTTTTTTTTTCCTGCTACTAAAATCAAGGGTGGAAAAAAAGAAAACACTCAGAAACTACTTCGATATGTCTTCATTAGTGTTATCATAAAACTCTTAACTGTATCTGTTATTATTCTCGATAATAAATTTAACAAAACTAAAATAGCAATCAACCACCTACTTCCCATACAAACTTAAAAACTCAAACTTCAAACGTATAAAATTTTACAAATACCCTACTGAAGTATCTCCGCGGTGGTTGAAAGGTAGGAAATTGATTGATAGGCCAAGCTATTCGAAACTACCACCATGTAAACTTAAAAATTCAACTTGGTGATGAAAATTTTTACAGATATCCTATTGAAATACCTCGTGGTGGTTGAAACGTCTGAAATTGATTGATAGGCCAGCCAAGCTACTCGAAATTACCACCACGTACGGTTGCATGCTTGTACTTGCACTTGCAATGGTCCTTGAAGGCCGCCTTGACATTTCGTTAACAATCCCAAAACTTGTGGGATTCGGATGCTTTTTTTTTTTTAGCTTTTTTTAATTTTGATCGAGATTTATATATTTTTAAATTAATTTTTATTGTAAACTTATCTATAGATCAAATATCTATAGCTATATTTATATTATTTATAAATATTGACATCTGTAAAAAAAAATTTGATTTCTAATTTTATCTTTAATTATTATTATAAAATCAATAATACCATCACATTACTTTCCTCTCATTTTTATTTTTTATACCTATTTGACTTTTAAGTTATTTTGAACTCTTTTATTACAGTATTTGAAATTTAAATTTTTTATCACTTTCATACAGTTTATTTTCAATATCTATTTGACTTTTAAGTTATTTTGAATTTTTCTATTAATAGTATTTGAATTATAATTTCTTTTGCACTCATTGATTAATAGTACACTTTCATACATTTTTTATATATTTGTAAATAGAAAATTGTCTAATGAGTCAAAGAGATATCGAAATAAATGATAGATTAGACACTCTAATAGGGGTAAAATAGATCAATAATTAAGTTTAATAATGGTTAAAATAAAAATTAATTATTCTACACATAATTTATGATTCAATTTAATTACATATATAATTTGAATTTTTTATAAAAAAATATTATTTAAATATATTCACGTGCAACGTACGTCGTGCATTATTAGTAAATTTAAAATGTGTACGAATTTAAATAATATTAAGTAAATATGAATTGAATTTTTAGAACGACAACCAAATTATGAATTGATTATATTGTATTTTTGTAATTCAATATACATGTCCAAACAACTGATACTATTCGAGAACAATCTAATCAAAATTATATAATTTTTCATGAGATTAAATCAAATTTTGGACTTTTACTAATGTAAATATAAATTATAAAAATAAAATCCCTTATATAATAAATTTAAATTTGAATCGCTCAAAATCCGGTAACATCTAATGAGCCAAGTTAATTGAGGAGAGATCATTGAAAATGATGAGCATCACCAACCCAACCCCCCACCCTCCCCCTCTTCCATCTTCTCCCCAAATAAAGAGGACAGAGTAGGTATGAACCATCATATTGGGATGTGAGCAGTGCACATGTAAGGTTTTGGCATTTTCCATTTTTTCTCTCTCCTCCATAAATGCTATTTTAACCATGTAAATTTATGTTTTTTGAGCAATATTATGTATCTTAAATTTGTAACACAAATTTTCATCCTAAATTAAGGGATACTATTAGATCAGTGGGTTCCATTTAAAAAAATTGATATGACCCACTCATCCGATGGTCTGCCTTTATTTAGAATGAAGATTTGAGTTACAAATTTGAGATACATAATATTTTCCATATTTTTTTTGGGGGTCATAAGTCTGTAAATTTATGGTTGTAAATCTACAAGTCCACATCATTCAAATAAAATGAGGGAAGTGAACATTTTTTTTTTTTTTTAACAAAATATACCATATCCTAAAGCAAAGACTTTGAAATGGCTTCAGAGCAACATCTAGCCATCAACATCTTTCCTACTCAATTCCTAGGGAAGTGAACAGTCAAACTATATTATTTAGGGTGGAGTTATTTTCACCTCTTAAATCTCTTTCTATACCTCATTTAATCATCTTACTTTAACCTACTAAGTTTACCCATCTATTACCCACCTTATTAGTTACTAAATTCACCAAATTTATACTCATTCAATTAAACTATTCAATATATGTTAAAGAAACCAAAACAAAAATAGTAATTGAAGCGAATTTTCAATTTTTCGATGTTATCTATATTATTTGGAAGTGTTTTGAGATTTTTGGATATATTTTCATCAATTGTTTTAAAATCTTTTAAGAATAATTATTAATTTTTATTTTGTTTCTAAAATATTTTTCGTACTGAAATAATACACTGAAACGAAATTTTAATCATTGTCTGTACAATAAGTTTAAATAAAATTGAATGAATTTAATTTTAATTAGTAAATATAGACGGGGTGGGTTTAATAACTAATGTGGTGAGTATAAATAGGATAAACTTAATATTTTGAAGTAAGATGATTAAATATATTGAGAAATGAAATTTAAGGGGTGAAAATAACTCCACCCTATTATTTATGTCTATTAAACTATTAAATTAGGTGTTGTGTCAATTTATCCATGAACTATATAATTTAACTCAGTGTGACAATTCCTCCCAAATTTACTATTAACTTTGACAAAAATCTTCACATTCACATCATATTCGTCAGAAATTAAGGTATAGTTCGAGGCTCACTTAATGTTGTGAGGCTTTTCGTCAAAGTTAAAAAGGAATTCAGAAGAAATGACTAAATTGATACAAAACGTAATTTAAGGGTTTGATTGACACAACTAATATAGTTCACGAGTAAAATAGCTAGGTAGAATATCCAATGTCATTCATTGAGATAAGGATAATTTACGATGCATACCTTTAAAGTATGTACATGATTTTAATTTGGTCCCTAAAGTTTTAATTTAAATAATTACATCATTAAAATTTTATTTGAGTATCAATTTATTCCTTCCATCAAGATTTATTATTTTTTTCCCATAGGAGGGTACCACATAATTTGCCCATAAAAGTCCAATTGTCTATAAAAATATACACATAAACGTATAAAGAAAGTATTTGAATATACACACACTAAAAAAGCACACTTCTCTTTCCCCAATATTATCACAACATATATATAATTTATACATAGTCTTTGATTAATAAGAACTTCCGACGGTTTATATAACGATTTGTATTTTAACCTTTTAACTATAATAACTCAACTCATGTATTAAAAATAATATAGAGACACCCTAAATTTGTATCCCAAAAGTGCATCCCAAATCAAGGGGAACCATTGGAAGAGTGGGTCCTACCAACTTTTTTCATTGGGACCCACTCATCCAATGGTTCCCATTAATTTGGGATGCACTTTTGGGATATAAATTTGGGATATGTAGCATTACTCAATAACCTATATGTTGTACATAATTGTTATTATGAGTTGACAACACATCTTCCAATTAGAAAAATGTAATGAAAGGCTGCTGCTCAAGCTACGAATACGATACTACGCATGTGGAAGAGAAGGCTGCAATTCCAATGGGGTGAGAAGTAAATTTGGGGTAAACACAAATTGTTCAGCTCGAATTTGTGCTGAAATAATTCTGATTCAATCTCGAAATTGCAAGTTTGAGCCACGACTAACCTTATGTGCATGTTTTGCGAATAATTGAGTAGATCTAAAGTTGATAATGGAATCATAATTTCCAAATATGTGATTGAGATGATTCTCGACTATCCCAAAAGATTTATATCAAATTTATAGTCATCTTATTTCACACGTCTATATTTTCCTCTCTTTATTCGTTCACTTTTCTCCTTTTTATGAGGAGAACAGGGTACCCATCTTAACAACTCCACTGGTTATCTTAGTACTTAGAAACTTTTCACAGATCTAATCAAGAATTTTAGAACATGGTTCACTCTTATGTAAGTGGTGGTGGTGAGTGATTCAACTTTTCAAGCAATGTGATAAGCTTTTTATTGATAGGAAGTGATAAGATATATATCAACTGAAAAGATTAATTACATTCATTGATAGAGGAAAGGTATCAAGAATTAACATTGGTACAAACCATATTTGCATAGTAAAATTTGTGATCTTACACAGTTACTCTTTATTTTACACTTCCCTTCAGCAGTTTTCCACTTAGTTCTTACTTACAGGTAAAATGATATACTAAAGCACTTGCCTTTATTTTGCGAGAAAGGCTCTATCGTACAATGTTTTGTATATTCCAAGGTGAGAAAGAAGTAAGTGATAAACAATATTAATATCCTTTGAGAGAGTTTGATTCTCAAAAACAAACCCACAATCAATCTCATGGAATAATATATCAAACCTGTAGTAGTTTCAAGTTTGAGTCCAGCCCCTCTGTACGATAAAGTGAAATTCAAGAGAGAGAAAATTACAAAACGTGACTCTAGCAAGTGCATTCCTAACATTCAATTTTGAGTTTACAACAATGTAAGCATTTGAAGGAACCACAAATAGATGGGAAAAAAATGATATTGATATAGACACAAAAACGCGCACACAATTAGAGTGGCCTTTTAAGAAAATACTGTAAGTTTCAAACCTAATTCTCACTTTAACGTACTTTTTAAGTGACTTCCCTATCTCTCATATTTTTCCTCTAAAATTGGTTTCTGGTTCAACAATAAAGAGTGTTCAACCCAGTTTATGCGCACCTCGACTAATCTTCTTTCTGGTTCGATCAAAGACAAATCATCCATGTTAGGGGTGCAACTTAGGCAGGTTCGACAGTCAACCACAACTCAACCCTAGGTATATAATCTTCAACACTAACCCTAACCCTACCTCGGGTTGATAAACTCAACCCAAGCACTGTCTGAGTTTAATTCGGGCGTATTCGGGTTGAATTCGGGTTACTTTACGAGTTGATTTTAGGTTAATGTTCTAAACTTGATATATATATTACATAATATTCAAATAATTTAACAACGAACAACTTCAATCAAGTTTTTAACATAAAAATCATAATATTAAGAACTTAATGCAACCACAACCATACAGAATGCAATCAGATAAATCAATTTATCAATTTATGCGAGTTTAAATCAAAATGATCAATTTATGCGATCAAAAATTTTCCACAGTAGCAAGCATGCAAGACTTACAACCAGATAGTGACTTATTATTTACGAATTACAATCAATCTCTAAACAAGAAATTTTCAATTCAACTCTAGTATAAATTATAAAATTGTATTTATATAATAGTAATTCTAGTTCGGGTTCAACCCTCGAGTTCGAGGGGTCAATCCGGGCCCAACCCAAATTGAATTCGGGTTGAAAATTTTTAACCCAAATCCAACCCAAGTATTAAAAACTCTAGCCCAAGCCCTAATTTTTTCAGGTTGGGCTCAGGTTGAAATCGGGTTGCCCAACCCAAGTTACACTTCTAATCCATGTCAGGACTAAGATATTCCGTATTCATGAAAGATAAATACACTTTTGACTGATACCTTTAAAACATACATTGAAGATATATTTTTATTGTGAAAAAGGTGGATTTAAACCAGTTTTTTCTAGAATTTTATGATAGACCGGGACATAATTTTGAAACCACGACATCAAGTTAGAAAATTTGGATAGTGGGTTTTATCAATGGGCATAGGTAAATAGGCCCAGATGATTTGGCAGTGTTGGCCCAACCTTTAGGCCTCATTGCCTAAGGCCCCAAATTGAAATAAATATTTGGGGCCCAAAATAAAATAAACAATGATATATAATTTAAATATTTGATATATTTTAATCATTGAATTAATAGTGAGTGTTAAATTTGAACAAAATTCACTATTTATCTAATGTATTTAGTTCTTAAATTAAACGCAACTAGCAATAATGCACAACTTTTAGAACCTCTTTTAAAAAAATTTAGTGCCATAAAGTTCAATTTATTTTGCTATCTCACCCGATATTTATATTATATATATTCTCACTTTGTAGTCTTATTATTAAAATTAATTGTTTGTCGTATAATAGGTACGGACAATAATTTTACATTTGTATAGATTAAATTTGAAATCATTTTTTAATAACTTTGTTTACGATGCACAAAATGACTATAATAGAGTGAGTATAAATAACGCACTAACTATCTTTTTTATTTAAAAATAACACTTTTTCTATGTGGTTTTCTAACAAGTATTAGCAACCCGTACCTTCAGGCATAGTGCATCATAGATTTAGGAGAAAAAATTCAATTTGAATGGATTTAGTAGAGATGTTGATAGTCATTGGATAAATCTATTTGAGACAGTCGGATAAGTGTTTTGAAGCTTACCTTTTTTATATTATAGAAGTCTCATTTATTTTACTCTCCCTCTCTCTCCCTCTCCCTCTCCCTCAAAGCATTGTAGCTTCCCAGAGTAAACTCAACGAAGAGCACCATAAATCATCAATAAAAAACACCGGCCACAGTTGCCATTCAAAGTGGACGTAGACCACAGCCGAACTACTATAAATTTCTGTGTTGATCCTTTACCTGTTATTTTTTATCATTGATTTTTTGTTTATTACATATTGACTGCACCCATTCACCTTCTTAACTGTTGAACTTGCATGAAAATCGATTTTGTGTATCATCAGTTTGGCGCTGTCTGTGGGAACGACAAAATTCTCACTTCCAAACACTCCATTTTACTTAAATAATGGTGATCACTACTAGATCCAAGAACCAGTATGAAGCAATCCTCCATGAGAGGAGGAGGACGTTCCTCCATCTGCCAACTATGTGTCGGATGCTCCAGCTCCAAATCCTCAACAAATGTTAGAGACCATGCAGCAACTAGTGGCTTAAAACCCGCAGATACTGCAACTTATGCTCTTCGGACGAGGAGGGGCACAACTTGGCGGAGCACAGCATGACGGAGCACAGCTTGGAGGAGCTCCACGTCCTGGAGGTCAAGCAGCTCCACGCCCTGCTGCTCCACATCTAGGCGGCCCCGTAGGGCTGGGCGCTCCCTTTGGAGTCCTCATGAGCGCCCCACACAGGGGAGCTCATCATGAGGGACCTCCACCCCCTCCTCCTCCTCCTGTTTTTCATGATAAGGACTTTCGTCTCCAAGAGGACGAGGGCGAGAACCAAAGCATGGAGCATGGGAGTCACTTTCATGATCATTCCAGAGGAGCCCCCAACCTTTGGGATGAGAAAATCAAGGAAGTGCAAAACCAACTAGGTGACGTCTTCAATGCCATGAAGGTGCAAGGACCAGAGACAGTAGACTATCTTGTGCGGCGGACAGACATGCCTTTCAAACCCGACGTAGCAAACTACCCTCTACCCCAGAAGTTCAAAATGCCCTATGTGGAGAACTTTGACGGAACGAAGTATCCACTGGACTATATGGAAACTTACAAAACTCTAATGCAACTGCACAACGTCCTCGACGAAATCATGTGCAGAGCGTTCCTAACCACCTTGAAGGGATCCGCTTGACAATGGTTCGCCAAACTCACCCTGGCCTCCATAGGCTCCTTCGCCAAACTAAGCAGATTCTTTGTGACACAATTTATTGTTGGGCACCGCCAGCAGAAGCCTGTCACCCACCTGCTCAACATAAAGCAGGACCGAGACGAGAGTCTAAGGAGCTACCTCACTAGTTTTAACGAGGAGGTTCTCCAAGTTGAAGAGCCCGGTGACAAAGTAACAATGATTGCTTTTTTAGGAGGCCTCTGCTCGTCAAGCTTCCTCTTCTCAATGATGAAGCGACCACCAAAGAGCATGCCAGAACTATTGGCAAAAGCTCAAAAATATATAAATGCTGAGGAAATCAACATGTCCAAGCAAGGTGAATCATCTCACAAATCACCAAAAGCTAGACATGTCTTTGCACTACTCTTAAGCAGGAAGTTTATATCCAGCTTAATAGCTCTCTCTCGGGTTGCCTAAAAGCTCAACATCTGCACTGCTTTTAAGCAGACAGTCTATATCCAACTTAGCGCCTCTCTCACGGGTCGCCCAAAAGCTTGGCCTCTGCACTGTTCTCAAACAGGCAGCCCCTATATCCAGCTTAGCGGTCCTCTCGCGGGTCGTCAAAAGCTTGGCCTATGCACTATTCTCAAACAAACATCCAAATATCCAGCTTAGCGACTCTCTCGCAAGTGACCAAAAACTTGGTTTCTGCACTGTTTTCAAACAGGCAACCTATACCTCAAGCTAAAAGACTCTCTCATGGGTCGCCAAAAACTCGGTCTCAAAAGATATAGCTCTCCCACGGGCACTCAAGTAGCCTACCTCTCTCTCTAGGTAATTATGTAAGATATTTTAATGTTTGAAATAACATTATTTTTATCACAAGAAGATTCTCCCAAGGCAGCCCCAGGCTCGCCCAAGGCATCCCGAGGCTCGCCCAAAGCACCCAAGGCATCCCCCTAAAGCGCTCGAGGCTCACCCAAGGTGTCCAAAGCAACCCCTTACTCGCCCAAAGCTCCATCCTCGCCAAAACTCTGCAAACTAGCGCCCAAAGGTTGCACCACCATCGGCACATACACCACCAAACGGGTTGCCCGCACGCCTGCACCGTCATCGGTGTCTGCACCACCATCAACGCATGCACCACCAAACGGGCTGCCCCGCGCGCCTGGCCTGCACCGTCATCGGCGCCTCCACCACCATCAGTGCCTGCACCACCAAATGGACTGCTCCGTGCACCTGAATCACCTGCTCTGCGCGCCTGCACCACCATCGGCGCCCAACTCACCTAAGACATCAAAGGAGTGCTCATCTCCATGGCCTGGGCGCCCAATACCAGGCTCTCAGCCCCCTGAACTTTTTGAGTTGCTGGCTCCTCCACAAGCTGCATGTCCAAAGGAGCTCAAGGAAAGGAATAAGGGAATTTATATAGTCAATGGAGTCCTACAAACAAAAAGAGTCTACTAGAAGGGATGAGGTCGCCAATTAAGAAGAGTTTCAAAAATTTAGATTTAAAAAGGGTTGCATGCTATATTGACCCTAGTTTTTGCTCCGTAACTTCAAACGGGGCCTATTATATACCAAATCGAAGTACTCGACAAGGGGAGTAAAACTCATTGCCAACGACAATGAGCCTTGTAGAAAAAGTCCAAAAAAAGGTCCAGAAACAAGTGTTTTGCACCCTTGAAGTTTTAAAAAAAAAAACTGCTCGCCCAGGACCCTATCTGCTCTCCCAAGACACAGTGTGCTCGTCCAAAAGCAGTTTGCTTGCCCAAAACCGTGCACTCGGCTTCCTGCTTGAAATTTTGACCGTGACTTTTGCTCCGTAACTCCAAACGGGACTGATTATATACCAAATTGAAGCTCTCGACGAGGAGAGTAAAACTTATTGCCTATGGTAATGAGCCTTGCAGAAAAAGTCCAAAAAAGGTCCAAAAACAGATGTTTTGGCCCCTTGAAGTAATAAAAAAAAAAATCTGCTCGTCCAGGACCCTATCTGCTCGCCCAAGACACAGTGTGGTCGCCCAAAAGCAGTCTGCTCGCCCAAAACCGTGCATCCGGCTCCCTGCTCGAAATTTTGACCTTAACTTTTGCTCCGTAACTCCAAACGGGACTTATTATATGTTAAATCGAAGCTCTCGACGAAAGGAGTAAAACAGGTGTTTTGGCCCAAAAAAGGTCTAGAAACAAGTGTTTTGGCCCCTTGAAGTAAATAAAAAAAAATAGCTGCTTGCCCAAGGGGCTGTCCTACTCACCCAAGGCACCCATGGGGCTGTCTTGCTCGCCCGAATCAGTGCCTGCTCGCCCAAATTGCTCTCCAGCTCTTTACTTGAAGTTTTGACCATAACATCTGCTCTGTTATTCCAAATGAGGCTTATAATATGTCAAATCAAAGCTCTCGACGAGCCCTACAAGACTCACAACTTTTTAGCTATGATTGATGCTGTAAAAAGTCAAAAAAGGGCTTAGAAGCAAGTGTTTTGGCCTTTCGAAGTTTTTTCAGTTGTGCCGGTCAACCTAAAAATCAAATTTAATCAAATGCCCTCCTTTCCAAGTTCCATTAGACAGAAGGCATTGGGGGGCAAATGATGGGTCAAGCCCAAATAGTCCAAATTATGTAAAAAGACCCAACCTCAATTGAAGAGCCTAGTCATATGAAGATCCAACAAGCTCAAGTTCAAGCCCGATCCAGCTGGAAGCCCCCCTCCGAAGGAATTGGAACACGAGCATGGAGATGCCCTACTATATTTGTAAATTACCAAAATAGGAAACTCCTTGCTTACTCCACCACGTCACCTCCGAACTCTAACTCTATAAATAATAAGCCCTCTTCACATCTAGGGCACGCCTGCCAAAAAACCTCTTCTCTTGCGCTTGCACATTTGCAGAGATTGCTCTCCCTAACTCTCCCTCTCCCTCTCTCTCAAAGCATTGTAGCTCCCCGGAGTAAACTCAATAGAGAGCACCATAAATCATCAATAAAGAAATCGGCCACGGTTGCCATTCAAAGTGGACGTAGGCCACGGCCGAACCACTATAAACTCCTACGTTGATCATTTACATGCTATTTTTATCATTGATTGTTTGTTTATTACATATTGACTGCACCCATTCACTTTCTTAACTATTGAACTTGCACGAAAATCGATTTTGTGCATCATCAGATTGAATAGCTTTTGTATTTTTCTTTTTCTTTCCTTTTTTCAGCTCTGTTACCACTTAGTATAACTATTCAATAAGAAATGAGCAAGTTGGTCACAGAATCTCACACAGTTCAGTAATTACCCAATCCATAGAAAAATTCATCACGTATTTTTTTTTTTCATTCTACCAATATAGACAAAATTGAGACGATACTAAAAAGAAACAACACATTCAAATTTAGTTCTATATAACATGAGAGAGTTTGTTTATGGATATTTTTGGGATGAATATTATTTGATGCTATATTGAATATGCTGGCAGATTATAATTCAACAGGAATTTTCAAGGGACAAAAATGAAAAAGGAGCACTCGATTGCAATAAATCTTGATGTAAACCAAAGTTTGCATCACTTTAAAATAGGGTGTCAATTCTGTCGTGTCATATCAGTTTTGTATCGTGTCACTTTCGATCGTGTTATTTTCGTGTCGTATTATTTTTGGTACGTGTCGAGTTCGTGTCAATATTCGTGTTAATATAAAATTATTTAATTTGACAACAGCTAATATAATGCTATTTAAAAAATTATAAAAAATTATAAATTCTTATTTTCTATCTACATTACTCGTTAAATAATTATTTTCTATCTACAGTACCTATTAATCGTGTTATTTGTGTCGACTCTTAATTTGACCTATTTATTACCCGTGTTAACTAATTGTATTTTTTTTCGGGTTTATATCGGATTCAGCTCGAGTCGTATTCATGTTCGAGTAAAAAATTAACACCTTTACTTTGAAGTAACTTAGAATAGTAAAATTGAATGATCACATAACAATCAAAAAATTAAAAATTAATTAGATGTTGGAATCAATGATCATTATTTTAGAGGGAGAATAAGAAAACTTTCTTCAACATTTGATGAAAGTTTATATCATAATTTTATGGAATTTCATCGTACGGTGCCAAAAAAACAACCAAAATCTCAAAGTTGATACAATAATTTTTCTAGAATGGGAAGAAGAAACATGATTTTAAGTATTCATACGAGATAAAATAATGATTTCCTTGGTAATTGATACTAACCTCAAATGTCAAGTCATGCATCCCTTGGTTAATGTCAAAGATAATGATGAAGTTTCGGTTTTTTAACTCAGACTTTCAACGACAATGCCTGAATAATCGTATTACATTAAATTTTCATGTAGATCATGTTGGAAAAAGCTTGCTAATGTCGACTTTTTTGGGGGCAGTAGCATTCATCAACTGACAAGACTAATGCTTGGGAAAGGTTTAAGAGGGCAGATGGTGTGGTTGATAAACAAGGACATTGCATGGGAGAATTTCTATAATAGTTTGAGATAGCATTTAAAATTTATATGTATGATAAATTTAAAACAATCTATATGGTCAAAAAAGGGATCGGGTGAATACTTGATTTATTCTCTCCGAAGCCTAAGTTAGTTTAAGATTAGAGGCTAAAACACGGTGTATATTTTATCTCAGTTCAATATTGCATACCTTTTTTCATGTTTTTGAGATATATTTATACCTGGAATGATGATAATTGTCAGGATCTTCAATCACATCTCAACATTTAATGTCTGATACACTTGCCCCTGCGCAATGAGCGTTCTTTATCCAAGTCACCGTTTCTTTAGTGCTCGGGCGATAGAAAAGATACTCGGCTCTACACCGAGCACTTGTAGCTATCCCCGATGAGATAGGGTCCCTCTGACTGACACTTAAAGTCCACTCCCGAGCATTTAATTCTCGGGGAACAGTATCTCGGGGGTACATCGGAAGGATGCACTCAGCCTGATAGTCATTAATGCTAAGCGATCATGACTCATAAGATTAGGTCTCAAGGGTGTAGAAGCTCATTAATGGCCCTGTTTGAGCCACTCACATCGCCATGAATGCGTTGTCAAGTCGCCTTATATGCTGGTGATTGCAGATGAACTTGGCTCCTCTGAGCTATCATTCCTCGCCTTCACTTCTCGGCATCTTTTGGGCTCCCTAACGACTTCATCCTTACACGTGTCGATCTGAGGGCTCTTGAGCCGCCTAGAGTCCCTCTAACTGCTCCTAGCCCCCATTCTCTTTGTAGTGTGGGACAGGTGGTGCAAAGAGATTAGTGGCTTGTGGAACACGCCTATTAAATAGGATGGTTATTCGCACGTCCTACGCCGTTTTTTTCAAATCTCCTAATGATGATGGTGCCTTCTCGACTCCCGCTCATTCTTCAGGGTATAAATAGAGGGTCTTTCAACCCACTAAGAACTTTGCAACCCGATATCCTCTAGTGTATCTTGCTCCCGAGTTCTCCTATTTGGTTTCCCGAGCACTCACTTCCGAAGAATACTCTGTAAGTATTCCCCCTTCTTGATTTCTTCTTCTCATTCTCTTCTATTTTTCCTCTGGAGACCATCCATGGCCAGAACATGCAGAACCATCGTGAGCGAACCCTCTAGGCTTAGGGCTCGAAAACTAGGAAGGATAAAAGTGACTGAGGAGAATATCCAAGCCTTTAGGGCCAAATATGGAATCCCCGAGGCTATTTTTACCTTTTCTTTCGACTCTCGCTTTCATAGGTGGGATATGAGGGGTGTTGATATGATGCCTTTCTAGACAAAGGCCATCATGGGAAGGAGGTTGACCTTTCCCCTTCACCCCGTTGATGTTAAAGATACTGATGCAATTGAAACTATTCCCACTACAATACGGTGTGAACTTCTTCAGGATAGTGATGAACGCTTGGCTGGGGGTAAACCTGGGGGTAGAGGAAATTCTGTTTTGCTACGACTTAAGACTAGTCGCAGAGGGCAGGTACTACCTCCTCGCCTGGGATACTTTAATGTACTTGGTGACCCACATGCCTGACTCAGACAAGGGGTATGTGGATGATCTGATCATGCTCAGTGGGAGTTGGGAAAAAGGAGACAGGCCTGAGTATGACGGATCGTACCATCCCAAAGTGCCGAGGGATAAAGGTGTGCATCACACATTCTAAGTTTTACTCGGCACTTATCCTTTGTCATAACTAACATTTGTTTGATTCTGTGGAGGGGTATTAGGTAGACGTCGCTCAGCCACTAAGGTCTGAAGTCAGATTCGAGGACTTGCTGACAGTTTGGTCTTACAGTCAGGCCAACCCTTACTCCCAAGTAGCTCACATCCTCCTCGGTTATCACCTAACCTACAACCTTTTCTCCCTAGTTTCGCCACCGTACGACCCCTCACTCTAAGAGGATCATTCTTCATCCGAGGAATAGGAGAACCTTGAGGAAGATCCAGACCAAGATTCTGAACAGACTCCTACATCCGAGCCCATCGTCCCTTTCGAAGACATATTCAATCTCCCCCCTCAACGCTGCAACGATGGAGGTTGCTTCAGCGGCTAGGAGAGCTAGGTTTTTGGGATCTGTCGAGCCTTCGGGTACTGTCCCGGTCGTTCTCCAGCCGAATGCACCACGTCGGGACCCACCACCGTCGCCCCCCATTCCACAGCCACCTCGGGACCTTGCCATCCCACCTCGGGACCAAATCCCTCCCTCGGGCGATCGACAGACGGGCCATAGAAGTCAAGAGCTCGAAGGGTCCAAAGAGCGTCGTCATAAGCACTGACATGATGCCTCGAACCCCATCACTTCTGCTAAATGGGTTGCCCGAGCTGAGACCATGAATGGACGCCCATCTCGGAGGCGAATTCCATACTTTAGTCCCCCAACGTGGTGTTTGCCATTATGGGGACTTTCCAGTTCAGGACCGACATGGCCGTTTACGAGAAATATGGAGAAAATCGCCTCCTTTTGAGCGTCATCCAGAGCAACATAGTGGTAAGTGATGTTTATTCGTTCTCTGGCCCATGTACTCAACAATTTCTCACCATAGCATTTTTTCATTTCACAAGCTTGCCAGCAAATGGGGGCCATTGTCAACCGCTTTTGGAAGTATATGCAAACGGTGCAAAACATTGATCAGGTCCTACCGGCCAAGGATGAACACATCCGTGGGGTAGAAAGGACCCTTGCCAACAAAACCAAACACATCACCAAGCTCATCCGTAAACACGAAGCCGTTTTTGCTGACTTAGAAAAGATGAGGGTAGGTGAGGCTGCAGCCATCGAGAGAGTTGAGCAGTATGAACTCCAGGTCTCAGCCTCTGAGATTACGCTGCAGGAGGCCGAGAGCATCATCAACCAGTTGACAGCTAAGACCGACTCCCTAACAAGAAATGAGGCGGCGGAATAGGAGAGGCTGCAGTAAGAGTGCTAAAGGGTGTGGCTGGCCACCCAATATCAAATGGTCCCTGCCTTCGAGGAAGCAAAATAGAAGGATTTCAAGCGAGGTTGAAAGACGACCCTGCACGCAGCACATGTTGAGTCAGACTCAGAGCTCTTTTAGATGCTTAGTATTATTGGGGAACCCGACAAAGGGATCCTTCCCCAGGAGTAACCCTAACCCGAGTTCGATCAGCATGCTCCAGCCGAAGAGGCGGAAGGGGTCAGGGTCATAATGACCCCATCACACTAAGTGATGGTTCAGACCAGCATTCTCTTGTCCTTCAGTTTATTCCCCCCACCGGTCAAGACGATGACCTTCCTCTTCTGCCCCCAGTTCTTACTAGATAACATGATACTGAACCTGACGAGATATTGGGGGTCCGGGGGTCGTTAAGAAGGCGAGGTGGGCTCGGTAACGAAGAGGTCGGGGGTGTAGATCCTACAACTCCGAAAGGGCTCGGGGGTTCCTAACTGTTTGCACTTTGGATTTTTGTAATTTGTTTTTTATTTATAGGCCTCGGGGGACGCAAAGCCCATTTTTTTGTCTAATGGAACCCTCTTTCGTTTAAGTGTTCTTTTGTTTTTTCTTTTATTGCCTGCTTGTTGGTCGTCCCACCTGATCTCGAGTAACCACCTCTTGGGGCGGTACCACACTTTGCTCGGCTTATACCTCTCGGGGTCGTAACCCAAACGATCGAGCACCTGGCTCATGTTAGTGTTTTGTGGTCGTGGCCCTAAGGATGGAGTCTTATACCTCTCGGGTCATACCCCAAACGAACGAGCGCCTAGCTCATGTAAGTGTTTTGAGGGTGTGGCTTCAAGGATGAAGTCTTACACCCCTCGGGGCCATACCCCAAACGACCGAGCGCCTGAATTGTGTTAGTATTTTGAGGACGTAACTCCAAGGATGGAGTCTTACACCCCTCGGGCTGTACCCCAAATGGTCAAGCGTCTGGCTCATGTTAGTATTTTGAGGGTGTGACTCCAATGATAGAGTCTTACACCCCTCGGGGCCTTACCCCAAATGGATGAGCACCTAACTCGTATTAGTATTTTGAGGGCGTGGCTCCAAAGATGGAGTCTCATACCCCTTGGGGTCGTACCCCAAACGATTGAGCGCATGACTCGTGTTAGTGTTTTAAGCAAAAGCAAAGCCAATTTGATGGATTAATGGAAATATTTCTTCAGATTGAATATATTATAAGGTTGGATTACATCGTTACCACCCATATCCTATAGCCTATAGGTGCCTGTGCCCCCTATGATAATCACCTTGTAAGGGTCTTCCCAATTTGGACTGAGCTTCCCGTCAGTAGATTCCCGAGAGGTGTCCACCACTTTGCGTAGCACAAGGTCCCCTACCAGGAAAATCCTTGCTCGGACCTTCTTCTGGTATTGTCTTGACAACTCTCCTTGGTACTTCACCAATTTGATGGATGCTAGTTCCCTTCTTTCGTCGGCTAGGTTGAGATCTCTAGCAAGTGTCTGATCGTTATTTCCCATTTCGAAGGCTTGGCTTCATATTATCAGGAGCCCAACCTCCAATGGGATGACAGAATCAACTCCAAACGTCATGGCATACGACGTCTCTCCTGTTGATATCCTTGTTGTGGTTCTATAAGACCACAATACATTGAGCAGCTCCTCGGTCCACCTCTTATTTGCCTTCTCAAGTCTCGTCTTGATCCCAGCTAGCATCGTTTTTGTTGAAAACCTCTGCTTGTCCATTACTCTATGAATAGGCCGGCGTGGAATAGAAATTATGTTTTCCGAATCCAAAGCAGATCTCTGAAAGGGCCATTGTTGAATTGAGTCCTATTGTCCAAGACAATGGTCCGAGGGATTCCCAATCGAGTGATAATATTCTGCCATACAAATTTTTTAGTTTCTACATCTCGAATACGGCTTAGAGGCTTGGCCACAATCCACTTAGTGAAGTAATCAATAGCCACCAATTGGAACTTCTTGCCTAAGAGGGCCTTCGGGAGTGGTCCCACAATGTCCATCCCCCACTGAGAAAATGGTCAAGGGCTTGTCAACAAGTTTAGATCTCCTACTGGTTGTCCGATAATGGGAGCAAATTTCTGGCATTTGTCACACTTTCGGATGTAATGCTTGGCGTTTTTCTGCATATATGGCCACCAATATTCCTGGGTTATAATTCGGTGTGCTAGGGACCTTCCTCCCATATGGCTCCCACATACACCCTCGTGGATCTCATAGAGGAGAGGCTTCACCTTGTCCTCAGGGACACAAAGAAATTGTGGCCTTGAGAAAGATTTTTTGTACAACTAGTGGTCGACAGACATCCAGAACCTGGGAGCTTTGAGTTTGATTTTCCTTGCTTCCTTGACACCCTCAGGGAGCATTCCTTCCATCAAGTACGCGATTGTGGGTTTCATCCACCCCAAAGACTCTTGTGTTCGTGTCGGCAATACCTGTTTAGCTTTTGTCTCATCTATACTTGGTTTTTCCCGGTTCTCAACGATGATGCGCTGAGTCACCTCCAAGGACAGTGTCGAGGCTAGACAGGCTAACGCGTCGGCGTAAGTGTTGAGATCCCTTAATATCTGGGAGACTTCCACCTTTTCTAACTTCTCCATCTTGGATCTTGCCCTCTGGTGGTAAGCCTTCATTTTGCTGTCCTAGGCCTCAAAGTCACCGTTGATCTGGTTAACCACTAACTAAATCCCAGAAAATATGGAGATGCCAAATCTCGACTGAGTGGGTAATATCAAGTCCTGCCAATAGGGCCTCGTACTCGGCTTCGTTATTGACTCCTTGAACATTAATTTGATAGCTCGTTCTATTACGAATCCTCTTGAGCTGGTCAACACTACACCTATTCTTGGCCCCATGCATTCGAGGATCCATCAACATAAAGGTTCCAGATGTCAAAGGTCAAGACCTCACCGGTGTGCGCCTGGAAACAGTGTCGAAGTTTTCTCGCTGAAACTACCAATGCCAGGACCAACTTCTCCATTGGTAAGTATCTTGTTTCACCATCAAGAAAGGTCTTGTTTACAAAAAATGGGTTTTTGTGCCCCTTAGTTCTCTCTGACAAGTGCCCCATTAACAGACCCTTCTGAAATGGATAAATATAGTTTGAGGACTTCGCCCGCCACTGGGACGGACAAGATCGGAGGGCATTTCAAGTACTCTTTTATCCCCTCAAGTGATCGGCCACATTCGTTGTCCTAGGTTCCTTTTTCCGCCCCTTTAAGCCTGGAAAAAAATGGTTTACACCTATTAGAAGACTTGAAAATAAATCGGTTGAGGGCTGCTAACATCCTAGTTAACTTCTGGATATCTTTGGTGGATCTCGGAGCCTGGACGTTCTGCACAACTTGTATCTGTTTAGGATTGGCCTCGATGCCTTGGTGGGTGACCAAATACCCCAAGAATTTTTTCGAGCTTATTCTGAAGGCGCACTTTGAAGTATTAAGCTTCAGATCGTATTTTCGGAGTATCGCGAACATGGCCCCGAGATCCTGGAGATGGTCAGAACCTTCTTTGCTTTTGACCAACATGTCATTGATGTATACCTCCATTGTGATGCTGAGTCGCTGTTAGAACATCTTGTTCATCAGTCGTTGATAAGTTACCCCGACATTTTTCAGGCCAATTGACATCACCGTATAACAATAAATCACCCGAGATGTAATGAATGCCATTTTTTTCTGATCCAATTCATGTAAGGGGATTTGCTGGTAGCCCGCCCGAGCATCCATAAAGGTGATATGTTTGAGGCCTGCGGTCGCGTCTACTAGCTGATCAACCTTAAGCAGTGGATACTCGTCCTTGGGGCAGACTTTGTTCAGATCCGTGAAATCCACACAAACTCGCCACTTCTCCTCCTTTTTCTTAGCACACACCGTGTTGGATAACCACTGTAGGAACTACACCTCTTTGATGGAGCCTGCTCCAACAACCTATCGACCTCTTCATCTACGGACTTTGCATGATGAGGTGTCATTTTTTGAGGCTTCTATCTCACGGGTTTAAAGGATGGATCAACATGGAGACGATGAGTAATCACCTTGGCACTTATCCCTGTCATATCGGCTTGTGCCCATGCAAAGTCGGCATTTTTCCGAAGGAACAAAATCACATCAAACTTCTCGGCCTTGTCCAGCGACGCCCCTATCAAAAAATATTTCTCCTCGTCGCCAGGGTTAAAAAAAAACTTTGATTAGGGCTTCAGTAGAACGGTCTGTAGGCTTTGTGGCGAGCTCATCCACCCCGGGCTGACTAGATTGTAATTGTTATTTAGACATCATAGCCTCGGGATCACATTCTTGAGCTCGGTTGACAATCCCGGTTCTCATGGCAACATAGAAATAGTTCTTTGATGACGTATGATCCCCCTGAATCTCCATAACACCTTTTGAGGTGAGAAATTTGATTTTTTGATGGTATGACGAATGCACCGCCTTCATTGCATGCAACCACGTCCTGTCCATGATAGCATTATACAGGGGAGTTAGAGTTTATAACCAAATATTTCACCGGGGTAGCAACGATCCCATCTCGGACTGTAAGAGTTATCTTTTTGAGGGGGAGGGCGCTGGGATTGTTAAACCCTATGAGGGGAGTCCTTACTTGCTTTAGATCTCCGGGGGTGAACCCCATTTTGCGAAACAGGTCGTCATATAAAATTTCAGAAGAGCTACCTGAGTCCACCAATATCCTTTTGACATTATACTTGTGGACCCATAGGGTGATCCTAGTGCATCTTTATGAGGGAGAACCAGCCTGCCTAAGTCGCCATTAGAAAAATGGATGGACTCAGCGGCATGTTGAGGTTTATTTGATGACGGCTCATCGCACCTACTTTCCTCCATCTTTATCTCCTGGGAGATCTTCTATATTGTAGGCATGTATGCCGTCAATCACAGGTAGGACTTCAAGAGGAGCCTCGACGTCCCTCCCTACCAGAACCCCGAGATGTCTCTTGTCAATGAATTCCTCTAGATGCCCTTTTTGGACCAACTGCTTGAGGAAAGACTTATACACCCTTCAATCCTCTGTCAAATGCCCCAGATCCTTATGATATGAACAGCGGGACGTCAAATTTCTCATTGAAGGGTCCCCTTGCATCCTGGGAGGCCACTTGAAGAAGGGTTTGTCCATTATCTTGTGCAACATCTTATAAATGGGCTCATTAAAAACTGTATTCACCCCTGAAAGATAGATGATTCAGAGGAGGGTTGGGTGCCCCTCTCTTAGTAGGTGGTTCCTTTTCCTTTTTTCTCGACGTCGGGGTCCTACTCTCAGGCACGGTGGCTTTTTCTTCCACCCGAGTGTACTTGTTTATCTAGGCCATGAGGTCCTTCATGTCTCCCGAAGCTTTCTTAGTAAGGGATCTGTACAGGTCTGTGTCTCAAGACAATCCAAGCCAGAATGACGCTATGGCCATGGCCTTCGAGCATGACTCCACCTCATTCATCTCCTCCCAATATCGGATTACGTACTGTCAGAGGGACTCCCCGTCTTTCCTTTTGAGTGTCAATAATACACCAATGTCTTTAGGCCTTTTACTTCTAGTAATGAACCGAGCTACAAAGAGCTCGGCTGGCTGTCTCTAGGATCGGATTTTATCGGAGAGTAGGTTCTCGTACCAATTCATGGTCGTGTCTCACAGACTCATGGGGAAGACTCGGCATAACACCCTTTAATTAGTGTTATAGATGGACATCAACTACTTGTATTATCGCAGGTGGCTCCCAAGGTCCATCTTCCCATCGTAGACTTTGAACCGGGGGATGGTGAACTTTTATGGCATCACTGTATCTCGGATGCCCCGTACAAATGGAGAGCTGATTTGCTCGTCCTCGGTCTCGACCTTCCTATATCTATCTTTGAAATGCGCTCGTGGGGCCTTTAGGGGCTTTCCCTCTCTTGGCCCGCGCGTAGTGGACTACGCTTGCGACTCGGTGGCTTTAGCATCCCTTGGTATCCCTGGCAGAGATCCCATCGGGACAGGTCCGCCTCGTGGTGCCTACACTTCGTTCCCTCCTCGGGAGTCGGCTTCCCCCAGCTTTGTGGGTTACACCACTCGGTAGCATGGCCACGAGCCTTCCCCCCCGAGGGCCTCTTGCCTTACACCTCTGGAGTTGTCCCGATTGGCACTCCAGTCCGCCCGTTCATTGCTCCGCCAACTTGTATTCCCTGACCGCTCGAAACCCTCGAGTCATCGTCGCACCTTAGCATTATCCTTCTCAAGCTGCTGGATGCACTTTCCTATCCGCTTCTCGACCATCTCAACAATATCACGGACCAAAAGGCCTTGCCCCTTAAGGCCCTGGTCAGCGGGGAATGTTTGTTATGAGGCACGCCGACTCTTATCCGACCGATTCAAAAGGCCTGATTCCGTGACTACTGGGAGCCGGGCAGCCTCAATGTTTCTCACACGTAAGCTCCCCTATCACCTTGGGGTCGTGTGTTCACCATAATGCAACCGCTACGGGGAAAAGTCTGTTGTTCCCATAAACGATGCCAGATTGCACGGAAAAAATCCTGTAATAGTTTGAGATAGCATTCGCCCACTTGGTGAACCTGAAACAATCCACAGGGTTAGAAAAGGGGCCGGGTGAACACCCAACTTATCCCTTTTGAAGCCTAAGTCAGTTTAGGATTGAAGGCTAAAACACAATATATATTTTGTCTTAGTTAATGTTGTGTACCTTTATTCATATATCCGATATGTATTTATACCTAAATGATAATGATTGTCAGGACCTTCAATCCCATCTCAGCATTTAATGTCTAACACATTTGCCCCTACGCAATGAGCACTCTTTACCCAAGTTTCTGTGTCTTTAGTGTTTGGGCGATAAAAAAGGTGCTCAGCTCCATACCGAGCACTTGTAGCTATCCCCGATGAGATAGGATTCCTCTGACTGGCGCTTAAAGTCTACTCTTGAGCGTTTAATGCTCGGGAAACAGTACATCGGGGTACATCAAAAGGATACACTCGGCCTGATAGCCATTAATACTAAGCGATCATGACTCATAGGCTTAGGTCTCAAGGGTGCAGAAGCTCATTAATGTCCCTGTCTGAGTACTCAAGTCGTCTTAAATGCACTGTCAAGTCTCCTTAAATGCTAGTGACAACAAACGAACTCAGCTCCTCCGAGCTATCATTCCCCGCTTTCACTTCTCAGCGTCTTTTGGGCTCCCTAACAGCTTCATCCTTACACGTGTCGATCTGAGGGCTCCTGAGCCGCCTAGAGTCCCTCCAAACATGAATACACACTGATATATCTATACTACTAATTAAAATACTTTAGAAGAAAATTTTTAAAATATCTATTTTACCCTTATAAAAAATTGTAAATACTACTTTATCCTTTCACAAATAAATAACTAAATTACTATCATATCTTTATATATTTAAATTTCCAATATAACCATAACATCTCTTTTAATTATTTATTCTCTGTGTATAAATATTTATTTTTTGATTAACTATGTTACTCTTAAAAAATATGCATCATTATATTTTCAATAAATTGTTCGAAAAAACTTCAAAAACTCCATCTTTTTAATATTGCTCATCATCTTATATCCTTTGTGTGTGTGTGTGTGTGTGTGTATATATATATATATATATTTCCTTGAAAAGTTGAACTCTTTCATTTTTAAGATAAAAATATAATCATATATATTTTTAAAATCAATTTATGTTATATCAATATAATTCTTGAGTCACAATAAATTACACTGACAATCATGTAGATTATTCTAATTACATGGACACCCCCTCAATTTTTTGAAATTACACTGATACCCTATGTCAGATCATGTCCATTAACAAATATAACAAAAAATGCGATTTTTTATAATTACTGTTACCATACATCATTTTTTACATATCATTCTCTCATATATTTAAATACTAATAAATGGGTCATTTTCGGGTTCAACCCATCAAACATGAAATTGACACGATTAACCCGTTTTATTTAATCATGTCGAATTTTCTCTATTTTCTCATTTGTATGTTAACGCGAACAACATGAAATTGCAATAATCCATATGTTTAATTGATATTATAAAAAATAAAATATTAACTATTTGTTGTTGTTTATTAAGCACTAACATAATTATTGTATAAAAAATATATTTTTACTCATTATTATTACTGTGTTTGTTAAGTTAATTTTTAGTTTATAGAAAAAGTATGAGAATGGATTCAATTAAATAATAATAGAACCTTAGACTTAAATCTTAATGTTAAATTTTTTTATTTAAAGTTTATGTAAGTCAACACGAATACGAACACACTTGTACGGGTAGTCCAATGGTGTGAAGTTAAACCCAGACAAACCGTAAACCCGGACGTTAGGGGTTTGACTCTCGCCGGTGTCTCTCGGACTTAATTGATATTTGTGGTTTACGGGTAATTGCAGGTATCTAGGGTTTACTTTCGTAAGAATGAGTCCAAAGTGGTCTTACCCTGAAGAGGTGCCACAATATAAAAAGAAACATGAATGCGAACACGATACAAAATAAATAGGTTAGCCTAATTTTATACAGAGGTAATATGAGTATTAAAGTATAAAAAAGTGATGATGTAATCACTTTTTTGAAATTGCCAATAACGATGCTAAATATAGGGATACTTTGTAAAATAGGTAGGTAAACAGTAAGAGATGTCAATGTAATTTCAAAAAACCTAGGGTTTTCTCTGGAATTAGACCAATCTTTGGAAAGTTAGTGTAATTTTCCCTAAACTTTATAAGTAGTGCTAAGATTTTTTTTTATAAAAAAAAATATCGTAGTGTATTTTTAAGTAAAATTTGAATTCTTTAGAATTTTAAGATATTTGATAATATAAATTATAAAGTAGTATATTAAATCTTATTTCAATTGACCTAACTTATTTTTAATTGCAATAAGGTTCCAATGTGATTATTATATTAACAATTACTTTTATTTTATTCAATGACTTGTAATTGAAACCTAATTAAATGAATTTCAATAAATTTAATTTCTCCAACATAACTAACAAAATCAATCTTAATCACAAAATTCTAAAAATATAGGACTTTAACATTTTTTTTAATTTTTTTATAGTTAGAACACATATTTTTGGGAATATATAAAATTTTTATAATCTTATAATAGAATATGAACAATAAAAAATTAAATTTTTTAAATTTGAAATAACATTTAATTCAATTATACATATACCTAATATATTTTTATTAATTTTTATGTATAAAAATTATTCACGTGCAACGCACGTAGTAGATTCCTAGTATATTTCAAATGGAATAAAGGCAAGTGCAAAACTTTTTGTGGCATAGCATGCCCTGTGGCTTTGTACGATGCTCATCACGGCAGAACCACTATTGCGCGCAAGAAAACTGAAGGTGCCCGTCTTGCCATCAACTTGATGACCTCCACGGTGGTTCTATTTTATATTAAACAGATGAAGCCCTTATTAAAAATTTGTGAGTAAAGTTAGATGAACTTAAAAATTAGATTTGAATAGGTAGTGGGCAAGTCTCTATAAATGTTGAGATCCACAGTAAAATTAATTGTTGTAATTATGAAGTTTAATTTTTAAGTTTATATATCATTGTTCATTTGTAACAACTTCCCAATAGCCACCCAAAGGATTTGTTACTGTCACTACTCCACACAACATTAATGAAGTCATTAACTTAAAGAGATATTATTGTAATTATTTGTTTTGTTAAGGCTAATTCAGTTAATCAATTTTTTTTCAGCTATATTGACTTTTAGAAGTAGCATAAATATAATCTTCTATATAATAAAGTACAGAGATTTAAGACATAAAAAGTGACTTTTACTTTTCTTGGTTGAGATCATTTTAAATTTTATTGTAAATTAATCTGATAGTTAATATTAACTATTCAAAAAAATCACCATACTCGGAGGTGATTGTTTTAGGTCATATATTGCTTTCTTTAATTTACAGATCTTATCACTAGACTCCCCTAAGCAGCAAACTCAGGTAGTTGTTCTATATAAATTTGCTTAGTTAAATCACCATATAGAAAAATATTTTTGACATCTAACTAAAACAATGACCATTGGAAATTAGTTGCTAGAGAGATAATAACACGAACAAATGAGATATTGACAATGGGAGAAAATATTTCAGTATACACTCTATGTCTAAGTAAAACTTTTGGCGATCAATCGAACTTTTAATCTCTCAATGAAACCATTAGGTAGGCACTTGATAACATACATTTATCGGCAACCAACTAATTTCTTCTTAGAAGGAAGAGGAACAGGTTTTCAAGTCTAGTTCTCATGCAAAACAGTGAGTTCCTCTTTCATTGCTTGACATCACAAGGATGAGCAAGCACTTTATGAATTGTGTGAGGAACAAAATGAGAGAAGACAGATGATGTAAAACAACAAAAGGTAAGAGACACTCTATCATATGAAAAGAAGTGTTCAATAGGACGAGCAGTAGAGCTCGTAAAGAGAGTTAGTTAGGTGATGATATGTTTAGAAACATAAAAATTAAGCCGGAGAGGAGACAATAGAGAGCATAGAAACATGGAGAAAGGTGAACAATAAATGGGTAGAGATAGAGAGGTTGTTGGAAAGAGAAGATAGTCTTGGTTATTTGGGTTCCCTAAAAAAATTAAAAAATTAAAGAACTTGACTTCTCAAAGTTACTTTTTCTCTAGCCAAGATATACAACCCTTGCATCCTTGAGGTCGTATTATTTCATTCAAGATCAAGCTTTCTTCACCTTTTGAGCTCTTATTATTTCATGTTGTGTCGCCTTTTGGTCAACAAATTAGCAAAAAGAGAAACTTTTGATATAAAAAATATCATAGCACCCACAAATACCAATTGGGCTTTACATGGATTGTTTGGGTCAAAAAATCATAGCATTGAATTTGTTGTCACGCTAATGCTTTAACCCAATTAGATTTTCACATAATAACTCAATAGTCATGACTATCACACAT
>CM042199.1:6971678-6986390 GCA_023539305.1 Ilex asprella
CTCGACGAGGAACGAGGAGACGAGGGACAAGCCATGCCCATCGAGGAAAATATTTCCTGGATGGATCCCATCATATCCTACCTGCAAGCTGGACTAAATCTGGCCCTATCAATGGAGGCTCAGCAAATAGTGATCCACAGTGATTCGCAGCTGATAGTCAGACAAGTCGAAGAAGAATATGCCGCCAAAGACGAGAAGATGACACTGTACATGATAAAAGTGCGCGGTCTGCTGAAGAGGTTCATATCGGCCGAGCTGGTCCAGATACCCCGGGACGGTAATGCCAGGGCCAACGCTCTGCCCAAACTGGCCACCACCGCCAAACTTGACTCACCAGGACGCGTCCAGGTGGAGGTCCTTGCTGAACCCAACGTGCGGCTCGACGAGGAACGAGGAGATGAGGGACAAGCCATGCCCATCGAGGAAAATATTTCCTGGATGGATCCCATCATATCCTACCTGCTAGACGGAATGCTGCCAGACGACCCGAAAGAAGTGTCGAAACTGAATGTCAGAGCAACAAGATTCACGATAGTTCAAGGTAACCTATATAAGAGGTTTTTCTTTTTCATTACTGAAATGTGTGACCGGGAAAGAAACGGATTACATCCTGAGAGAGATCCATGAGGGCATGTGCGGAAACCATATTGGCGCAAAAACCCTAGCAAGCAAGGCATTACGACAAGGCTATTTCTAGCCGACCATGTCCAAAGATGCCAAAGAAATGGTGAAGAAATGCCAAGTGTGCCAAATGCATGGCAACCTGCCGTACTGTTCGCCCGAGTTTTTAACTCCAATGGTCAGCCCCTGGCCTTTCCATCAATGGGGTTTAGACATCCTTGGACCCCTCCCCGTAGAGATATGACAATGCAGGTTCGTTGTGGTCGCGGTGGACTATTTTACGAAATGGGTCGAAACTGAATCCCTGGCCAGGATCACAACGCATAAGGTAAAGAACTTCGTTTGGAAGTCTATTATTTGCTGGTTCGGTATCCCCAGGGCGCTAGTTTCAGATAATGGAAAGCAATTCGATAACCCAACTTTTATCGAATTTTGTGCCGAGCTGGGGATTAAGAACTACTTCTCGGCTCCAGCTCGTCTACAATCCAACGGGCAGGCCGAGGTGACAATACGAACGATCAAGCTAGCTCTCAAAACCAGGTTGGAGCCATCCAAGTCCCAATGGGTGGATCAACTCCCGGCAGTGCTATGGGCATATCGGACGACGGTGCGCATTGCCACCGGTGAGACTCCTTTCAGCCTAGCATACGGGACTAAGGTAGTGTCCCCGGTCGAAGTAGGCATGCCCTCTGTCAGGACCGACCTCTTCAATCCCGAGCAGAATGAAAAGTCCCTGTTGGTCAACCTCGACCTCCTCGATGAGAAAAGAGACGAAGCACTACAACGAATTTTCTCCTACCAAAGGAGCACAGCTAGATTTTATAACAAGCGGGTTCGAAGAAGAAGTTTCCAACAAGGCGACTTGGTATTGAAAAAGCTACTCCCAGCTAGAAAAGAACCGACCCACGGTAAGCTCGGGCCTAACTAGGAAGGGCCTTACATTGTAAAAAGGGTCGTCCGACCAAGAAACTATGAGTTACAGACAAAGGAAGGGAGAGACCTGCCACACTCGTGGAACGCAAATCACCTGAAGCGTTACTATCAGTAACGTCCTACGAAGTATTGTAATGACAAACAAAGCAATTGTAAACACCTGTTAAGGAAATTCAATGAAAATTTTTGAAGTCCTCACAAAGGGAATGGTGATCGGCGAATCGATCGTAGGCTCAAAATTCAGGCTTTTCAGCCTAAGAGAGCCCGTAGGCTCGAAATCCAGGCTTTTCAACCTAAGAGAGCCCCGTAGGCTCGGAATCCAGGTTTTTTAGCCTAAGAGAGCCCGTAGGCTCGGAATCCAGACTTTTCAGCTTAAGGGAACCTGCAAGACTCGACATCTAGGTCTTTCTGCCTACTAGAGCTCGGGAGCTCGGTATCAACAAGACCCTTCAGCCTAAGTGCTAAAATAGTTCGTAAGCTCAGGATCAACAAGGCTCTTCCACCTAAATGCTCGGGGTCGTTAAAAGCTTTTTCTAGCTTAAACACTCATAAGTTCGAAATGGCCCGACTCTTCAACCCGCCTTACTCGTCAGCCCAAGTCTTTCAGTATAAAGAGCTCTTAAGCCTCTGCATTCTCAGCCCCAACAATCAAGCTCGACATTGGTGCCTCGGGCTTACCCGACTAACAGTGAAGGCTAGGCTCATCCAAAGGCACAGAGTCCAGACTACTCATCCCTAACTAACGGTCAGCCTGCACAAGCCCTCACTTAGGGCTGGGGGCGGGGAGATAACAAAGATCTTTAAAAGGGACATTTGGAACATTTGCACTCTTGCACTCTCTGGGCCAAAGGAAGAAAGGATAGCAAGATCCACAAAAGGCAAGATTACTTCCCATTAGAGGAAAAAGATTCCACATTAAGTGGTTACACCAAAAAAAAAACTTCTTATGACTTTGAGAGTCACAAAAGCACAAAAGAACGTCCGAAATGGACATGGAAGCTACAGACAAACATTCCGCCATCATAATCGGGACATAGAAGTTACAAAAAAGCCCTTCACCTTCACAAAGCAACACCCTTCAGCTTACGGCCCCCTCCAACTTGGCAATCGCCTCCTCTAGTCGTGCGTTATCCTCGATCAGAGCATCTCTCTTTTTTTCTACCTCCGCCAGTCTCTTCTCCAGGGACTCAACCTCAGCACTCTAACCAAGAGAGAGGGAAGCAGGAACTTGCACTCGAGTAGAGCCACCGCCTAAACCATAACGGATAAGGTTCTGGCGGGTGACGAGAGCAGAGTAAGAAACAGGGGAAGCCTTTTCAACCACACTAACATGGAATGCCTCCGGCGGAATAAGCGCAAGGATACCTACACAGGCAAAATCAACTCAAGGTAAGGACAAAAACAAAAACTTATCAACAAAAGCAAGAGAAGAAGATATGGGTGTTCACCTCTTTCACGGAAGCTTGTCCAGGAATGAGGGACCCGGAGACGCTCGCCTTCATCGCCGGAGGGTACCCACGAATCCCCAGAAATAAATAAAAAATGTTGGGTCCACCCTTCAGGAGAGTCAGGGATGTCGGCAACCAAAGATGGATGAAAATACCACTTGAAGCTCAAAGAACTGAAGAAGGGAGGCCAGCCGAAAGAAAGATCCAGAAAATAGAAGAACTCAAAAATAGTAGGGAAGGCCTCAAAGCCCTGCATCCGCTAGAAGATGAAGAAACCAATCAAAAGAAGCCCAATCCGAAGGGGAAAGGCGAGAAGGACACATACCATGGTGAAAAATCAAGCGAATGACGTCTCGGTGAAGGGAGAGTTAAAGATCACACTCAAAGGCACCCTAAAAAAGGCAACCTCACCAGTGGTGAGCATGCTACAAGGCTCATCAGGGGTGGGAGCCCTAACCCCCAGACCCTCAGGGAAGTCATATCGGGTCTTCATACCCTCGATGTCCGTGAGGGTAAGCAAAGAAGGAAGGAGGAGCATAGAGCGCCAGTCGCCACTCAGGGATTGGCGGACGCGGTGCTTAAAGAGAGAAGAGGAGTCCATCGGCGAAGAATTTGGAGGCACGGACAAGCTTCAAATGTAGGAGAGGTGATGAGAGTGCTAGGACCCAAGGCGCATGCAAATAAATAGCGCAATCTGGCGGCTGCTGGAATACTGTAGATGGGGGCTGCATTAAATGTAGGCGCGGGATTCGGGAAGGTGGCTGAACCACCCCAGGCCTCATTTAATGCAACCAACCTAATGATGATGAGAAACCGTCAATAACCGCACCCACGTAACCTTAGTGGAAGCCCAAAGGACACCCCCACTCTAAGCAGGCCAAAGCCTCCTCGGAATAAGGAGGGTAAAGGGGAACAAGACCATCTAAAGCGCGCCATCGCACGGGGAAAGGGAAACCTCATCGCAAGAAGAAGGACGCCTAAGGCCCCACAAGGAAAGAGAAGTTCCATTATCAAAAGAAGTATTTACAAGCGTTACAAAAATAACAATAGCAGAACAAAAAGCTAAGGAGGCCAAGCCTCAGGTCCGATCAGATGGAGCACCATTGTTTGGAGAAGCACCACTTAGAGCACCGCTAGCCGTAGGGATGTCGAATCTCGGTCAAAAATGCTCAAAATCCAGGTCAAGAAACGTTTCAATTGCCTGATCGACAAAGTTAAAGAACCCGTCTACAAAGGCCTGGGCAGCCTCCAGCCCGGCCTTCTCGATCGCTTTTCGGAGGTCCTCGACCAGTTGGTGCTCAATAGCTAAGGAATTTGTCGGGTCAGCAATGACAACCTGCGATTCTTTTAACTAGTCCGTCAGCAAAGACTGTGCAAAAGAGGTGCTCAGTAGCTCCTCGGAGTGGGCAAAATTGTCTTCCTTCACGCAAGCTAACCCCCCTCAATGATATCTCGGCGGAAGTACTGACAACTAATTTTTAAAAATCTGAGCCCACTGCTCAAGAACTCGTTCTAGCTCCCTCTCATTCTCCAAGCCCCAACTCAGAAGCTCAGAATTACGTTGGCGAGCCTCAAGAAGCTCGGATGATCTCTTCTGGGCATTCTCTCTCAAGATGTGGATCTCTCTCCCAAGAGCGCAGACGTATGTGGCGAACTGGAGACAGAGAAAGATCAGACGTGCAGGGGACACGAGGCCAAATAATAATAATAATAATAATAATAATAATAATAATAATAATAATAATGGTATCCCAGATGTACCTCAAGGAGCGCATAAAGCGCGTCTCGAGTCCGGACTTGGAAAGGAAGCTCGACAGAACTTTGTAGGTCAGCACGTGGAATTAACCTCATCAATGCACGGCTACTCAGGCCCACGTTCCTAAGCAGGCTCCCCTCTGAATAGTGAACGGGAGCAAGGTAAGCTCGAACCGAGCTGGAACCAACCACACCGGCTGGCAAAGAGCCGCGGCGAACGTCCCCCCACGGGGTCAGCCACAACGGTGCCCACTGTGGCAGCCCCAGCGCCAGGCGTAGGCAGGGAAGTAGATACCCCCACCTCAGACGCACACGGGGAAGTGGATGTCCTGGTTCTTGACGCAGGTGGAGGGAGAATTAGCCCAGCTCCAAGAATGGATGAAGGATCGAATATCCCAGCTCCAGTCGCAGGCGACAGAACAGACACCTCGACATTAGAAGTAGAGGCCCTGTCAGCAAGTAAAGGAGCCTCATCAGGGTTTGCACCTAAAGCACGACCGGAGCTGCTCTCCCTTAACCTTGCCCTCTTCGCCAGGGGTTTCGAGCTCCTGGCTTGTCTTCTCTAGACCACGCACTCCATGATCCTGTTCCGCTGAGTGACCAAGTACTAAGGAACTATAGAGAGAAGTCAAAAATAAGAGGATTCAACGGACGAGCTAAGAATAGAAAAGTAAGAGCAGGGCGCCAGAGATTTACGGCCGAGCTAAGAATAGAAAAGTAAGAGCAGGCCGCCCGGAACTGGAGACTGCTCGGGGTGCGCTAAATCACGAAAAGAAAAAGGAAGAAGGGCTCAGGCTTGGTTGACGCGAACCAGCTCCCTAGCGGACAACCAAACCTAGTGAACGACAAATGCAAAATGGGAAATCCAACCAACCAACATCGGCACAAACTCACCTATGTTCCTACGTTGCCCCCACTTTGTAGGAACCCTCGCGGAAGCTAGAAATTGGGTCCCAAATTCCCAACCGACTCCAGAAACAAAGAAGTACCTCCTCTTCCATCCCTCAGGATCCGGAGGAAGGTCCCGAATAGGAATTTTCCTGCCCCTTCGTGGAACGAATTGGTAGAACTTAGACACCTCCTCGGGGCAAAAAAACTGGAGAAATTCTGGCATGGTGGCCCTAGATTAAGGGAACAGCCTCCCCCATGCCGCCATGAAAGTCAAAATGACTGCCCAAGACGACGGTAGGAGTATGGCTGGGCAAAAGACGAAGAAGTGCAAGACTTCGCGAACGAACAGACGAAGGGAAAGTCGAAGCCCTAGTAGGAAAGGGACCTCGAAAAGGCAAACCCCGTCTCGAACCGAACAGTAGAACGGACGCGAGCCGGCGTGACGAACGACCACCCTAGGGGGAAAGTCGAAGCGCACCGCGATAGCATGAACCTCTTCTTCTCCAATAACACTGACCTCCCCTTCGGGAAAAAACCTCGCCATAACCCTGCGCGGAGAGGAAGATTCATAGCCATGGCAGCAGCAAAGAGTATGAGAAAGGAGAAAGAAGCATTTTCCCTCAAGACAACGGAATAGGAGAGAGATCACAACTACAGGAAAAAGCAGGAAACTCTCACTCCCAGGGAAAGCCAGTGGCCGCAGGGGGTGGGGCCTATATATGGGCCTGTCAGAAATGCCCCCAACATTGTCGATAAGCGTATTAAGTGCATGTCCTTCGCATTTAATAAGGAGGGCACGTGGCAACGTGGGGGAATTGCAGACACCACGACCGAGGAACCACTGACTCCACCGATGGCGCACGTCCACAAGAAGGTACAATCATCATACCTGCAGTACAGGAAAAGAAGCAAGAAAGGATCAAGATAGCCCCGAAAGTTCCCAGTACAGTTACACAACAACTGAAAAGGCTCAGCAGCATGACACGTTACCAAAAACCAGTCGTATTCAAAAGAGGGGTGGATAGACAGATCGACTGAACATCACAACTCGGTTCAGAACAATAACCATCCCATCCTAGAAGTAGTTCATTCATAAAAAAGAAAAGAAGAGGAAGAGAAAACAACAACAATAACAGGTCCTGGAACACGAATATATTGTTTATAAAGAGACATCAACGACAAAACGGGACAACTGCGACAGAGCCACCTCAAACAGTAGGCCCAAAACCTGCGACCTGTCCTACGGTCTTCTCAGCACCTGGTTCTTCCCCAGGCACAGTAGCCCCCGTCTTGGAATCGACCGCCTCGGCGGATTTTAAACCTTCGAGGTGAGGGGCAAAGCAGTCAAAGTCGATATTCGGGTAAGCCTCCCCGGCCTAATCTCGGAAGTTCACAAACTCATTCACGAAAGCCACAGCGCCCTCCCTCAGGAGTTCTTGAATCCTAGCCTTCAAAGAAGCTAGCTTGACATCCTAGGCATCTAGGTCGGCCCCTTTTGCCTTCAACTCGGCATCTTTGGCCGCCAGCTCGGAATCCTTCTTCTTCAGCTCGTCTTTTTTGGCAGCCAGCTCAGCCTTCTTCAGATTGGAGAGATCTTGGAAGCGGGCATCCAGCTCATCAAAGAGCCTTTCATCTCGACTGCCTCGGACGACAATAGCTTCACTTTATCCTTGGTCGCCTCTTTAGCCATGATCACGGCATCCAAGGGCTCTCTGAACTTCGCAAGCTTTTGCTCGTAATGAAGACCCTTCATCTTCACGCAAGCGAGGGACTGAAGAACAAAAAAAAATCAGTTGGTGCAGGAAATAATAGAAGTTGCACGGGGAGGCGAAGAGATCAGCAAAATCTCAAAATACCTCAGCTATGGTCTGAAAGGTGTGCTCTATTTTTCCTTTGGAACTGAACCCGCATGGCCTCTCGAGAATACGATATGGGAATCAGGTCAGACAGGGCGGTAACAGCCGCCTCGGGATCGTGAAGGAAGCCACTACCTCGCAATTTGAGTGAGGAGGGGGCGCTTCCCTCCTTGAAGCCCCATGAAAGAACAGGTCGGGGAGGAGCATCCAAAGTCGGCGAAGCCCCTGACAACCCCGCTGAGAGAACCCTGGGGGAACCTCGCTCTCAGGGGGTCATTGGACAAAGAAGGCAAGGGAACGGGTAGAACAGCTGAGGGATCCTCTTGGTTCCCTCCCAAAGTGGCAGCCTTCAGACCAAGTAGAGATGATGCCTTCGAAGGAGGTCGCACCCCCTTCACCAGTTTCCTCTTCTTCCTCGATCCCTAAAAATTCGAGAAAACTGACATTATCAGGCTGGGGTCCATAGATTCAGGACGAGGGGCAGGCGAAGGTACTTCCTCGGTGGAAAGAATGACAGGCGGGCCTAACCCGTACCTAGCAAGGTTCTCTTCAGTCACCAGATCGAAAAAAGATTGATCCCCTAAGGCCTTGGCCTTGACAACTTGTGCAACCTCCTCGGCGTTCAAAGCAGGGCGAAAGTGTGCAAGGCAAGTCAAAATTAGTAAAGGCTCAAAGGTCAAAGACACAACAAAAACTGCCGGCTAAATGGCCTTACTGATATTTCTCAGAATCCTCCAAGATCTGGGGATTCGGGGGACGTCACTAGGATCCCCGAATAACTCCCAAGAATCCCACCTTACAAAGAAGAATTTGGGTTTCCATCCCTTGTTGGAAGAAGGAAGCCCAGAAATCAATGTCTTCGCCTTCACCCTCTTGGTGAAATAACAGAAACCTAAGGAAGGAGAAGACTTAAGCTGGAACAAGGAAGCGAATTCTGGTATAGACGGAGGGGAATCGTTCCCACTCTCAAACCAGTGGATGAGAAAATTGACCAGGAAGCCCCAGCCATTAGGAGAAAGCCTGGGCGGGTAGACGTTGTAAAAAGCAAGAACGTTTCGGATGAAAGGATGAATAGGAAAACGGAGACCGGCTTGAAACGCAGACTCGTAGAAGCATGTCAAACCAGGGATGGAGGAGTTACACCTCTCGTGCTCCTCAGGAGGATGCAAAGATATAGACTCAGGAAAACGGTACTCCCTCATTAAATCCGCCAAGTCCTCCTCGTCGAGGCAGGTAGGGGTATCCTCGGAGCAGCAGAACAGGTCAGAATGATCGCGTCAAATTCTCTTTTTGGGGACAGTAGGTGGAACTAGCCTGGGCTCCCTTTTTCTCGACCGAACTCGAAAACTGGGGGGCAAGGCGGAAAGGGGGCTAGCATCTAAAGGAGGCACCGAAGACGAAATCCCTGGGACAGACCCAGAAGCATCGTCACCTAAAGGGAAAGAACGACCGCTATCAGAAGTCGCCGAGGCCTCTTCGGTCCCCTCGTCGATAGATTCCGATTCGGAGGAAACGATAAACTTCCCCATTGAGAGCTTAGACTGCAAGCTAAAAGGAAGCGAAGGCAAGTGTGATATACAGTCCGCTACGAACAGAGGGTCCTGACACCAGGAATTAAAGGAACATATCCGTTGCACGGAGGAAAGATCTACAAATCGGAAAAGGGGGGAAAGGGCATTGGGACGATTCTTAAGGAAACTAAACCTCCAGATCAGGAAACGGAGCCCGAAACCCCACCAAGGAGGGTCGAAGGGATCCAGGTCGAATCAACCAGGGAAAAGAAGAGACGACGTACCTAGTGAAGCGCTATAGACAGAAGAAAACCGAAGTCGAAAATGCTCTACTTCGCCAAGAAACCTGAAACGAGGCGTCTCGATAATCGAAGGGAAGGAATGAGATGCGAAAGAAACTCTCGAGAGACACGAAATCCAGAAAGGAAAAAAGGTTCACCCTCTTATACACAACATTAAGCCAGGACAAGACAGACTAAAGAAAACAGGCCACGGAGGTTCAACCGCTGGCGACACAAGTACAAGTCGTAGCCGGCTGACTACGACCCAACCCAGGCCGGGCCTAGAATCGATTTGGAAAAGATGCTTCATAACCCCAGGTCAGAGATGACGTCATCATCATGACCAGGGGCTGGGGGTAACTGATTGGGATAGGATTGTCAATCATGGGCCGCCCTCAGAAGAGAAGCCCAGCGGGTCCAGAACGCCCTATTTTCCTAGTATCCGACTCAAGAGGAACAACCTCATCCAATGCATAAGGGAAGCCCAGTCGGACTTAGTGGCCCAACCCAAGCCGAACCCTAGCACTGGAATGCATCCCACCAGGCCACGCGTCCTAAAGGACAGGGGGACCACCTCTGCAATCAAGGATAGACAGACATGCCTGCTGGGTGTAGTGGTGCGGATCGTCGTAGGAACAGTAGTCACAGTGGCGCCGGCTAGCAGAGTCTCCTGGCAGAGTTAGGACGAAAGGTCCCCACCGAGTCGAGAAACGCGAAGAGGAGTCGCTGGAAACCCTAGAGCAGAGACTGGTATAAAAAGAACAATATTGCTTTACTAAGGGGATCCGATGGAGAGTTCCTGGTGGGCTTGAAGGGCAATCTAATTATGTAGCTCACTGTAATTCATCAACCAGACCCTCTACCCCCATTCTCCCGGCAACTATCAGAAATTAATATATACCTTCAGGAGTAAGAGACTCCATTACAGTGGACGTAACCTCAGTCCATTGGCTGGGGCGAACTACTTATCTCTTGCGTCTTTTTTGAATTTTGGTTTGTTTGCTCATTCCAAATAATTTACTAAGCCCGTTAATCTACTTGTCAACCGCCGGGCTAGGGCCGTTAAAACCGAGCCATCATCAACAATAGTGGTAAGGATGACTTTAATCACTATAACATCCAAATTACCAGTCTTTCCATTCTCTCTTGAATCAAATAAAGACAGAGAAGAAAGTCATAAAAACTAAAAGAGTGACAATGATAGTAAAGTGAAGGGAGGTAGGTTTTGCTTCTACGCTACCCTACTTAATCAAGTCATTTGAATCCTATTGCCACTCCATTCATACATAATCAAGTCACTTAATCAAGTCACTTTTTAGTTTTTTCTAACATACATGCAACACTTACTTGCTGGTTCACGTTGTAATCAGTTACCAGACGATTAAATTTTAATGAATAATACATCGATATTAATTCTTGGTTTGTGAATATAAATACGGTATATCAAGATGAGTATACTGTATCGAGTTACTCTATATCGTTGTGTCATGTTTTTATTATTTTTTTATCTTTGAATTCTTATTTTCTAATAAATATTATTTGTGTTAATTATCTTAAATACCAACAAGTAGTATCAGAGTTATATTCTAACAAATGGTATCAAAACTATGTTTCAACAAGTTCGAATATTATTCCACAACTTTTCTCATGATTAGTTCATGATCTTGATGGCTTGTCAAATACCGATATAGGGGCAGTCTTAGACATGGTTTTTTTAGTTCATGGATTAAGAGTGCTTGGATCGATTTATGTGTATTTTAATTTTTTTTTATCCAGTTCGGTCAAAAGCTGAGTATTAACACTTGGACTAGAATATACATGAGTAATAAATCTCTCATAACCTAACCATAAAAAATTATCAAGATTCGAACTCAAGTCATATAAATTTATAACTCGTCCCTAAAATAACATTATTTTTAGAACAACACATCTATTGTACATTAGAGGAGTCAGACACATACAGTCACTCGACATTTAAATAGTATTCATAATAGTATGTAATAGTGGGGTCCAACTTTAGTACTTCCTATTTTTCACCAATCACAACACTGAACGTGTACAGTGTCCTAAATTTTATTATTTTCAAGATCTATAGACACAAATAAACTATAAAAGATACACGGCTATGATCATTTTTTAAGTATGACATCCATGTCTTTTTATAAGTAACATAGTCTTATCCGGTTATCCTTAATAGCGTGGACAAAGAAGAATCCATTTATTTCAGGAAATCATGTTGAGCACAATTTAGCTCTTTCCATGGTGGGAAGGAATCTATCTGCCAAGGACTCCATGATGGTTGTGTATAAGACACTGCAAGAAAATTTTTTTTTTATCAGCATTTAATAAACGTTGTTAAAAAGTAAATAAACATTACAAAATATTATTATTGACGTTTGTTCTTAACACCGTCAAAAGCTCCGTCGACAAAATTATCGGCGTATAATTAAATGTCATAAAAACTGAAGTGACGTTTACTAAACGCCAAAACAATCCTTATTTAATCGACGACTTAATTGTAAAATTTTGGTTATCTGAGCTATTTTACGACATCTATTTAAACGCAAGTAATTGTTATTTATGGGCAACTGATTTTCGGCGTTTAAAGAAACACTTGTAATCTTTTTTTAAAAAAAAAAAAGAATTTTTTTTTATTTATAAAACAGAGAAATTACAAGAAACAATAGCCCCACAAAAAAAAAAAAAAACCAAACAAACATTTTGAACGATGCATCAGATCTCTCTCTCTCTCTCTCTCTCAAGCACTGATTCAAGAGACTACACTTCTGAGAGAAGTTCAACTTCTCCGATGATCTTGAGGGCATAAATCTGCTAGACTTCAAAATTTCTGACAAACTCGACATAATTACCGACGATTGAAGCGTAAATCTATTTCCCTTCAAACAATTACTCATGGAAAATCAATGAGCTGAATTGGTATTGGAATCTTTTCAGTTACTCAAAATAGCCTGATCCGCAAGCCATACTGCATAATCAACTTTATTCAATATTTCAAAAAGCATTTACAAAATAGGAAAGTCAGGCAAACCCTGTCTATTCAAAACATCCACCAGTCAAGCTTACAATGAAGAAAAACAGAGAAATTCTGTCTTGACAAAAAAAAACCTCAACATAAAGAGAAACCAAAAAACTTGACAAAAGGACAGCAAAATTTCTCATAACCAACAGCCTGATATCTAGTACAGCAACCAACACTCTTCACTCACTTCATCAGCAAATAAACTACTCTCAAGACACAATTTTGCTTGCTTATGATATCATGCATTAAGAGAACAAATACATAATCAAGGTCAAGATCACAAGAAATAAGAGGCTTAAAAGCATCAAAGTCACTCTTATTCACTATTTTAGCATCTAAATAGAATGAACTTAATGAAACAGAGACAAGAAGATTAGCCAACCTTCGCATTTGATTACAACTTATCCACAAACACAACATACTGCTTCAATGTGTAATCTCTCGAATAACCTAGAGCAGCCACCATCGCCTATTTACCAAATAGAAGAGGGAGAGTCACTTGGGGGGGGGGAATTTCGCTGCATTGTTATTAACATGCTGTAATTTTGCTCTCTTTTGTCGATGAACCTAACATTTAATATAAATTAACACATGAATTGACCTATAAAAATATGGGCATCTAATCACACTAAGAGCGAAAAACAAACAGAGGAGATAATACAAGATGGCCGACACAGGATAACCATACAAGACAGAAAGGTAAGAACATTCTAAAATAGCACATCTCATTATCACCCATTATGAGACATCAGGAGTTCCAAGCATGGAAAGTAACAGAATATAACCTGTGATTTACAGTAAAATTTCACACAAATCAGATGTAAAATAAAGTTTCTCCAAAGACAAAAAATTTCGTCAACAACATTTGGGGCAAAGTCTTCACCTTGGCACAAATTTTATCGACGATAGAAATAGTCTCAATAGGGTATAACCCTCTCAAAGTCTCAGCACCAAGAAGAATTGCATCACTGCATGCACAATTACAATGTCGTATAAATATCAGCATACAAATTTCCATTCTTGATTTTTCAGTAAGGACAAATTTTCATTTCACTATCTGAAAAAAAGGCAAACAACCACCTGGTGGACATCAATAAAAGAACAGAGGGAACACTAATACAAGGGCACCAAAGCAAAGATAGAGTATGTGTAATCACAACAGTATAGAGAAACCAATGGCTGTAGCATTTTGTCTTCTGAGTTATGTTTTTTTGTGTAGTGACTGTCCGAAAAGTCATCAAAGAGTCTATAAATACCCAGGATCACTATCATTCTGCATTCATTCAATTCATCAGTCTGATTTTGGCATTAAACTGAACATTATTACAAAGTATTTCGCCATTAAAATAACGTGCATTTTAGAGAGTACACAACACGAGTTTGGTTCGTTGTACGAATAGATTGGAGTGCTACTTCTATTCATGGAAGATCATTATATCCTATGAGACTGGTGCTCAATATTTCATAAGCACTGAGTTTAGGAGCAAAATTTGTCTTAAGGACATAGTGTCAAATACTAGTCTTGATCTAATTAAACTTCAATAACAGTTCCTGTTCTGCAACCAGATTAGTATTTCTTTAGATTAAAAAACAGATACGTGTAACTCTTTGTTGTTACTGTTTCATCACACTGCTGTAAACTGTACAACTCTTTTGTGTAACTTTTTCGTGAAAAGTTATTTTGTGTAACTATTTTGCAGTTCATTGTTACTGTTTTGTTTTACTTTAAATTACATAATATCAGAAATATCAATAGAAAATTTTACTATATTTGAAACACCACAAACAACAATTATGTATCTTTGATGTTCGAAAGGAAGTCCTATATTCAAGAATGAATCCACAATCTTTAAAGGAACAAAACAGTAAGCTAGGAAATGCTACTTTTACAACAAATTACCATAAGAAAAATATATTAGTGTCTTTCCTTCGAATTCCATATATATGTGTGTATTTTTTTTTAGCCGTCAATTGTTAGGCTTCTCAAATGGAACAAAACACAAATCCAATTTCAGCTCTAAGATTACCTGGAGGAGCAGATCCATGGCAATTACTTCTTCAAATCTCGGTTACCAACTATTTTAAGCTTGAGGGAAAAAAACCCCATACTGAAGATTTCTCTTCTTTCTTTTTCCTTTATTTTCACATCAACCAAACAGAATGTAAAGATTAGATCAAACAACTAAACCCCGAATTTAGGAGCTTCAAAATATAGTTCAAGAATTGAGTTTATGCTCCAAAACCTAATCAATTAGCAAATAAACAGTTTCTCAACATAAAACTAACACCTCTATTTTCTGCCAGTCGAAAAAAAAGCCTTCAGAAATGCTAGATTTTGAAATGAAAAAGTAAGAAGGTTAGAACAGATCTTTTAAC
>CM042199.1:6986490-7006010 GCA_023539305.1 Ilex asprella
TGGGTTTTTGGTGGCTTGAATGGATGAGATTATTGGCTCCTCAACCCAACAATCCTTATCTCAGTGAAGGTCTGAAATCCAAGTCACGTGAAGAGGGAAGAGCGGGTTGTTGATTTTTGGAGAATATAGAGCAGCTTCATATGACTGGATAGTGTGGAAACATGAATACTACGGCGCTGGGGCACCTGGGAGTAGACCAAGGCCGTGGCGCTGGCGCTGGCCGGTGAGAGAGAGAAAGGAGTATAAAATTGGTCTTTGGGGGGGAGGGGGGAGGGAAGAGAGCGGTACCTAGGTTCGTGCCCTATGTGTAGTTGTTCCAAAGAAAGAGAGAAAGACAGACGCCGGTGAGAGAGAGGAAGGAGCAGAGGAAAAGAAGGAAAAAAAAAATTAAAAAGGCTGACAGGCGTGCGGCTCGGTGTGTCAGGCGGCTATGTGCAGGTGAGAGTATAACGTTAAGAGGGAGGTGATGGGTGTGATAAGATGGTTTTGGGAGGGAAAAATATATGGGGTATATAGATTTAAACTCTTTCCTGTTTTATTATATAGATATATTTAAAGCAGGGGTGTAAGTGTTAATTGCCTATAAATTTTAGGAGGTTTGTGTAAAATATTTTAAATGTCAGTGAGACTGAGTAATTATGTGACAAATCTTAGAGGTCTATGTGTAATTCTCCCTTTATTTTATTTCCGCCTCTGCTCAATCTTTCTCTCTTCGTTCTCGTTCTCTCTTCCCTTTGCCAATTGTCAAAGCTCTGTTCTTTGCTCCAGGTCTATGTTTCTCATTCGATCTAAGCTTTTGATATTCTTGTTTTAGGATTTTAAACTTGTTTTTTATTTTTTGAATCCAGTTGGTTTTTTCCGTTTTTGGGTTTGGTTCTCATGAGGGTATTTTTTAGGTTATTGTGTGATGATCTTTCTTTGAATTGTTTGCTCAATTGATTTTGTACGGTTTTTTTATTAGTCCATTGAATTTTTTACAATCTTGATTGGGTTTGAGAGTTTTTTGAAATTGTTTGATTAGGGTTTATGGAAAATTGTGTTTCTGGATTTAGGGTTTTAGTTTTGTGGATTCTAGGAAGTGGGTTTGGGAAATTCTTTGATGCAATTCTGCAACTGGGTTTTGAATTTATTAGTTTGAAGAATTGGAAATATGTCGATTTCGGGGAATCTTTCAATTGTTTTTCAAAGGGGTGATATGTTGGATGTTTTTAGTGACTTGGCTTTTCAATTACTATAACCGAAGATGTATTCAGTATTGCATGTGGTATTTTTGTGTTTTTTTAAAAGCAAGTTCAGCTTGGCAAACAGATTGATTTAGCTTTCTATGGTGGCTTGTCAAATAGGAGTGTGGGGGGCGTCATCATTAACGTTTTCCATATCGTGCATCAATGTAATCTCCTCGTCCTTATCGTCTGTGCCTTCCGCACGATCAACCGCACGCATTCCATTGCTTGCCAACAAATAAGTGTCTGACTGAACCAAATTTTGAATCACTTCAGTCCTTGATTGAGCATCACATTGGACACCAACATTGGAAGAAGATGTGGTGTATCCCAAATACATCGACGTTTGCGTATTAGACCTTATATGTAATTCTACCACATAAGACTCAGTCTGCAGAATTCCATGGCCCGAATTAAACTCTGTTGTAAAAATATCATCCGACATAAAGTCGTGCGCATGTTGACAATGACACGGATTGATGTTTTCCTGTGTAAGTAATTCGATATATGAGCCATACTCATTCATCATTGGCTGAGGAAACTATTCGATGGGCTCTGCATGTATGTACAAGTCAATACTATTGAGTGCTTGGTTCTCAAATACAGCATCTAGCATCGCCGCGACACCGTCATTATTTTTTATTTCAAATTCGATGAATTATTGCATGCGATCCCCAAAAAATGTTGGAAACCGATAAATTAGTTGTAGTCGTGATGTTGAACTGTCCAACTTCATTATCGTATACAAAGTGGTAGACAATTCATCATATGTTGTTCCGTGTTTTAACTTTATACAATGTTGAGGCTTTCCGTTGTACGATAAACAACCTTCATTGTAGATAATATTACTTCCTCAATAGCACAATACAGTGGCACGTCTTCTCGACATTTTTTACCTTCAATATACAATATTCTATCAAATAAAAGTGATAAACCCATTATTTATAAGTTGTATCAGACTCTTTAATAATAAATAATTCGCCAATAGATCAAAAAATTTAATATCGGAGAAGATCTAAATCCATTAATTCATTGTCTTTACAAGGGAGGGTCCTACTGATTTAATTTTGACTTGGTCACTAAGGTAGTGTCACGTCGTATTTACATGGTTTGATAGTGGTTGGGACCAGGCACTTGAGGTCTCATGAGAAGTATGAGGATGTTTTGCTTTGTTTCGACTTTTGAGATTGATTAGCGTAATTTGAATTAGTTTTAAGAACTTGTTTTTCAAATAATAAGGGTGATTAAATCTTAGAAATTTTTCTTTATTTGTTACTTCATAAATCTAATGGTGCAGAAAAAAGTTAATCTAATTATTCAACATAACTCAGTTCAAGAAAAAAAAATTATCTACTATAACCCAAAGTCTATAGGTTAAATCCAAATGGACTTCAATATTTTTCATGTATTTTTTCAATAATAGATAATTCATGATAAATTCAAATTCAACTGACGTTCATTATATAAACACGCCTTTGATCGATTCATAGTAAGAGATTTACTGTTTAAAAATTGTAAAATATGTGTATTACAAGAGATCTGAATCAAGTCTAGTTTGAGGAGAAGGTTGATTGCATATTGTTTATTTTACTTTTTATTTATTTATATATATTGCTTTTGTAATGTATAGTGAAATAGAAAAAGACAAAAAAAAGGAATAAAAAATAGAAAAGACAAAAAAAATAAAGATAGACACATTGAGGTGGGGTTAAGATAAGGAAGGATATGGGGGTAGGGGTGTCTTTAAGGTGTACAAAAGAGACAGTGAAGGCAGAGAATCCCACTTATTGCTTGTCTCTTCCTAGAGGGTTTAACATCATGGACTTCTTTATTTTTCTCTCTTTTCTTTTCTTGTTGTTTGTTTCTTCTTTTTTTTTTCCATTTTGTTTGCTTTATTCCTTCCATTTCCTTTTTTTTTTTTAACATATTTTCTATTTTTTTTAAAAAGGGTTAAAGGGTATATCTCTCTAGTAAAGCATGTGGGTCAGTAAAGTTATATTTACATTTTTTACATTTTTTTTTCTTCTTAAACTTGTTCAAAAGCAAACAAGTACTAGTTATAAATAGCAGGCAAGTATCGGCATAGATAAGGCTGCAAGCTCGAGTAGGGACTTTGAACAAAGGTCTATGCTATACCATACAAACTCTAAGCGACACTTTGCTGGCTGGCATCTTTAACTCTACCATCAAGCAGCAGTCTAATAGTTTATCCGCATGTGTGTGTTTTTGTCTGCATGGTTGAATGTGTGCGCATATTTTTTTATACAACACTATAATAGAAACCAGCTGTCTAAGTTCTAGTTCTAATATAGGCCCAAAAAAATTAATGCTACTTCATGCATTCATACTTATTCATAACACACTAAAAATGGAGGAACTAGATTAAACTCTGCTAATTGTACGGAGAATTATTCAGTTCTAACAACATGGGAAAAATACATCCCAACAGCAAAATTTAATGCAATATAATTCAATATATCAATGCTTCGGGGACAAGAAGAAGAGACACCAACTTAAATCTGATCTTTTTAGTTTGACCCTGATATGTATGTACCACTACCAAGGCTAATGTGTTGTACTCAACAAAGGCAATGGATAGAATCAATCTATTTATAACATAGCATGAGAATTAATCAATTTATTAATTAATTAAGGAGCTGAACATAATGAAACTTCGTCTCCATAAAATGAACAAAAAATACACAGCATCATAATCACTTCAGCAGAGTAAGCAGACACTTCTAATCTCAATTCATTTTTTTTTCATATGAAAGAGCTAAATAACAAGACTCTGAATCACATTCTTAAATCAAAATTTTAACTCTACAATCCTCAAGGAAGCTAAGAAATTTCTGCATGCAACTTCATACAAGATGCATTTTCAATCAACAAGCACAATTGAAATTATATATCTGAAAAAATTTATACCTTCACACTGTAAATTTCTGAAGTAAGGATGCCCTTCAAATTAGTAGAACAAGCAATGGGTATTGAAATTTGAAAAATATTGGGGATTTTCGGATATCACACAATAATTGGGTTTGGCCAAAGAGGGTTGAAAATTTTCAAATAAACTTGGGGATTTTTGAATTCTACATTCATGGGGATTGGGCACTTGGGATTTTTCTAAATTGCAAACTCAATGAAGCGTACCTAGTTAAATAGATGCTTCATATTCAACACGTGAACCCCTTTCTTCTCATTGCTTCAGACGTAGCCCACGGGAGTGTACTAGTCTACAAGGGAACCTCACAGCCAAATGTCACACCTCAAGAGAATCTCACAGAGAAATGTCACACCTCAGGCGAATCTCACACTCAGTTGTCTTCTTCGAACAAGCTAGGGCTACGCTTAGATTTACTCTGTAGGCTGTGTGCATTTTAAGGGCTGAGATTAGGGTTGGCGAATTCATAGATGATAATAGAAGAAAGAGGTGGAATCTGAGTAGAGAGAATAGAGAAGAGAGGAATCGGTGTCTGAGCTTCCATAGAGAGAATAAAGGAGAGAGAGAGGGTGCAGTCGTTGAATGAAAGAAAGGCGCTCCCTGGGTGCATGTTATTCAAATAAAATCGGATTCACTGTATGCGCTTCATTTGATAAAGCGTTCTTACCAAATACGATTTTAATTTTAAATACACACAATTTATCCAAGTAAAATCATTTGTAACAATTACGCTTTTAAAAAAACGGATTTCTTGAATCCGCTTTACTCAAAAAATTCAGACTTTCTATTTCTGCTTTTAACAAAAAAAATCAAATTTCTTGATTCCACTTTACTGCATCAAGTCGGACTAGGTATTTTCACTTTCAAATGAAATCGTATTTCTTATTTCCGCTTTTAAAATAACAGTAGTTTGGTAAATAAGTTGAAAACGGCTGTAGAATAATATTTAAGTTTTATATTTGTTGTACATGGGTAATAGACTCCAACTACTACGGGGGTACTTCAGTAGGATATCTGTAAAAAATTTCATCGCCAAGTTGAAAGTTTGAATTTTTAAGTCTACATGGTGGTAGTTTCGAACAGCTTGGCCTATCAATCAATTTCCCACATTTCTACTGCCACGGGGGTACTTCAGTAAGGTATCTGTAAAAATTTTCATCCTGAAATTGAAAATTTGAGATTTTAAGTCTACATTGGAGGTCAGTAGTTGATTGCTATTTTAGTCTAGTTAAGTTTATTACCGAGAGTAATAATGGACACAGTTAAGAGTCTCATAATAACACTAATGAAGACATATCGAGGTAGTTTCTGAGCGCTCTTTTTTTTTTCACCCCTGATTTTAGTTGCAAAAAAAAAAAATTCCTAGTTTTGAAAGCCAACATTGAGGCCATTGATGGATCCAAGAGATTAAATTCTAAGTCCCATTTTATAGTTTCAAAATATATTTTTTAGTATCATATATTTAAATTTTGATAAATAAAAATATGACATGTACACACTTTTTTTATTTTTTATTTTTTACTATTTATTTTTTTATCAATGATTAGAAATAAATTAATTTTATCATTTTTTTTATCATATTTTATGAAGCATGTGGGCACTCAGTTATGCTATCAAAAATTAATTTGTTTAGTAACGTATCTTCACTTTGGTCCAATAAAATTCTAATACATGTAAAATTTTTATTATTTTGCAACCAATGATTACGAATCAAGCAAACTAGAATGACATGTTGGAGATACTCGATTCAATAAAACTAAAATGAGTAATATTTAGGATTCCAAGGTGGGTAAAGTTCACTGTGAAAGGTTTCCACTTTGCAATGACATGAGAATAGTATTCAATCATGTTGGGACGAAGTAAGACTAATTTTTTAAGGATGTGTGTCAATGTGACTAATTTGTTTTTTTATCATAGGAAACATTAATTTGTCTGATTAACTTATCTCATTTTTGACTTTGTATGAAAACAATGTTGTTTATACCATATTCTCATCAATACTGGGAGAGAAAATGATTAACATCTAATGGTGCAAGAAACAAAGGATTTAGAGTGTAATGCGTATAGAGTTATGATGTGTGTAAGTGACAAAAATCAATGGAATACACAAGAGTTTAAGTGTTTTACCAAACTGAATAATTTGGCTAATCCACTTAGAATAAAGTCTTTTACTCCCGTGTTTGTTGTATTGCTTGAGAAAGAAGAAGAGAGTGATTACATAGTGTTCAATCCCCCTTTTCGGTAGGGTGTCTTTCTTATTTATACAGACAACTGTTTTTTGTCCTTATTGAAGATTGTGTGGTCTCGACATCTATTGGAATGATTTTTTTGAGAAATATTTGGTTGTTAGAGAAAATACTAGCTAATATCCATGTGATTTTCTAGAAGCACTGAGGTGGCATTCTTGAGGCGGTAGATTGCTACCAAAGATAGGATTTATTGGCTTGTTGTGTTGATGTTCTTCTTCTTTTTATTCTAGTAATTGAATCTAAGTTGGTGTGATTATAGACGAGTTGCTTGGATATCACTTTGTCAACCGGGAGTTGGTATACTTGCTCTTGATTGACCCAGGTCAGATTAGTCTAGTTAAGCTCAATAATACAGAGTTGTAATGAATTAAGATAAGTTTGTGATTTCTGATATCATCAATATTGATGCTCACATCCAATTTAGAGACATTGGTTTCGTGAAATCGAACACATTATGTGTCACTTGGATGCATAAGCACTAAACATTCCTTAGAGTCAAACCTCTAGTTTTCTTCCCCCCACCCCACCCCTTCTCCCTTTTTATTTAGAAATTGTGATTAAAGTTGTTCGGATCAACTTACATGTATTTTAATTAACCTGTTCCCCTGATCTAGTTAAGCCTAAAGAATTCATGAGAGATTTATCTCTCATAATCTAAACTTATAGGAATTATCAAATTTTAAATTCATAACGTCTGAAATTACGATTCATTTTTATCTGTAATGGGTTAGAGGTGGGACATTATCCTAGACATAATCCACTTTTACTTGATGTGTTAACTTCCCATTTATCTTCTAAAGGGATACGGAAAGAATAACAATCATCCAAGGGGCTGGCAGACAATAATATATACATTGCGCGATCATTAGTAGTGATTTATTGTGGATAATCCAAAATAGTCTTTAGAATCACCATCATTAAATTGCCTAATCTTCACGATAACTTAAAGGGTAAATCTCATAAATGCCCCTAAACTATGACATTTATTTTAAATTATTCCCTAAACTTTCAATTATCTTAATTTACACCAAAATTACATAATTTATTTCAATCGTCCCCTTCTGTTAAGATTAATAGTTAGAGTCAAATTAAAGGTTAATGTTACAAAATTTGATTTACTTAAAAGTTAATTTTTATAGAATCTGTCTCATTTATCGATTAATATTAATGAAAAAAATCGATTAAAATAAATTACATAATTCGAGGGATAACCTAAAATAATTAAAAATTCAGGAAACAATCCAAATTTGACTTCAACCATGATGACAATAGTGGTAAGGATGATTTCAATCACTATAACATCCAAATTACCTGTCTTTCCATTCTCTCTGGAATCAAATAAACACAGAGAAGAAAGTCATAAAAACTAAAAGAGTGATAATGATAGTAAAGTGAAGGGAGGTAGGTTTTGCTTCTACGCAACCCTACTTAATCATTTTCCTTTGGTCAAAGTCATTTGAATCCTATTGACACTCCATTCATACTTTTTAGTTTTGTATAACACACATGCAACACTTACTTGCTGGTTCACGCAGTAATCAGTTACCAAACGAACTAAATTTTAATCAATAATACATCGATATTAATTTTTGGTTTGTGGATATAAATATGGTATATCAAGATAAGTATACTGTATTAAGTTACTTTATATCGTTGTGTTATGAACAAAGACCACAAGCAAAATAATAACACAACGAAATAAAAAAATAGAACACAAGGATTTACGTGGTTCGGCTCAACAAGCAAGCCTACGTCCACGAACAAAACACAGCGGCAAAATTTTACTATTGAAAGTTGGAGATTACAAAGTTCTCAAATCAAAGGCAAGAGAACATCCACCCGTTCTATTCCAATATTATAATAATTATTGGAAAGACACACCCTCTATATCTCTCTCTCTATAGAGCAAACCAAAACCCTATATTTATAGGCTAGAAAACTCCTTTTAAAGTAAGGAGTTTAAAACACATAAGTTCATGTCGGACTAGAATTTCTTTTCCCAATTGAATAATGTAACCAACTTGTATTGACATATCAACACCCTTGAGCCTTATTCAAGATAGAAATAAATCCAAAGAAAGATTAGAATACAAGTCATTATAACAAATCTCCACCTTGACTTGTATTCCATTAAGTCATCCAACCAAAGTGAATTTGACCGCTGATTTCGTCAAATACCCCGAAGGGTACAACTCAAATAGTGCAAACACCAATCAAGTCCAAGCAATGCTTGAACTTGAGCACTGGTACAGACTTAGTAAACATATCTGCTGGGTTCTCCGCTGTAGCAATTTTTTTCACTATGACAATACCTTGAGCCATAACCTCACGAAGGAAGTGATATCTAACATCAATGTGCTTGGTCCTTTCATGATACATCTAATTTTTAGTCAAATGTATTGCACTTTGACCATCACAAAACACAGTAGTTGCCTCCTCTTCCAAACCCAAATCACAGACCAAACCTCTTAACCAAATTGCTTCTTTGACTGCCTCTGATACTGCCATGTATTCTGCCTCTGTAGTAGACAAAGCAACTGTAGACTGTAGGATTGCCCTCCTACTTACAGTGCACCCAAATAAAGTAAAAACATAACCTGTTAGAGATCTCCTCTTATCTAGATCACCCGCATAATCTGAATCAACAAAACCAACAACTGTAGAATCGATATTATCTCTTCTACCAAATACTAAGCCAACATCTGTAGTGCCTCTCAAATAACGAAGTATCCATTTCACAGCTTGCCAATGAACCTTCCCAAGATTAGCCATGTAACGGCTAACCACACTAACTACCTGTGAAATATCTGGACGAGTGCAAACCATATTATACATGATGCTCCCAACTGCACTAGAATAAGGAACACGAGACATAAACTGCTCATCATACTCACTCTGTGGTGATAAAGCTGCTGACAGTCTAAAGTGAGTGGCAAGTGGAGTACTCATGGGCTTCGAATTATGCATCCCAAACCGCTCAATAACTTTCTCAATATATTTCTTTTGAGATAAATATAATATACCTGCTTTTCTATCCCTGTGAATCTCCATACCCAAAATTTTCTTTGCAGCACCCAAATCTTTCATCTCAAATTCTGAACTTAACTGTTTCTTAAACCTGTCAATCTCTACCATGCTCTTAGTAGCAATATGTATGTCATCCACATGAAGTAATAAATATATAAAAGAACCATCTGACAACTGCTTGTGATATACACAACTATCATAATTACTTCTGGAATAACCATGATCTACCATAAAGGTGTCAAAACGTTTGTACTACTATCTTGGAGACTATTTCAAACTGTATAATGATTTCTTCAACAAGCAAACATGATCTTCTTTACCTTCAACAATAAACCCCTTTGGTTGATGCATGTAAATAGTTTCCTCTAGCTCACCATGTAGAAAAGCTGTCTTTACATCAAGTTGCTCAAGCTCAAGATTGAGTGAAGCAACCATGGCAAGCAATACACGAATAGAGCTATGTTTCACCACTGGTGAGAAAACTTCATTGAAGTCCACACCCTCTCTCTGACTGTAGCCATTTGCAACTAACCGTGCTTTGTACCTTGCAGATTCAACCCCTGGGATTCCTTCCTTTTTCTTGAAGACCCATTTGCAGCCAACAGTCTTCATGCCCTCAGGCAACTTCATTAATTCCCAAGTCTGGTTCGTATGAAGAGATTCAATTTCCTCAGCCATAGCAACAACCCAATGTGCAGATTCATTACTTGTGACAGCTTCTGAATATGTGGAAGGCTCCTGAACACCAAAATCCTCTGCTATAGTCAGTGCATAAGCCACCAAGTCTGCATACCCATATTTCTGAGGGGGTCTAATTTGCCTCCTCTCCCTTCCTGTAGCAATATTATACTCCTGTTGCTCTTGTGGATCATCACCTGAGCTAGAGCCAAACAAATTTGAAATAGATTGAACTGGAGTACTTTCAAGTATTTTCTGTAAAGCTTCTACCTGTAGCTCCACCACTTTGATATTATCCTGTTCTTTCCCTGCAGAAACTTCAAACTCCTTTCTCGGATGAAACATGGAAGATTCATCAAATACAACATCCCTACTTACTATAAACTTAGGTGATTTAAGATCAGAACACCATAATCTATATCCTTTCACACCATTAGCATAACCAATAAATATGCACTTCTTAGCCCTAGGCTCAAGTTTACCATCATTCACATGACAATAAGCAGTGCAACCAAATATTTTTAAATCAGAATAATCAGCAGGAGTACCTGACCATACCTCATGTGGAGTCTTCAACTCAATAGTATTGGATGGAGAACGATTAACCAAATAGCAAGCAGTGCTGATAGCCTCTACCTAATTTTTTTTATACAATCCTGCATTAGAAAGCATACAACGTGCTCTCTTCAAAAGAGTCCTATTCATCCTCTCTGCAATCCCATTTTGCTGAGGAGTAGACCGGACAGTACGATGTCTGACAATGCCTTCATCTTTGAAAGACCTCATTAAATTCACCTCCACAAAATTCTAAACCATTATCTGTTCTGAGACGCTTGACTTTCTTGCCTGTCTGTTTCTCAATCAAAGTTTTCCATTGCTTGAAAGTCCCAAAAATATCACTCTTGCGTTGCAGAAAATATATCCAAACCTTTCTTGAATAATCATCAATAAAGGTTAAAAGAAATCTAGCACCACCCTTAGATGGAACCTGAGAAGGACCCCAAAGGTCTAAATGAATATAATCAATTGTACCTTTAGTCATGTGAATGGCTGTACTGAACTTGACTCTGCACTGTTTCCCAAAGACACAATGCTCACAAAAATCAAGTTTCCCAATTTCCTGTTTGCCTAGCAAACCCTGTTTATACAAGACTTCCATGCCCCTCTCGCTCACGTGACCCAAACGTATATGTCATAATTGGGTAGTATCTGAATCTAAAATTTTTGAAGATGACACACCAGCTGCACCAATCACAGTATCACCATGGAGAACATAAAGGCCATTAATCTTTTTACTTTTCATCACAGCCAGGGAACCTTTACAAACTTTCATAACTCCACCTTCAGCAGAAAACCTGCAGCCAATGGAATCTAAAGTACCCAAGGAAATCAAATTCTTCTTTAATTCTGGAATATGTCGTACATCTGTCAAAGTCCTCATAACCCCATCATGTGTCTTAATTCGGATAGTACCTATTCCAATAGTCTTGCAAGCACTATTATTTTCCATCAAGACTGAACCACTATTGATTGACTCATAGGTGGTAAACCAATCTCTATTAGGGCACATATGATAGGAACAACCTGAATCAAGAATCCATTCATCATTAAAGCGTCTATCAGAGATTGTAAGGATATTATCTGAACCATCAGATGTATCTTCGGCAACACTAGCAACACTAGAAGAATCAGAAGGATTTAATTTTTTTTTGTCCCCCTTTATTTTTCAACTTAAAATAATCACGCTTATAATGGCCAATTTTATGACAATAAAAACATTCAACATTATTCTGTTTCTTCCTAGACTGTGATCGATATCCTGATTTTCCTTTATCTGAATTTCTTTCAACGGATCGACCTCTATTATTATTAGAGGAATTATCATGACGACCTTTCATAAATAAACCCTCGGCCTAAGCATCACTGCCCTTACCATTCAATTTAGTACGCAACTCCTTAGAATTCAAAGAGGATTTCACATCAACTAAAGAGATTGAGTCTCTCCTATACAACATCGAATTAACAAAATTATCAAACGAATCAGGCAACAAACATAACACAATCAGGGCTTGATCTTCATCCCCAATTTTAATATCAATATTTTTCAAATCAATAATAATTTTGTTAAATTCATCAAGATGTTCATTAATGGGCGTACCTTCTTTCATCTTGAGTGTATACAACCGTTGCTTCAAATATAAGCGGTTGGCGAGAGACTTCTTCATATATAAACTCTCCAACTTTTTTCATAGCCCTTCAGCTTTGTCTTCATCGATAACCTCACGAAGAACTTCATCAGCAAGAGACAATTGAATTGCATTGTGTGCTTTTTCTTCAATATCATCAGCTTTAGTCTGATCTGTCTCCTTGGATAATGTTCCATCAATGGCCTTTGCCAAACCTTGCTGACGAAGCAATGTCTTCATCTTAATTTGCTATAGACTGAAATTTTTCTGACCATCAAATTTTTCTATCTCGAATTTTGCTGTAGCCATCCCGAACACCAATAGCTGTGATACCAATTTGTTATGAACAATGACCACAAGCAAAATAATAACACAACGAAATAGAAAAATAGAACACAAGAATTTACGTGGTTCGGCTCAACAAGCAAGCCTACGTCCACGAACGAAACACAGCGGCAAAATTTTACTATTGAAAGTTGGAGATTACAAAGTTCTCAAATCAAAGGCAAGAGAACATCCACCCGTTCTATTCCAATATTATAATAATTATTGGAAAGATACACCCTCTATATCTCTCTCTCTCTATAGAGCAAACCAAAACTCTATATTTATAGGCTAGAAAACTCTTTTTAAGGTAAGGAGTTTAAAACACATAAGTCCATGTAGGACTAGAATTCCTTTTCCCAATTGAATAATGTAACCAACTTGTATTGACATATCAACACCCTTGATCCTTATCCAAGATAGAAATAAATCCAAATAAGGATTAGAATACAAGTCATTATAACACGTTGTGTCATGTTTTTATTGTTTTTTTATCTTTGAATTCTTATTTTCTTATAAGTATTATTTGTGTTAATTATCTGAAATAGCAACAAGTGGTATCAGAGTTATATTCTATCAAATGATATCAAAGCTATGCTTCAACAAGTTGGAATATTATTCCACAACTTTTCTCATGATTAGTTCATGATCTTGATGGCTTGTCAAATAACGATATAGGGGCAGTCTTGGACATGGTTTTATTAGTTCATCGATTAAAAGTGTTTAGATCAATTTATGTGTATTTTAAATTTTCTTTTATCCGGTTCGGTCAAAAGCAAAGTATCAACACTTGGACTAGAATGTACATGAGTAATAAATCTCTCATGACCTAATCGTAAAAAAATGTTAAGATTCGAACTCAAGACATCTGAATTTACAACTCAACTCTAAAACAACATTATTTTTGGAACAACACATCTATTGTACATTAGTGGAGTCACACACATATAGTCACTCGACATTTAAATAGTATTCATAATAGCATGTAATAGTGGGGTCCAACTTTAGTACTTCCTATTTTTCACCAATCACAACACTGAACGTGTAAAGTAATCTAAATTTTATTATTTTCAAGATCTATGGTCACAAATAAACTATAAAAGATATACGGCTATGATCATTTTTTAAGTATGACATCCATGTCATTTTATAAGTAACATAGTCTTAGCCGGTTATCCTTAATAACGTGGACAAAGAAGAATCCATTTATTTCAGGAAATCATGTTGAGCTCAATTTAGCTCTTTCCATGGTGGGAAGGAATCTATCTGCCAAGGACTCCATGATGGTTGTGTATAAGACACTACAAGAAAAAAAACTTTTATCAGCCTTTCATAAACGCCGCTAAAATATAAATAAACGTTACAAAATATTATTATTGACGTTTGTTCTTAACACTGTCAAAAGCTCCAAAAAAATTGCCGGCGTATAATTAAATGTCACAAAAACTAAAGTGACGTTTACTAAACGCTAAAACAACGTTTATTTAATCGACGACTTCATTGTAAAATTTTTGTTACCGGAGCTATTTTACAGGGTTTATTTAAACGCCAGTAATTGTTATTTATGGACAACTGATTTTCAGCGTTTAAATAAACACCCGTAATCTTTTTTTAAAAAAAAATATATTTATTTATAAAACAGAGAAATCACAATAAGCAATAGTCTCACAAAAAAAAAAACCCAAACAAACATTTCGAACAATGCATCAAATCTCTCTTTCTCTCTCTCTTTCAAGCACTGATTCAAGAGACTACACTTCTGTTCTCTGATGATCTAGGGGGCATAAATCTGCTAGAATTCAAAATTTCTGACAAACTCAACATAATTACCGACGAACGAACCGTAAATCAATTTCCCTTCAAACAATTACTCATGGAAAATCAATGAGCTGAATTGGTATTGGAATCTCTTCAGTGACTCAAAACAGCCTGATTCGCAAGCAATACTGCATAATCAACTTTATTCAATATTTCCAAAAGCATTTACAAGATAGAAAAGGCAGAAAAACCCTGCCTAATCAAAATATCCACCAGTCAAGCTTACAATGAAGAAAAACAGAGAAATTCTATCTTGACAAAAAATAATCTCAACATAAAGAGAAGCCAAAAAACTTGAGAAATGGATAGCAAAATTCCTCCTAACAAACAGCCTGATATCTAGTACAGCAACCAGCAATATTCACTCACTTCATCAGCAAATAAACTACTCCCAAGACACAATTTTGCTTGCTTATGATTTCATGCATTAAGAGAACAAATCCATAATCAGGGTCAAGATCACAAGAAATAAGAGGCTTAAAAGCATCAAAGTCACTCTTATTCACTATTTTACCATCTAAATAGAATGAACTTAATGAAACAGAGACAAGAAGATTTGCCAACCTTCGCATTTGACTGCAACTTATCCACAAACACAACATACTGCTTCAATGTGTAATCTTTCGAATAACCTAGAGTAGCCACCATCGCCTATTTGCCAAATAGAAGAGGGAGAGTCACTTGGGGGGGAAATTCGCGGGGAATTTCACTGTGTTGTTATTAACATGCTGCAATTTCGCTCTCTTTTGTCGATGAACCTAACATTTAATATAAATTAACACATGAATTGACCTTTAAAAATATGGGCATCTAAGCACACTAAGAGGGAAAAACAAACAGAGGAGATAATACAAGATGGCCGACACAGGATAACCATACAAGACAAAAATGTAAGAACATTCTAAATAGCACATCTAATTATCAACCCATTATAAGACATCCGCAGTTCCAAGCATGGAAAGTAACAGAATATAACCTGTGATTTACAGTAAAATTTCACACAGAGCAGATGTAAAATAAAGTTTCTCCAAAGACAGAAAATTTCATCAACAACATTAGGGGCAAAGTCTTCACCTTGGCACAAATTTTACCGACGATAGAAATAGTCTCAATAGGGTATAACCCTCTCAAAGTCTCAGCACCAAGAAGAATTGGATCATTGCCTGCACAATTACAATGTCGTATATATATCAACATACAGATTGCCATTCTTTATATTTCAGTAAGGACAAATTTTCATTTCACTATCTGAAAAAAAGGCAAACAACCACCTGGTGGACATAAAAAAAAAAGAACAGAGGGAACTCTAATACAAGGGAACCAAAGCAAAGATAGAATATGTGTAATCACAACGGTATTGAGAAACCAATAATATAACACTTAGAAGAAATTGGTAGAGTTTGATAAAATAGTCATGTAAATAAACTATTATCTTAATTATGAAAATTAAGCTATACATGTAAGGGGAAATACAACAAAGCACCCACACCTCATAATAATTCAAGAATGAATGAATTACAACTGATCTAAGGTGAGAAAAGGAGATGTAATTCTTAAAATATTCAACTAGCATAACTGACATCATAAACAATGGTATTAAAAATATAGATATATTTATATCAGTGTTGTTAAATTGCTTTTGATGTGATGGCAGTTAAGGAGATATTTTCCTGAGATTACTTCTTGTAAGAATGTCGACATGCCTTCATGTAATTACTTGTATGGATGTCATTATTGTTGGAACAAAAACAGTTTTTAGTGTAAAAACTGAATTTTTGGTCGACTTTGAGCCAAAATTAAAGTGAGATCCGATTGTTATTTTGAATAAATTTTTGTGGGTTCATATTTTACTCCTTTAGGAGAATAATGTACTATATTCACTTGCTCAAATCGAGTAAGAAATGAATGAGAAAATATGATCAAAAGTGTCCCTCTTGAAATGGAGAAATAAAGGATGTACAATATGAGATTTGACACCAATCCCACATTGGTTGAGGAAGAGATTCTACATGGGCATATATAGACCAAGTTTACTTTATGGGATTGGGCTCCAAGGGGTACCACAGTTTTATGAGCGGAGCGGGCGCCTACATACCTTCAGTTCGACCATATGCGCACGCCGCCTGCTCGCATTGCCACGATCCGACCCAGCCGGGACGGGTGTGGGTGTGGGTTAGACCAAGCCCTATCTTTTTGGAAAAAAATTAATTAATTAAATTGGGTGTGAATTTCTTAACCGAAATTAATTTTTTTGGTATCCTTTTAATCGCACTGGTTCGGATTTGAACATCCCTCCGATTCAAAATTGAGTCCAGTCCAAAATAATAAGTTGTGTCTGTTCATGGTAATTAGTTATTTAAGAAGGTGTCTTTTGGTTGTAGAATTTTATCTTCTGAGTTATGTCTTTTTGTGTGGTAATTGTCCGGAAAATCACCAAAGAGTCTATCAATATCCAGGATCACTATCATCCTGCATTCATTCAATTCATCAATCTGATTTTGGCATTAAACTGAACATTAGTACAAAGTATTTCGCCATTAAAACAACGTGCATTATAGAGAGTACACAACACGAGTTTGGTTCATTGTACAAATAGATTGGAGTGCTACTTCTATTCGTGTAAGATCATTATATCCTAAGAAGTCGGCGCTCAATATTCCATAAGCACCGAATGTGGGGGGGAAATCTGTCTTAAAGACATAGTGTTAAACACTAGTCTGGATCTACTTAAACTTCAATAACAGTTCCTATTCTGTAACTGAGTTAGTATTTCTTTAGATTAAGAAACAAATACGTGTAACTCTTTGTTGTTACTGTTTCATCACAGTGTTGTAAACTGTACAACTCTTTTGTGTAACTCTTTCGTAAAAAGTTATTTTGTGTAACTATTTTGCAGTTCATTGTTACTGTTTTGTTTTACTTTAAATTACAAAATAACAGAAATATCAATAGAAAATTTTACTATATTTGGAACACCACAAACAACAATTATGTATCTTTGATGTTCGAAAGGAAGTCCTACATTCAAGAATGAATCCACAATCTTTAAAGGAACAAAACAGTCAGCCAGGAAATGTTACTTTTACAACAAATTACCATAAGAAAAATATATTAGTGTCTTTCCTTCAAATTCCATATATATGTATGTATTTTTTTTTTAGTAGTCAATTGTTAGGCTTCTCAAAGGGAACAGAACACAAATCCAATTTTAGCTCTAAGATTACCTGGAGGAACAGATCCATGGCAATTGCTTTTTCAAATCTCGAGTTCCAACTATTTTGAGCTTGAGGGAAAAAAACCCATACTGAAGATTTCTCTTCTTTCTTTTTCCGCTATTTTCACATCAACCAAACAGAATGTAAAGATAAGATCAAACAACTAAACTCTGAATTTAGGAGCTTCAAAATATAGTTCAAGAATTAAGTTTATCCTCCGAAACCTAATTAATTAGCAAATAAACACAGTTTCTCAACATAAAACTAACACCTCTATTTTCAGCCAGTCGAAAAAAAAAGCCTTTAGAAACCCTAGATTTTGAAATGAAAAAGCAAGAAGGTTAGAACATATCTTTTAACCTATAAATCTCTGTTTCTGAAGAACAAAACTATGGATAGAAACAATAACTCTCAGCTCTTTGTGGAGCAAAATATATGAACTCCAACAAACCAGTTGGAATCAATCTATGCGATCAATAAATCAGAATCAAACTAAATCGATCAAAGAAATTAATAAATTAAATAAATTAAACTAAATCTACAACAAATTATCCATAGTTAAAGAGGAATCAATAAATAAAAGAAAAATCTTCAACAAATTAAACTAAATCATTCAGAGAGGTGACGCTTAATTTAAATGCCAGAAATTAAGCGGAAAAAAAAGTTTTTTATTATTTTTAATTAATAATTTGTGACGCTTGATTTAAACGCCAGAAATTAAGGGGAATTTTTTTATTTTTATTTATAATTTTTGCCTTATATAGACAAACGTCAGTTTTAATGATGTTTAAGTTAAACGTCAAAAATTAAATGCCAGATTTTTCCATAATTCTTGTAGTGAGAGGAAATGAAAATGTTGTTCCAAGAGGGAAACAGGGGAAGAAAATGTAAAACCACTAAAGCTAAAAATGTTAGGAGAAAGTGATGGACAGACACATTGTGTAGCCGCAATATATGAGGAAATAGGTTTTTTAGCAACAAACTGACACAGCGGTAACGCATGGACACAAAGAAAATATCGTTTCTAAGTGTATTGAACAAGAATCACTATAAATCTACAAAGGAAAGTAACTGGATAATTATGAATAAGCCACTCATATTATATAGGACAATATATATAAAAATGACCAAAACTCTAATCGCCTTCGTTATGAAAGAAAAATTATAATTTAACTAATAAATATAAAAACACGTGTCATCTAGAGTCTAACAAACTAAAGGCACAAAATTCAAAATTTTCGAAGATTTGTTATTGATTTTTGAATTTTTTCTCAAAACGACAAAAATGAGGTTTTGGGGGCCTAAACAACGGATTTTGACCCAAAATTAAAGGAGCTCATGACAAAGAGATGAGTTTTGATTGTTAGCCCGATTCATATCAAACATCACTGGTCTCAATCAATTCAGAATCCAATCCATTTTGCATAAACTATCAGCTTTTGGCATTTCATTGGACTTTGGACGCGTTACGGTCTTCTTATTTCAAGTAATCAGTTGTCACATGTTCTATATATTGTTCTATATCACATTCCTAATGATATATGAAGCAATATGAGAATATAAATGCCCTACAACCAAATTTCATTTTAAAACTTTGAGAATTTGGTTGCAATTGTCGTAAAGGAATTCTTTGTCGCATCTTTTTTTGATATCCTAGTTGTTTCTATAGGCCACCACAATACTACTTGCTCACATACCGAACTAATGTTACACCTTGTGCAAAATCATCACTCCTCACTGTGAGGTAAATCTATGGACAGTGACCCCAGTGCCAACCCTAGGCATAGGTAACTAAGGTGACTGCTTAGTGCCCCAAATATATATATATATATATATATATATATATATATACTGTC
>CM042199.1:7008885-7025420 GCA_023539305.1 Ilex asprella
TATTTCAATAAATGATACAATAGAACACGAATTTTAGATGTAAAATTCATGTTCTATTATAAATGACTTAAACCCCTTGTTTGATTTTTTAATTTAAAATTAAATTTTTAATTTTAATTTTATTTCAATAAATGATATTATAGAACATGAATTTGGATCGAACTAAAATTTAAAATATTTTATATTCTATATATGATTGAAGTGTTTTCTATCTAAGTATAATATTTTAAACTTAAGTGGTCTGAGTATATATACTCACAAACTTCAAGGGGTCTAAATATAATTTATTAAGGGATATATTTAAAGCAGGGGTGTAAGTGTTACATGCCTATAAATTTCAGGAGATTTATGTATAATATTTTAATTGTCAGTGAGGCTGAGTGATTAAGTGACAAACCTTAAGGGTCTACGTGTAATTCTCCCTTTATTTTATTTCCGCCTCTGCTCTATCTTTCTCTCTTCGTTCTCGTTCTCTCTTCCCTTCGCCAATTGTCAAAATTCTGTTCTTTGCTCCAGGGCTATGTTTCTCATTCGATCTAAGCCTTTGATATTCTTCTTTCATGATTTTAAATTTGTTTTTTATTTTTTAAATCCAGTTGGTTTTTTTCGTTTTTGGGTTTGGTTCTCATGAGGGTATTTTTTAGGTTATTGTGTGGTGATCTTTCTTTGAATTGTTTGCTCAATTGATTTTTTTACGGTTTTTTTATTAGTCCGTTGAATTTTTTACAATCTTGATTGGGTTTGAGAGTTTTTTGAAATTGTTTGATTAGGGTTTATGGAAATTTGTGTTTCTGGATTTAGGGTTTTAGTTTTGTGGATTCTAGGAAATGGGTTTGGGAAATTCTTTGATGCAATTCTATAACTGGGTTTTGAATTTGTTAGTTTGAAGAATTGGAAATATGTCGATTCCGGGGAATCTTTCAATTGTTTTTCAAAGGGGTGATATGTTGGATGTTTTTAGTGACTTGGCTTTTCAATTACTATAACCGAAGATGTATTGAGCATTGCATGTGGTGATTTTTGTTTCTTTTTAAAAGCAAGTGCAGTTTGGCAAACAGATTGACTTAGCTTTCAATGGTGGGCTGTCAAATAGGAGTGTGGGGGCGTCATCATTAAGGTTTTCCATATCGTGAATCAATGTAATCTCCTCATCCTCATCGTTTGTGTCTTCCGTACGATCAACCGCACGCATTCCATTGCTTACCAACAAATAAGCGTCACTTCGACATTGGACACCAACATTGGACGAAGATGTGGTGTATCCCAAATACATCGACGTTTGCGTATTAGACCCTATATGTAATTCCACCACATAAGGCTCAGTTTGCCCGGATTAAACTCTGTTGTAAAAATATCATCCGACATAAAGTTGTATGGATGTTGACAATGACAAGGATTGATGCTCTCCTGTGTAAGTAATTTGATATATCAGCCATACTCATTCACCATTGGCTGAGGAAACTATTGGATGGGCTCTGAATGTATGTACAAGTCAATACTATTGAGTGCTTGGTTCTCAAATACAGCATCTAGCATCGCCGTGACACTGTCATCATATTTTATTTCAAATTTGATGAATTATTGCATGCGATCCCCAAAAAATGTTGGAAATCGACAAATTAGCTGTAGTCGTGATGTTGAACTGTCCAACTTCATTATCGTATACAAAGTGGTCGACAATTCATCATATGCTGTTCCGTGTTTTAACTTTATACAATGTTGAGGCTTTCTGTTGTACGATAAACAACCTTCATTGCTGATAATATTACCTCTCCAATAGCACAATACAGTGGCACGTCTCCTCGACATTCTATACCTTCAATATACAATATTCTATCAAATAAAAGTGATATACCCATTGTTTATAAGTTGTATCAAACTCTTTAATAATAAATAATTGGCCAATAGATCAAAAAATTTAAAATCGGAGAAGATCTAAATCCATTAATTCATTGTCTTTACAAGGGAGGGTCCTACTGGTTTAATTTTGAATTGGTCACTAAGGTAGTGTCACATCGTATTTACGTGGTTTGATAGTGGTTGGGACCAAGCACTTGAGGTCTCATGAGAAGTATAAGGATGGTTTGCTTTGTTTCAACTTATGAGATTGATTATCGTAATTTGAATTAGTTTTAAGAACATGTTTTTCAAATAATAAGGGTGATTAAATCTTAGAAATTTTTCTTTATTTGTTACTTCATAAATCAAATGGTGCAGAGAAAAAGTTAATCTAATTATCCAACATAACTCAGTTCAAGAAAAAAAAATTATCTACTATAACCCAAAGTCTAAAGGTTAAATCCAAATGGACTTCAATATTTTTCATGTATTTTTTCAATGACAGATAATTCATGATAAATTCAAATTCAACTGACGTTTATTATATAAACACGCCTTTGATCGATACATAGTAAGAGATTTACTATTTGAAATTTTTAAAAAATGTGTATTACAAGAGATCTGAATTGAGTCTAGTTTGAGCAGCAGGTTGATTGCATATTGTTTATTTTACTTTTTATTTATTTATGTATAATGCTTTTGTAATGCATAGTCAAAGAGAAAAAGAAAAAAAAAAGGAATAAAAAATAGAAAAGAAAAAAGAAATAAAGATAGACACATTGAGGTGGGGTTAAGATAAGGAAGGATATGGGGGTAGGGGTGTCTTTAAGGTGTACAAAAGAGACAATGAAGGCAGAGAATCCCATTTATTGCTTGTCTCTTCCTAGAGGGTTTAACATCATGGACTTCTTTATTTTTTTCTTTTTTCTTTTCTTGTTGTTTGTTTCTTCTTTTTTGTCCATTTTGGTTGCTTTATTCCTTCAATTTCCTTTTTTTTAACATACTTTCTATTTTTTTTAAAAAGGGTTAAAGGGTATATCTCTCTAGTAAAGCATGTGGGTCAGTAAAGTTATATTGACATTTTTTATATTTTTTTCTTCATAAACTCATTTAAAAGCAAACAAGTACTAGTTATAAATGGCAGGCAAGAATCGGCGTAGATAAGGCTGCAAGCTCGAGTAGGGACTTTGAACAAAGGTCTATGCTATACCATACAAACTGTAAGCGACACTTTGCTGGCTGGCATCTTTAACTCTACCATCAAGCAGCAGTCTTATAGTTTATCCGCATGTGTGTGTGTTTTTGTCTGCATGGTTGAATGTGTGCGCATATTTTTTTATACAGCACTATAATAGAAACCAGCTGTCTAAGTTCTAGTTCTAATATAGGCCCAAAAAAATTAATGCTACTTCATGCATTCATACTTATTCATAACACACTAAAAATGGAGGAACCAGATTAAACTCTGCTAATTGTATAGAGAATTATTCAGTTCTAACAACATGGGAAAAGTACATCCCAATAGCAAAATTTTATGCAATATAATTCAATATATCAATGCTTCTGGAACAAGAAGAAGAGGCACCAACTTAAATCTGATCTTTTTAGTTTGACCTTGATATGTATGTACCACTACCAGGGCTAATGTGCTGTACTCAATAAAGGCAATGGATAGAATCAATCTATTTATAACATAGCATGAGAATTAATCTATTTATTAATTTAATTAAGGAGCTGAACATAATGAAACTTCGTCTCCATAAAATGAACAAAAAATACACAGCATCATAATCACTTCAGCAGAGTAAGCAGACACTTCTAATCTCAATTCATTTTTTTTTTTTCATATGAAAGAGCTAAATAACAAGACTCTAAATCACATTCTTAAATCAAAATTTTAACTCTACAATCCTCAAGGAAGCTAAGAAATTTCTGCATGCAACTTCATACAAGATGCATTTTCAATCAACAAGCACAATTGAAATTAAATATCTGAAAAAATTTATACCTTCACACTGTAAATTTTTGAAGTAAGGATGCCCTTCAAATTAGTAGAACAAGCAATGGGGATTGAAATTTGAAAAATATTGGGATTTTCGGATATCACACAATAATTGGGTTTGGCCAATGAGGGTTGAAAATTTTCAAATAAACTTGGGAATTTCTGAATTCTACATTCATAGGGATTGGGCACTTGGGATTTTTCTAAATTGCAAACTCAATGAAGCGTACCTAGTTAAATAGATGCTTCATTTTCAACACGTGAAGCCCTTTCTTCACATTGCTTCAGACGTAGCCCACGGGTGTGTACCAGTCTACAAAGGAACCTCACAGCCCAATGTCACACCTCAGGAGAATCTCACAGAGAAATGTCACACCTCAGGCGAATCTCACACTCAGTTGTCTTCTTCGAACAAGCTAGGGCTACGCTTGGATTTACTCTGTAGGTTGTGTGCATTTTAAGGGCTAGGGTTAGCATTGGCGAATTCATAGATGATAATAAAAGAAAGAGGTGGAATCACAGTAGAGAGAATAGAGAAGAGAGGAATCGGTGTCTGAGCTTCCATAGAGAGAATAGAGGAGAGAGAGCCGTGCAGTCGTTGAATGAAAGAAAGGCGCTCCCTGGGTGCAGATGATTCAAATAAAATCGGAATCACTGTATGCGCTTCATTTGATAAAGCGTTCTTGCCAAATACAATTTTAATTTTAAATACACACAGTTTATCCAAGTAAAATCATTTTTAACAATTACGTTTTTAAAAAAACAGATTTCTTGAATCCGCTTTACTCAAAAAATTCAGACTTTCTATTTCCACTTTTAACAAAAAAAATCGAATTTCTTGATTCCACTTTACTACATCAAGTCAGAATTGGTATTTTCACTTTCAAATGAAATCGTATTTCTTATTTCCGCTTTTAAAATTACAATAGTTTGGTAAATAAGTTGAAAACTGCTGTAGATAGTATTTAAGTTTTATATTTGTTGTACATGGGTAATAGACTCCAACTACTGCAGGGGTACTTCAGTAGGATATCTGTAAAAATTTGAAAGTTTGAATTTTTAAGTCTACATGGGGGTAGTTTCCAACAGCTTGGCCTATCAATCAATTTCCCACATTTCTACTGCCACGGGGGTACTTCAGTAAGGTATCTGTAAAATTTTTCATCCTGAAATTGAAAATTTGATATTTTAAGTCTACATTGGAGGTCAGTGGTTGATAGCTATTTTAGTCTAGTTAAGTTTATTACCGAGAGTAATAATGGACACAGTTAAGAGTCTCATAATAACACTAATGAAGACATATCGATGTAGTTTCTGAGCGCTCTTTTTTTTTCACCCCTGATTTTAGTAGCAACAAAAAAAATTCCTAGTTTTGAACGCCAACATTGAGGCCATTGATGGATCCAAGAGATTAAATTATAAGTCCCATTTTATAGTTTCAAAATATATTTTTCAATATCATATTATTAAATTTTGATAAATAAAAATATGACACGTACACACTTTTTTTATTTTTTATTTTTTACTATTTATTTTTTTATCAACGATTAGAAATAAATTAATTATATCATTTTTTTTTATCATATTTTATGAAGCATGTGGGTACTCAGTTATGGTATCAAAAATTAATTTGTTTAGTAACGCATCTTAACTTTGGTCCAATAAAATTCTAATACATGTAAAATTTTTATTATTTTGCAACCAATGATTACGAATCAAGCAAACTAGAATGAGCAATGTTGTAGAGACTCGATTCAATAAAACTAAAATGAGTAATATTTAGGATTCCAAGGTGGGTAAAGTTCACTGTGAAAGGGTTCCACTTTCCATTGACATGAGAATAGTATTCAATCATGCTGGGACGAAGTAAGACTAATTTTTTAAGGATGTGTGTCAATGTGACTAATTTGTTTTTGTATCATAGGAAACATTAATTTGTCTGATTAACTTATCTCATTTTTGACTTTGTATGAAAACAATGTTGTTTATACCATATTCTCATCAATAATGGGAGAGAAAATGATTAACATCTAATGGTGCAAGAAACAAAGGATTTAGAGTGTAATGCGTGTAGAGTTATGATGTGTGTAAGTAACAAAAATCAATGGAATACACAAGAGTTTAAGTGTTTTACGAAACTGAATAATTTGACTAATCCACTGTGAATAAAGTCTTTTACTCCCGTGTTTGTTGTATTGCTTGAGAAAGAAGAAGAGAGTGATTACGTAGTGTTCAATCCCCTTTTTCGGTAAGGTGTCTCTCTTATTTATACAAACAACTGTTTTTTGTCCTTATTGAAGATTGTGTGGTCTCGACAATCTATTGGAATGATTTTTTTGAGAAATATTTGGCTGTTAGAGAAAATACTAGCTAATATCCATGTGATTTTCTAGAAGCACTGAGGTGGCATTCTTGAGGCGGTAGATTGCTACCAAAGATAGGATTTATTGGCTTGTTGTGTTGATGTTCTTCTTCTTTTTATTCTTGTAATTCAATCTAAGCTGGTGTGATTATAAACGAGTTGCTTGGATATCACTTTGTCAACCGGGAGTGGGTATACTTGCTCTTGATTGACCCAGGTCAGATTAGTCTAGTTAAGCTTAGTAATACAAAGTTGTAATGAATTAAGATAAGTTTGTGATTTCTGGTATCATCAATATTGATGTTCACATCCAATTTAGAGACATTGGTTTCGTGAAATCGAACACATTATGTGTCGCTTGGATGCATAAGCACTAAACATTCCTTAGAGTCAAACCTCTAGTTTTCTTCCCCCCACCCCACCCTCCCCCCTTCTTTTTTTAGAAATTGTGATTAAAAGTGTTCGGATCAACTTACACGCATTTTAATTAACCTCTTCCCCCGATCTAGTTAAAGACAGACAATCTACTTTAAGACTAAAAAATTCATAATAGATTTATCTCTCATAATCTAGACTTATAGGAATTATCAAATTTTAAATTCATAACATCTGAAATTACGATTCATTTTTATCTTTAATGGGTTAGAGGTTGGACATTATCCTAGACATAATCCACTTTTACTTGATGTGTTAACTTCCCATTTATCTTCTAAGGGGGTGTTTGGATACCCATGAAAGGATTGGGTTGGATTGGATTTGAATTCGAATCCAATCCAACCCAACGCAATGCAGAGTAGTCCAGGTTGATTCATTCCTATCCTTACTTTGGATAGAGAACATTTGTTTTATGGACTTCATTCACATGTCTAATAAAAATTGATAAAATGACTATTAGACCCTTTTAAAAAAATATAATCTAACCCTATACCAACTTTGGATGAGTATGGTGTTATTTGGATGAATAGGTAGTTGAAAATAGTAATATAATAAAAAAAATCAAGTCCATAAAATAAATTATACTTATTTTGTTGAAATTTTTGGTTTTTGTTAATTGTTTTTATGAGCATTGTGCAACACTCAATTCATCACAACATATTACATTTTTTTAAAGAAAGAATGATTTTATTGCTTTCGATAAAAATTACAAGTAAGAGGGATCAGATTCACCTCATCCTTACAAACCAAATACAACAAAGAATAAAATCTCAAAGAGCCTCTCCTCTCTAGATCCTTATACCTCTGCAACTCTCAGCTAAGAATTCATCGCCAAAGCTATGCTTTTCCTGAAGGCAGGAAATTCACATCTATCCTATAGCGGGCAGCATCTTTATAACAAAAGCCTGAAGTATCAAGCAATTGACAATCAGCAAAAAAATAGCATGAGAATTCCTTATTATGAACCTCCCTCTGCACCTCTTCTTCCAAAGCTGCCAATAGAAAATCCAAGAGACAATTCTAATTAACCCATAGCTCAAACAACAACATGGGATCTCAATAATACATATCAATTCAATTCATTTTACTTATGTTAAAAAAAAACATTTTACTTACTAATCTAAACAATATCACATTGGTTAATAACAGAAATAAGAATTCTTCTAACAATCAAATGCAAAATACATGTACAAAAGTATGCAAAGGGCCCAATTCACAATACTCTAAAACAGTTCACAATGAAGGAGAATTCATAGGAGTATATGTTAGTTGAAATACACAAACAAATTAACGAACTAGTAGCCCTATTACTGAGGTGAGAGTGGAAGATTCGGGGTGAGAGTGGGAGATTCAGAGTGAGAGTAACAAATTGGTTTTTTTGGTTCCTGGATTTTCTGGTTTCTATCCCTGGCTACAAAGCTCGAACAAGAAGGTTTCTCTGTCTAGATGTTTGAATTATTGAACGTGAATGCAATATTTAGCTTCCCACTTAGAATGTCAAAATGTTTTAAAAATAAAAATTGCCAAAGAACTTTCACAAAAATAATACATAAAATCCATGGTTTTAGGAAAAATAAGAGGAGCTGTGGAATCCACCTGATTGGAGGTTTTGCATGACAAGGACGGAAAAAAAAAATGACAAACGCATAAAAATTGTAAATAGACTAAAACATAGTAAAAAAATTATGAAAATAGCATGTTTAATGTATATTAGATCAGACAAAAACCCAAAAATTATCGGTCCATTACATTAAATAGTGGAGATATGCCAAACACTCGTACTCAAACGTAACAGATACATATCCAAAAGACAAATAGAGAAAGAGATTATAACTTCGGCCGAATTAATCAACAAACCAACTCAAAAACAAAAATGACTAACAGATCTAAGATGAGAACAACAACCACCTCCAAACAGCCAGCGTGAGATATGTGCAATACAACCAAAAAAAACGCCAATAAACATAAAGTGACAAACTTATATATCAATGAATCTATGGATACTAGTACCACACACAAACATAGACAGAGAGAGAGATGAACGATGATGTACCTGCTGACTGAGTGAAGCAAATCGTCAAGGTCCAAGGACGTGAATAAAATCGCCAAGGAAGACTGATCTGACGCTGGTGGTGGAGAACTCCACCGTGCGCCGTATTCAGAGAGAGAGAGGTGAGACCAGTGGGTTCGTTGAAGAAATGAACTGGCAGATAAAGGTAAAAACCCTAATCAATTGTAGGGGCATTTTCATAAAATAACGATCAATCCTATCAGCAAAATTTGAATCTCATATGCTCTGTGGGTTACACCTATCCGCTTGAGAAGGAGATATTGGGCTCCGATCACTACGGGCCGATGTATTCAAAGCCTACGAATATTCGGCTCCATTTTTTGATCCAAAACAGGGATTTGTGGGCCCTTACATTATTTTGCCCAATCCAACATGCCTAATCTCCCTTAATCCCTCAATCCAAACACCCCCTAAAGGGATAGAGAAAGAACAACAATCATCCAAGTGGCTGGCCGACAATAATATATACATTGCGCGATCATTTGTAATGATTTATTGTGGATAATCCAAAATAGTCTTTAGAATCACCATCGTTAAATTGCCTTATCTTCACGCTAACTTAAAGGGTAAATCTCATAAATACCCCTAAACTAAGACATTTATTTTAAATTATTCCCTAAACTTTCAATTATCTTAATTTACACCAAAATTACATAATTTATTTCAATCGTCCCCTTCTGTTAAGATTAATAGTTAAATGAGTCAAATTAAAGGTTAATCTTAACAAAATTTGATTTACTTAAAAGTTAATTTTTATAGAATCTGTCTCATTTATTGATTAATATTAATGAAAAAGATCGATTAAAATAAATTACATAATTAGAGGGATAACTTAAAACAATTGAAAATTCAAGAAACAATCCAAATTTGACTTCAACCATGATGACAATAGTGGTAAGGATGATTTCAATCACTATAACATTCAAATTACGGGTCTTTCCATTCTCTCTTGAATCAAATAAAGACAGAGAAGAAAGTCATAAAAACTAAAAGAGTGATAATGATAGTAAAGTGAAGGGAGGTAGGTTTTGCTTCTACGCAACCCTACTTAATCATTTTCCTTTGGTCAAAGTCATTCGAATCCTATTGACACTCTTTCTAACGTACATGCAACACTTACTTGCTGGTTCACGTAGTAATCAGTTACCAAACGAACTAAATTTTAATGAATAATACATCGATATTAATTTTTGGTTTGTGGATATAAATACGGTATATCAAGATAAGTATACTGTATCGAGTTACTCTATATCATTGTGTCATGTTTTTATTATTTTTTTATCTTTGAATTCTTATTTTCTAATAAATATTATTTGTATTAATTATCTGAAATACCAACAAGTGGTATCAGAGTTATATTCTAACAAATGGTATAAAAGCTATGTATCAACAAGTTGGAATATTATTCCACAACTTTTCTCATGATTAGTTCATGATCTTGATGGCTTGTCAAATAGCGATATAGGGGCAGTCTTGGAAATGGTTTTATTAGTTCATCGATTAAGAGTGTTTGAATCAATTTATGTGTATTTTAATTTATCTTCTATCCGATTCGGCCAAAAACAAACTATCTACACTTGGACTAGAATATATATGAATAATAAATCTCTCATGACCTAACCGTAAAAAGTTGTTAAAATTCGAACTCAAGATATCTAAATTTACAAGTCGTCTCTAAAACAACATTATTTTTGGAACAACACATCTATTGTACATTAGAGGAGTCACACACATACAGTCACTCGACATTTAAATAGTATTCATAATAAGATGTAATAGTGTGGGGTCCAACTTTAGTACTTCCAATTTTTCACCAACCACAACACTGAACGTGTAAAATGTTCTATATTTTATTATTTTCAAGATCTATGGTCACAAATAAACTATAAAAGATATATGGCTACGATCATGTTTTAAGTATGACATCCATGTCATTTTATAAGTAACATAGTCTTATCCGGTTATCCTTAATAGCGTGGACAAAGAAGAATCCATTTATTCCAGGAAATCATGTTGAGCTCAATTTAGCTCTTACCATGGTGGGAAGGAATCTATCAGCAAAGGACTCCATGATGGTTGTGTATAAGACACTGCAATAAAAAAAAAAATTATCGGCATTTAATAAATGTTGTTAAAATGTAAATAAACACTACAAAATATTATTATTGACGTTTGTTCTTAACACCGTCAAAAGTTCCGTCGACAAAATTATCGGCGTATAATTAAATGTCACAAAAACTAAAGTGACGTTTACTAAACATTAAAACGATGCTTATTTAATCGACGACTTCATTGTAAAATTTTGATTACCGGAGCTATTTTACGGCGTTTATTTAAACGCTAGTAATTGTTATTTATGGACAACTGATTTTCGGCGTTTAAATAAACACCCGTAATCTTTTTTAAAAAAAAAATTATTTATTTATAAAACATAGAAATTACAACAAGCAATAGCCTCACAAAAAAAAACCAAACAAACATTTCGAATGATGCATCAGATCTCTATTTCTCTCTCTTTCAAGCACTGACTCAAGAGACTACACTTCTGAGAGAAGTTCAACTTCTCCGGTGATCTTACCAGCATAAATCTACTAGAATTCAAAATTTCTGACAAACTGGACATAATTACTGACGATCAAAGCGTAAATCTATTTCCCTTCAAACAATTACTTATGGAAAATCAATGACCTGAATTGGTATCGGAATCTCTTTAGTGACTCAAAACAGCCTGATCCACAAGCCATAATGCATAATCAGCTTTATTCAATATTTCAAAAATCATTTACAAGATAGAAAAAGGCAGGCAAGCCCTGCCTAGTCAAAACCCTGACTTACAATGAAGAAAAACAGAAAAATTTTGCCTTGACAAAAAAAAAAAGAAAAAACATCAACATAAAGAGAAGCCAAAAAACTTGACAAAAGGATAGCAAAATTCCTCATAACAAACAGCGTGATATCCAGTACAGCAACCAGCAATATTCACTCACTTCATCAACAAATAAACTAATCCCCAGACACAATTTTGCTTGCTTATGATATCATGCATTAAGAGAACAAATACATAATCAGGGTCAAGATCACAAGAAATAAGAGGCTTAAAAGCAACAAAGTCACTCTTATTCACTATTTTACCATCTAAATAGTATGAACTTAATGAAACAGAGAGAAGGAGATTAGCCAACCATCGCATTTGACTGCAACTTATCCACAAACACAATGTACTGCTTCAATGTGTAATCTTTCGAATAACCTAGAGCAGCCACCATCGCCTATTTACCAAATAGAAGAGGGAGAGTCACTTGGGGGGGGGGATTTCGCTGCATTGTTATTAACATGCTGCAATTTCGCTCTCTTTTGTCGATGAACTTAACATTTAATATAAAGTAACACATGAATTAACCTTTAAAAATATGGGCATCTAAGCACACTAAGGAAAAAAAACAAAGGAGATAATACAAGATGGCCGACACAGGATAACCATACAAGACAAAAAGGTAAGAACAGTCTAAAATAGCACATCTCATTATCAACCCATTATGAGACATCAGGAGTTCCAAGCATGGAAAGTAACAGAATATAACCTGCGATTTACAGTAAAATTCCACACAGAAGAGATGTAAAATAAAGTTACTCCAAAGACAGAAAATATCATCAACAACATTAGGGGGCAAAGTCTTCACCTCGGCACAAATTTTACTGACGATAGAAATAGTCTCAATAGGGTATAACCCTCTCAAAGTCTCAGCACCAAGAAGAATTGCATCGCTACCTGCACAATTTCAATGTCGTATAAATATTAGCATACATATTTACATTCTTTATTTTTCGGTAAGGACAAATTTTCATTTCACTGTCTGAAAAGAAAAAGGCAAACAACCACCTGGTGGACATCAAAAAAAAAGAACAGAGGGAACACTAATACAAGGGCACCAAAGCAAAGATAGAGTACGTGTAATCACAACAGGATAGAGAAACCAATAATATAACACTTTGGAGAAATAGGTATAGTTTGATAAAATAGTCATGTAAATAAACTGTTATCTTAATTATGAAAATTAAGCTATACATGTAATGGGAAATACAACAAAGCATCCACACCTCATAATAATTCAAGAATGAATGAATTACAACTGATCTAAGGTGAGAAAAGGAGAAGTTGTTCATAAAATATTCAACTAGCATAACTGATATCATAAACAATGGCATTAAAAATATAGATATATTTATATTAGTGTTGTTAAATTGCTTTTGATATGATGGCAGTTAAGGAGATATTTTCTTGAGATTACTTCATGTAAGAGTGTCCACATGCCTTCACGTAATTACTTGTATGAATGTCATTATTGTTGGAACAAAAATAGTTTTTAGTGTAAAAAATGAGTTTTTTGTCGATTTTGAGCCAAAATTAAAGTGGGACACGATTGTTATTATGAATAAATTTTTGTGGTTTCATATTCTACTCCTTGAGGAGAATAATATAGTATATTCACTTGCTCAAATCGAGTAAGAAATGAATGAACAAATAGGCTCCAAAGTGACCCTCTTGAAATGAAGAAATAAAATATGTACAATGTGAGATTTGACACCAATCCCATATTGGTTGAGGAAGAGATTTAATATGGACATATATAGACCAAGTTTGCTCTATGAAATTAGGCTCCAAGGGGTACCACAGTTTTATGAACGGAGCGGGTGCCTACATACCTTCGGTTCGACCATACGCGCACGCCGCCTGCCCGCATTGTCACGATCCGACCCAGCGGGGACGGGTGTGGGTGTGGGTTAGACCAAACCTTATTTTTTTGGAAAACATTTAATTAATTAAATTGGGCATGAATTTCTTAATCAAAATTAATTTTTTCGGTATCCTTTTAATCGCACTAGTTCAGATTGGAACATCCCACCGATCCAAAATTGAGTCCAGTCCAAAATATTAAGTTGTGTATGTTCATGGTAATCAGTTATTTAAGAATGTGTCTTTTGGCTGTAACATTTTATCTTCTGAGTTGTGTCTATTAGTGTGGTGACTGTCCGGAAAGTCACCAAAGAGTTTATAAATACCCAAGATCATTATCATTCTGCATTCATTCAATTCATCAATATGATTTTGACATTAAACCGAACATTAGTACAAAGTATTTTGCCATTAAAACAACGTTCATTTTAGAGAGTACACAACACGAGTTTGGTTCGTTGTACGAATAGATTAGAGTGTTACTTCTATTCGTAAAAGATCATTATATCCTAGCAGGCAGACAGTCAATATTCTATAAGCAACGAGCGTGGGGGCAAAATCTGTCTTAATGACATAGTGTCAAACATTCGTCTTGATCTACTTAAACTTCAATAACAATTCTTATTCTGCAACCGGGTTAGTATTTCTTTAGATTAAGAAACAGATGCGTGTAACTCTTTGTTGTTACTGTTTCATCACACTGCTATACACTGTATAACTCTTTTGTGTAACTCTTTCGTGAAAAGTTGTTTTGTGTAACTATTTTGCAATTTATTATTATTGTTTTGTTTTATTTTAAATTACATAATATCAGAAATATCAATAGAAAATTTAACTATATTTGGAACACCACAAACAACAATTATGTATCTTTGATGTTCGAAAGGAAGTCCTACATTCAAGAATTAATCCACAATCTTTAAAGGAACAAAACAGTCAGCCAAGAAATGCTACTTTTACAACAAATTACCATAAGAAAAATATATTAGTGTCTTTCCTTCAAATTCCATATATATGTGAGTATTTTTTTTTTTAGCAGTCAATTGTTAGGCTTCTCAAAGGGAACAGAACACAAATCCAATTTCAACTCTAAGATTACCTGGAGGAACAGATCCATGGCATTTGCTTCTTCAAATTTCGGTTGCCAACTATTTTGAGCTTGAGGGAAAAAAAACCCATACTGAAGATTTCTCTTCTTTCTTTTTCCTCTATTTTCACATCAACCAAACAGAATGTAAAGATCAAATCAAACAACTAAACTCCAAATTTTGGAGCTTCAAAATATAGTTCAAGAATTGAGTTTATGCTCCGAAACCTAATTAATTAGCAAATAAACACAGTTTCTCAACATAAAACTAACACCTCTATTTTCAGCCAGTCGGAAAAAAAAGGCTTCAGAAAAGCTCTATTTTGAAATGAAAAAGCAAGAAGGTTATAACAAATCTTTTAACTTATAAGTCTCTGTTTCTGAATAACAGAACTATGGATAGAAACAAGAACTCTCAGCTCTTTGTGGAGCCAAATATATGAACTCCAACAAACCTGTTGGATTCAATCTACGTGATCGAAAAATCAGAATCAAACTAAATTGATCAAAGAAATTAATAAATTAAATTAAATCTACAACAAATTATCCATAGTTAAAGCGGAATCAATAAATAAAAGAAAAATCTTCAACAAATTAAACTAAATCGATCAGAGAGGTGACGCTTAAACTTAAATGCCATAAATTAATCGGAATTTTTTTTTATTATTATTTTTAATTAATAATTTGTGACGCTTGATTTAAATACCGGAAATTAAGCAGAATTTTTTTATTTTTATTAATAATTTTTGGTGCATATAGGCAAACACCAGTTTAAACATCGGAAATTAAATGCTAGATTTTTTCATAATTCTTGTAGTGAGAGGAAATGAAAATGCTGTTCCAAGAGGGAAACAGGGGAAGATAATGTAAAACCACAAAACCTAAAAATGTTAGGAGAAAGTGATGGACAGCCACATTGTGTAGCCGCCATATATGAAGAAATAGGTTTTTTAGCAACAAACTGACACAGCGGTAACGCATGGACACAAAGAAAATATCGTTTCTAAGTGTAGACAACAGGAATCACTCTAAATCTACAAAGGAAAGTAACTGAATAATTCTGAATAAGCAACTCATATTATATAGGACAATATATATAAAAATGACCAAAACTCTAATCGTCTTTGTTATGAAAGAAAATTATAATTTAACTAATAAATATAAAAACACGTGTCGTCTGGAGTCTAACAAACTGAAGGCACAAATTCAAAATTTTCTATGATTTGTTATTGATTTTTGATTTTTTTTTCTTAAAACGACAAAAATGAGCTTTTGGGGGGCCTAAACAATCCAAAATTAGAGGAGCTCATTACAAAGAGATGAGTTTTGATTGTTGGCCCGATTCAGATCAAATACCACTGGTCTCAATCAATTCTGAATCCAATCCATTTTGCATAAACTATCACCTTTTGGCATTTCATTGGACTTTGGACGCGTGACGGTCTTCTTATTTCAAGTAATCAGTTGTCACTTGTTCTATATATTGTTCTATATCACATTCCTAATGATATATGAATCAATATGAGAATATAAATGTCCTACAACCAAATTTCATTTTAAAACTTTGTGAATTTGGTTGCAATTGTCGCAAAGGAATTCTTTGTCGCTTCTTTTTTTTGATATTCAAGTTGTTTCTGTAGGCCACCACAATACTACTTGCTCACATATCGAACTAATGTTAGACCTTGCGTAAAATCATCACTCCTCACAAGGAGGTAAATCTATGGACAGTGACCCCAATGCCGACCCTAGGCATAGGTAACTAAGGTGATTGCTTAGGGCCCCAAATTTTAGAGGCCCACCACAAATTTTTTTTAGTATAATAGCTATTCTTTTTTGTATTATAGATATGATCTAAATTCTTAGGGTGCAAATTTTAAGAGTTCAAATCAATATCTAATTTTATTATGTTCAAAATTACTTTTGACTTTATTAAGCCCAAATTTTAGAGGGCCTCAAAAAATTTACCCCTTTAGTAGAGTAGGCATATATATATATATATAT
>CM042199.1:7025520-7058288 GCA_023539305.1 Ilex asprella
TTAATACAAATCTGACACGACATTATTCGATTATCACTCCTAATCTTAGCCAGCATAAAAAAAAAATTAGTCATTATTATTTTTCATCTATCCAACCAAACACAAATGAAAAAAAGTGTATCATTCTTATTTTCTTTCAAGGAATGATAAAAAATGTATTTTATGTTTTTTATTCTTCTTACTTTTCATCATTCATATCAAACGGAACATTAAATAGTCACTTTCACAACTCAAACATTGGTAGAAACAAAAGAAAAGAAAAGAAAAGGATAGTCTAGGTAATAATAAGGATACGTTATAAATTTAAATATCATGAATTTGAATTTTTATAATCTCTTAAGACCAGATCATGAGAGATTTATTTCTTATGAATACTTTAATTTTAACATGAATAATTTATTTTTAACCATATTAAAAAAAAAATTAGTTGAGGTGTGTCTTTGACAAAAAAATATTCATTACAACGGTGATACTACGTGGCAAGGTGATGTAGTATCACCAACTAATAATATTAAAACAAATAAACATATAGACCCCACAAAAATTAATAACTAACCTGCTATGTAAGTAAATAATTTCTCACCCTCCTGTTATGTAAGTCCAAGTGAGGTTCACCTTTCTCATATAAAATTTTATTATTAATTAATAATATCATATTATCAATTATAACATGATATTACCGTTGCATTCAATATTTACTCGTCCTTGACGGCTTGGACAACCCCTCACCGTAGAACAAAAGAACAAAAAAACAAAAAGGGATAAAGTGTTCAAGTCACCAAACAACCCATGCCATATGTCAAGAGCCAAAAGTGCACATAAACCCATGTGTAGTTAATTTAACCATAGTTGGTGGTCACTCCTTAACCCAATTCCATTCCCACCAGTCCCCAACTTCATAGTACAATCACCCACTCTATTATTTCTGGTTGTGTATCTTTATGTTCTATTCAATAAAAATATGATAAGTGCAAAAAAATTTAATGCTTTATTATTTTTTCAAACTAAGGGTTAGAAAATCATATAAATCAAAATTTACATTGATAATTAATCTCGGTACTACATTGGCTTCGATAGACCATATTTTTCACGAGTAATATTATTTACACTTAAAAATTTGATCTAATTTATTGATATAATAATCTGAATTTAATAAATCTATTAGATCATCTTTAAATTTTAATATTTAATGCAACCCATAATTAATCCAAAATTAATAATTTTAATTTAATAAATTAATTCCAAATACCATTCCTAATACTTCACACTCCTTCCTATATATTTCTCCACGGTTACACCACTTGTAGTTTCACTCACTCTCTCTCTCTCTCTCTCTCTCAAGTGGACACACAGCAAGTGCTCTACGAATCAATCAGCAGAGGTGCAGCAGAGTGGCAACAGACGAGATATATCCAATTAGTCAGTTATATAACTGTTTTTTTCTTCCAATTTTGCCCTTCTCTTCCTGTCAAATTTACCCCCAAGCAACACCTTCACTTCATCACCCACTATGATCACCGGGCACGACCTCTATGTGGTCTTAACCGCAGTGATCCCACTCTACGCCTCCATGATATTAGCCTACGGCTCGGTCCGGTGGTGGAAAATCTTCACCCCCGACCAATGCTCCGGAATCAACCGATTCGTCGCCATTTTTTCCGTCCCAATCTTGTCCTTCCACTTCATCTCCATCAACAACCCTTACGCAATGAACTTCCGATTCATTGCCGCCGATACCCTCCAGAAAATCATCATGCTCATCGTCCTCGGCCTCTGGACTAATCTCACCAAAAATGGTAGTCTTGAATGGATGATAACTATCTTCTCATTATCAACAATACCCAACACTGTAATCATGGGTATTCCCCTGCTAATAGCCATGTACGGCGAGTACTCTGGCAGCTTAATGGTACAACTGGTGGTGTTACAGTGCATCATTTGGTACACTCTCTTGCTCTTCTTGTTCGAGTACCGTGGTGCGAAGTTATTGATAATGGAACAAATTCCTGAAACTGCGGCCTCCATAGTTTCGTTCAAAGTTCAGTCTGATGTTGTGTCGCTTGATGGTCAAGATTTTCTTGAAACCGACGCAGAGATCGGCGATGATGGAAAGCTTCATGTAGTAGTGAGAAAATCTAATGCCTCGAGGAGGTCACTTGGATGTTCACTTCCGGCATCGACTCCTCGGCAGTCGAACCTCACCGGAGCCGAGATATATAGCTTGAGTTCATCGAGAAATCAGACGCCGAGAGGGTCTAATTTCAACCACACGGACTTTTATTCAATGATGGGTTTTCCTGGAAGGTTATCGAATTTTGGTCCGACCGATATGTACTCCGTTCAGTCATCAAGAGGTCCGACGCCACGGCCATCGAACTTTGAAGAGAATTGTGCAATGGCTTCTCCGAGATTTGATTTCTATCCAGCACCGCCAGTGACGACTTCTTATCCAGCACCCAATCCTGATATTGCTTCTACTGTCCCCAAGACCTCCAAAACACAGCAACAAGCACCACCACCGCCACAGCCACAGCCACAGCAACGGCAGCAGAATATGGCTGTGAGTAAAGCGAACCATGATGCTAAGGAGCTTCACATGTTTGTGTGGAGCTCGAGTACATCTCCGGTATCAGAAGACGGTGGTCTTCACGTATTCAGCGCTGCCGATCAGTCCGATCATAGTGGTGCCAAGGAAATCAGGATGTTGGTTTCTGATCACCCACAAAATGGGGAAAACAAAAGTAAAAATCAACGTCACAGTCCACAATTTTGATTAATTTTTAATGTTTATAAAAAAATCTTGATTCAATATTATAATTAATTTGTCCTGGGTGCTGATTGTTACGTCATACTATATAAATATTTGATAGCTGTTCCGGAAACTGGGGATTTTAGTGGGGAGGACTTCAGCTATGGCGGCGGCGGAGATGAAGAGAGAGAAAAAGAGGGATCTATTGGACTGTCTAAGCTGGGGTCCAGCTCTACTGCTGAGCTACACCCTAGGGCTGCCGGAGACCATAATACAGTAGCCGTAAAACAGATGCCTCCGGCCAGCGTTATGACCCGTCTGATCTTGATCATGGTTTGGCGGAGGCTTATCCGAAACCCCAGCACTTATTCCACCCTCATTGGCCTCATTTGGTCTCTTGTTGCATTCCGGTAACTAATTCAGTACTTAAATACTATTTTAGAGATTTTTTTTTATGAATATTCCATTTCAGTGTGGATAGTTTATTTTTTATGGGAATGAATAAGAGATTTGTCGAAGTGTGCGAAAATTGGTTCGGACTATCCTAACTATTGAAAAAAAAATTATTAGATCCCAATTTATAAAGCATTTTAATAAGGTTGATTAATAAACAATTAGTTGATTAAGAGTTCTTGGTTATGTTTTATTGGCAGGTGGCACGTGATTATGCCCAAAATAATAGAGAAGTCAATATCAATACTGTGTGATGCTGGACTTGGAATGGCAATGTTTAGTTTAGGTGAGTAGTCATATTTCTTTGCAGTAGTTTATCAATCTTGCCATCTTTTTTTTATTCTTAGTTTTTTACTAGCTAATAATCATCCCGATAACATGTCTTTTTAGTTTGCGGGTATAAAATAAATCAATTTTACAGGGATGTTGATAGCCTTCCAAGTCTAAGTCTGAGAAACTGATAGTTGTGTTCAACCAAGATAGCTTGGACACAGTATGTATTTTTAGCTTCTCGTTAGCTTTGATTCTCCGCAGGTGAGCCTTTCTTGCCGAGCTGGATTCCTCTCCTCTTGCAAATCCTCCAAATATGACTTTGATCTCCCCTAGAGGCTGTTGGTGTTGTGCGGGGGCTTACTGCTAAGGTGCTAGAGGTGGTGGTGGAGCTCGGTTCTAGTTGTCATGCGTCACGAAGCGTTGCAACTGCCCTAGTTGGATCAAGAATTCAATCTCTTTCTTTAGCTGGATGCAATCATCGATGTGGTGACCATGATTCCTATAGTATTCACAGTACTTTGTGGGATCTCTCTCTGCTGGATTCCTCGAGGTGGTCATCTAAGGAACTTCTCGTTCTGTACCTCGTACAGGATCTAGGACACTGTGGCGGTGAGGGGAGCGAGTTGCCGAGGAGCATACCTTGACTACAGTTTTAGCTGCGGAGGTCCCATACGATCTTTAACATTTTCCCTTATCTTGGGGGAACGTTCCTTGTCCCTTCTTGAAGACCTGTCTTTTTTTCTTTTCTGGGACTTCGGTCCCTCATTTTCTCTTCCTTCTCTTTTTCTTTCTGCGATGATGAACTTCCTACCTTGGAGAGGAGGGCCTCCTCATCATTAATCTACTTTTTCGCCTTGGCTAGCACCTTTATCATGCTTGCCTGCGGGTTTTTTGATATGGAGAACATTAAGTCCTTTGACTGCACTCTTAAACCAGCAATGAAAACAGTGATGACGAATTTTTCATCTGGAATGTCCACCTTTAGGGATTCTGAGTTGAACCTTTGGACATAAGATCGCAGGTTTTCGTTGGGTCTCTATTTTACACTTCACATGTGGTAGTTCGATTTTCTGTAGGTCCGAGCCCATATGAAATAGGACACGAAAGATATGGAAAGCTCTTTGAAGGAAAAGATTGATGTCAGGGGCAACCTGTTGAACCATGCCAAGGCTGAGCCCTTCAGTGTGATGGCAAAGGACCGACAACGCACAGGGTCTTGATACCTATGCAACTCTATTTGGTTCTTGTAGGTGTTGTAGAGGTGATCCATAAGATCTTTTGTTCCATCAAAGGCCACTACTTGGGGCATTCTGAACTTCAGAGGGAAGGGAAAATGTAATACCCCAACAGTGAATGGAGACTCAGTCTATTGCACTAATGCATCCATCGTAACTGGAGTCTTATCTCTCACGGCCTCTTTCATGTGACTAAGCTCTCGTTGGATGCCTTTAAAACGTTGTTCTCAGTACTGTTCTCTCTTTTCCTATTGGAAAAAGAGAAAATCATTTTTCTCGATCCCATCATTTTTACTTTGTACTTCTTCGTTGTCACCATTCCTGGGAGGTTGATGGGGAACCTGCCCCATGGCCTATCTATTCTTCCCTCTTTCGTTGACCTCATTGAGGGGATCAAGATGTTGACGCTCCCCTTGTGGGGGATCTCCCTAGGCTGGTCGAGTCTACTGAGGACCTTACAGGAGCTTCAAGGGCTCTTCATTCTGCTAAAGCAAACACTGGTTGGCTTGGCGAAGAGCCTCCAATTCGTTATTCATAGGGGAGATTCATCATGGGATGATTGATCTCAGCAGTGGGGAAGAAATCTTGAAGATTTTTCGGTTACCAGCTACTAGTGGCCTCCTGTTGATTTTGCATCTGTGGGAGATTCATCTGGCTTCTATTCATGTTGCGCGTGGAGACCATCAGTTGCTAAAGAGTTCACCGTATTTGTTACATGAACAATCATTCTCATAGACAGCACCAAACTAATGGAGTTAAAGATTGTGAGTGACCAGTGATGGTGTATGGGAGTGAGTTCTCATCTGAGCTACTTGGCTCGTATGAATTGTGAGAAAATCTTTCGAGGGTGGGGTGGTTTTCACAAAAGAATTATAGTAGTTCACCAGCTCGAGAGCTCAACTAATTCACTCTTTAATGGAGTCCCTAGCTCCTTCGATCTTTATTCAACATCTAAATGGTTTAAGAGTGTTTTTGATATTGCTGGGGTCTCTCCTCCACGTTGGAGCCACTGTACAATATTTATAGTCCTATTCCTATCTCTAAGGGAACTCTAGCAAGATCTTTGCCTTATACTCGTAGGATCTCCCTTGACTTGCGGAGAAGATCCTGGCTAGTTGAGAGTTTTGTGTCTTGATTATAGTCTTCTATTGCCCCACGGTGGGCGCCATCCACTAACCAGTTGTTCCCTTCACATTTTCGTAATTGCTTCATATAAGGGGAGCTTTAAGTTTGGACCACTGACCTCTGGATAACTTGTCTGACCTCACCTCCCGAGCTCGTACTTAGAACTTTTTTCAGGTATCATCAATTACAAATATTTTCAACCGGTCCCAAACCGGTGGGCATCGGTGGCTAATAATGCTCTAATGGTCGAACATTGGATAAGGTAGTTGGAATTGTATTGATTAATTTTTTGGGTTTTATGAATTTGATGGTTGTGTTTGAAAGGTCTGTTTATGGCTCTCCAAACCAACATAATCGCTTGTGGGAATGCAAGGGCTTCCTTCGCCATGGCCGTAAGGTTCGTCATCGGCCCGGCAGTCATGGCCGCGGCTTCCATCGCCGTCGGCCTCCGTGGTACTCTTCTCCATATTGCAATTGTACAGGTAGTTAAATCCTTTTTTAAGAATCTATTACTATATATAAAAAAAACGCGAAATTGTTTCTCTTGTTTCTCTCTTAGCTACGTATTAACTCACTGTTTTCACCTTTCACTCGTTTTTTTACACATAATTAACCATTCATTTAACCGTCCCTTTTTCTATTCTCTCTATTCTACTCATATAAAACAAAAATATAACTTACGTAGTAATTTTTTTTCAATATTTAATCAAACATTGTGTATTGGTGTAGTAGTGATGTTGTATTATTGTGATTTAAGTGTCTCTGGTCTACGTCATAGAACCTCTCCACATGTAAGGTAAAATTGCATATATCTCACCTTTACATGAACCTCGTAATCACACAAACCTTTTGCATTTTTTACTATTTTTTTATGATATTACTAGTGAAAATGTTTTGCACTAGCATCACGTGCGCCACGATTTCTAATACTACCTTGTTATCTAGTCCATCTCTCTTACACACATTCAAAAAATATATATTTTGAGGGACCAAGTCAATTTTTTTAAAACAACCATATTATTAAAGGGTATATTTTGCAGAATCATCCATGTCCATGATTCTTTTTCTTTTTTGACGGAAATGATAGAAACTTTTATTAAGAAAAAATATCTGCAATGAGGAGAGGCATGATATGATGTCCATGATTGAAGCATGCAGCTTCTGTTATATTTAATACATAGATGCATCTCACTTGCAAGCATTCTAGTATATGTATGTTTCAAAAAACTTACATATACTTCTTTTCCCTATGACAGAAAACACTTCCCCTTCTGACATATTCTTCTTCTCCAACAGGCTGCGCTTCCACAAGGGATTGTTCCATTTGTGTTTGCTAAAGAGTACAATGTTCATCCAGCCATTCTCAGCACTGCGTAAGAGAAACTCACCCCAGAAGAAAAAAATTCCTGAGTTGATGTACTGTTTGGTGACGTTTTTAAGCAAAAAAAACTGCCATATAAATAAAAATGATGAATAATTACTAGTTTAAAAATGATCTAGATTCATTTACTGTATAAATAATACATTTTTATAAGTATTATTATATATGGGATTAAATTTGAGAAAGGGAGTAAGCTAAAATACAAAGGCGAGCACCCTTTGAAATATGCAAGTACGTACTTAAAAAAAGTTACCAAATGTTACCCAAATCTTGTACAAATTTCTATCTTTATTAACAAAATGACTTTGACTTTGTTTGAATTGCAGGGTCATGTTTGGGATGCTGATAGCTTTACCAATCACTCTAGTCTACTACATAGTTCTCGGATTGTGAGACTCCAAGAACAAAACGCAGACATTTTTGCTTGTGTAATGAAATGGTGAGCAGAGCTTGGAGTCATCAATGGCTGCATTGAAATATTACATTGACTGCATTGGGGGGGTTAGGCAGAGGAGGTGGTTTTTGGAGCACAAACATTTGACTTAATGAAGCCCTGATATTAATAAGGGTCATGCACCAAATTTAAGTAAACAGGTTTTTTCTTAGTCTTCATACTTTTTTAGGAAAGCAGAGATGGTTGTACTAGTTGAAGGGGAACACAAGGGAGGAAAACAAGGAACAAGAAGAGTTAAGCTTCAAAATCTTTATGGGTTTAATGGTACATTTGAAAATTTTGGACTCATAAATTGAAGGGTATTAGAGGATTGAAGCATAAAATTCTCCTTTTTGTAATATATTCTTCATTTTGATGTTATTAGTTTTGGTGATAGTATTCGGCTTGTCGTTTCTCTTTTGATGTAATAACTTTAGGGATTTATTAAAAGATCAAAAGGGGTAGGTCATAGTCCTCACCCAGAGGTTAGGAGTTCGAGTCCTGGAGTTTCCATTAGGGTTCGGTGGTTGGCCGCTACACTAGCCTAGCTAGGTCTGGTCCCGAGAGGTGTTCCGAGCGCGGTCAACATTTTCTCCATGAGATAAAAGAAAGATTGAGTGGCCTCTCAAAGCACATTTTCTTTCCATCTAGTGGATTTGTACTTTCTGGCACAAAAGCACAATTTGTGTGTCTTTCTCGAGATGAATGTGAGATAAGGAAAAAAAAATGTTACAAAATTCAAATAAAATTCAAACAATTATAATATAAATGTATATCATCTCTTAGATGAGTGAATTTTATCAATTATTTTAGTTGGACTCACTCATCCCACGCTCATCCAAGGAATAATATACATTTAAATTTTAACTTTTAAATTTTATTTAATTTATGTAGTATTTTCCCCCCCAAAAAAGTGGAAAGCTGAGGATCCAAAGCTGCTAGTTATCTTTGGAATTAAGGGAAATTTATTCCCAAAATTTATTAGAATTTTTATTTTATTGTCATATTTAAACCATTAAAGTTAAGAAGAATCACCAACTCAATTATATTTTTCTCTATTTTGAACACTCAAATAATATTAGTGGATCCACCGTTGCAATGTACATTTTCTCCTCTTTTGCAGCACATGTGGAAGCATTTGTGGGCCAAATTTACTATGGAATTGATGTGCTATGATATTGTATTGGAGGTTGACTCGAAATAACTCTGATGATACCCAAAAAAAAAGAAGCTAAGCAATAGGTCAAGATCTAAGCGCAGATCAGGTGGGCAGATCAGGAGGTCAGGAAAGACCTGTGGAGCTCAGAGGACCAGAGCTAGAGTTCCCCATGTACGAATTAACAACATAAATGATAAGGAAACCGCGGGATGACATCAAACACACCCGAAGTAATAGAAAGCTAGAGTCAATGCAAGAAACTCTCAACTAAACAAGATTCACACCTAAAATCAAGGACGATTCCACACATGAAAGGCAAGGATCTCGGCAGAGATCCCAAAAAATAAGGGACAGCTCTATAAAAACTATATAACGCCTCCACTATAGAGGGAGAATAGAGATTTCCTTAGACATTTGCACTGTAAAACGTCCAAGCAATCAATAAAGAAAAGGGAGCAAGAGCCTCAATTGCAGAGTGGACTAGCCGAGCTGCCAAGCCAGTGAACCACTATACGTTACTGTGTAAATCTCCTCATCCCCTACCTGGCAACAAAGCCATCCCTCAACATACTACCATTCTCACGAGCCTCGTAGCTCAGCCCATTATTAACCAACACCATACACGTCTTTTACTCACTCGCGAGAGTTTTACACCATTAGTTTGGCACCGTCTGTGGGAACGACTGTTCCGATTACAAACATCCTGATCACTCAGTGACTGATGGTCTCAACCCATAACATGAGCAGAAGCTAGGCAAATTTACCACAGTGAGTGCAGAATCGAACGGAAACTACCAACGGTAGGAACATCGAGGATGTCCCAGAGGCTAATCCGTTCGTAATGAATCCCCCACCAAATAATGTATTGGAAGGCCTTCTCCTGGTTAACCAACGTTTGCTTCAACAGAACGAAGAACTCTTGAAGCTCTTACACGAACCTCAACAAGCACAACTGGCCCATAAAGGCCAGAATAACCCACTCTACAGAGAACAACCGCACCTTGACCCCCTCAAGGAAGTTAATGAAAGGGAAAAACAGTCAGATCATCAGGGAAGCTCCCCATCTACCCCCTAGGAATGGCTACAATGAAGAAGTACAAATTCGGAATGAGGGGTAGAGAGGAATGATTTATTCCCGTATCAACAAGAAAGGAGAAAACAATACTGGGAGCAGCACTTCAAGGATATCCAACAAGAGCTCAGCCACATGAAGGAGGCAGTGAGGGGTAAAGATCCAGTTACGAAGGATGCCCTGGTGCAGCAGACTGACTCCCCATTTACCACCGGAGTACTGCACTTTCCACTCCCTCTGAAGTTTAGAATGCCACAAATTGAGGCTTTTGATGGAACGAAAGACCCTGTAGATCACCTCAATACCTACAAAAATTAGATGGAGCTGCATGGATACTAGGATCTTGTGCATTGCAGAGATTTTGTCATCACGTTGAAGGGCTTTGCCTTAGCGTGGTTTAATAGGCTCCCTCCAGCAACGATATCCTCCTTCAAAGATCTATATCCTTTGTATCTCACTTCATAGGAGCTCGAATTTACAGAAAACCCAGTTACCATTTGTTAAATGTGAAGTAAGGATCCTTCAAAAACCTGAGGTCTTATGTCCAAAGGTTCAATTTGGAGTCACTGAAAGTGGATGTCCCAGACGAAAAGTTTGCCATTACTGCTTTCATAGCTGGACTAGTAGTACAATCCAATGACCTGATGGTCTCCATATCAAAGAACCCTCAGGCGAGCATGGATGAGATGCTGACTAAGGCAGAGAAGTAAATCAATGGCGAGGAGGCCCTTCTCTCAAAGGTGGGGAGCTCTTCCTTACATAAGGAAAAGGAAAGGAAGAGAAAAAAAGGGATCGAAGTCCCGAAAAAGAAAAAAGACGAGATAAGCCTCCAAGAAGAGACAAAGATCGTTCCCCTTAAAGAAGGGGAGACATAAGGGATCGCTTAGGCCCTCCCCATCCAAAGTTACAGCTAAGGTACGTACCTTGACAGCTGCCTCCTCTCACCGCAGTGATATCACAAATTTTGTACGAAGTACAAAATAAAAAATTTCTGAGGTGGTCACCCCGGATGAAAGCAGATCCACCCAAGAGGGATCCAACCAAGTATTGTGAGTACCATAGGGATCATGGTCATCATACTGATGATTGCATTCAACTAAAGAAAGAGATTGAGTTCCTGATCCAGCGAGGCCAATTACGTTGCTATGTTGCCCATGACAATCAGAACCAAGCTCTTCCACCTCCACCACCTCGGCAGCAAGCCCCAGCTCAACATCAAAAGTCTCTAGGGGAAATCAAAGTGATATCTAGAGGATTTACAGGAGGTGTGGAGTCCAGCTCAGCCAGAAAGGCTCACCTGCACAAGATCAGAGCTGGGGAAGCTTTAGAGGTACATACTATCTCTAAGGTACCACAGTAGAGCACCGCCATCTCCTTCTCAGATTTAGACTTGAAAGGCTGTCAGCATCCCCATGATGACCCACTGTTAATAAGGGTTGTTGTGGTTAACATGACAGTTCATCGCGTTCTGATCGATAACAGGAGCTCTGCGGACATTATTTTTACCTCTGCATTTGATAAAATGGGCATAGGCAAGGAAAAGTTAGAACCAGTAAGTGCTCACTTATTGGGATTTTTAGGGGAAAGAGTGTTACCTTTGGGGTCAATCCAGCTTGTGCTCACTATAGGGGATTGCCCACATCAAGCCACTATCGCTGTAAAATTTCTAGTGGTAGACGCCTCTTCTACGTACAATATGCTACTTGGAAGGCCATCCCTCAATATCATGATGGCCATCCCCTCTGTCTATCACATGGTTATGAAATCTCCTATACAAAATGGAGTTGGAGTGGTCCAAGCAGACCAGCGTATGGCTAAAGAATGCTACACTGCCTCGATGAAGCAGAAGGAAGTTAAGAGCATCCAATTGGATGAGCTCGACATGAGAGACGAGCTAGACACCAGACCAATACCATCAGAAGAATTAGAACCTATTCAGCTTGACGAGGAGCCAGAGCACCTTGTTTACGTCGGATCCAACTTGAACAGAGAAATTAAGGACCTTCTCATCCAGTTTCTAAAAAAGAACATGGAAGTGTTTGCCTGAAAATAAGAAGACATGGAAGGGATTGATCCCTCGGTTATCACTCATAAACTGAGCGTGAATCCCACTTGCAAACCCATCAAGCAGAAGTAAAGAAGCTTCGCTCCAGAAAGCCAAAAGGCAATCAATGAGGAGGTCTATAAACTCTTCCATGCCAAAGCCATTACGGAGGTAGATTACCCTACTTGGTTAGCAAATGTGGTCCTTGTCAACAAAATCAATGGCAAGTGGCGATTTTGCATTGATTTCACTGACCTCAATCGAGCATGCTCTAAAGACAGTTTTTTCTTACCTCAGATTGATTTAACAGTGGACGCTACGACTGAGCATGAACTCCTTAGCATCATGGACGCCTTTTTAGGCTATAATCAGATCAAAATGAAGGCAGAGCTCCACATCCAACATCTAGCAGAATCGTTCCAAGTCCTTAAGAAATACAAGATGAAACTCAATCCTGCGAAAGGCGCCTTTGGGGTATCGACAAGAAAGTTCCTAGGCTTTATAGTTAACAGTAGAGGAATTGAAGCCAACTTAGAAAAGGTTAAAGTAGTACTCGATATGCAACCACCATCCAACATAAGAGAGATTCAACGTCTGACAGGAAGAATAGCTGCCTTGAGTCGTTTTGTGTCCAGGTCAAGTGATTAATGTCAACCCTTTTTTCAAGTCTTAAAGATGTGAAAAAATGCTCAAAGCCTTGAAGGATTATCTGAGCTCACCTCCTATCTTGGTAAATCCCTTAGAGGGAGAGGTGCTTACTCTCTACCTAGCGGGATAGACTTATCAACCAGAGCGGCACTAGTAAGAGAGCAAGACAAAGCTCAGCAACCAGTCTACTACTATAGCAGAGCTCTCAGGGGGACAAATGAGAGATATCCTAAGATGAAAAAACTAGTTTTAGCTCTTGTTACAACTACTAGGAGACTTAGGCCCTATTTCCAGGCTCATACCATCGAGGTACCAACAGATCTGCAGATGAAACAAATGTTGCACCAACCAGAGTCCTCAGGAATGCTAGTTAAGTGGGCTATAGAATTCAGTGAGTTTGATATCAGATATAAGCCAAGAACTACAATCAAATGACAGATTTTATCGTAGAATTTGCGATAGGAACACCTATGGAGGCAACACAACTAGTACATGACCTCCCCACGTGAAAACTGTCAATAGATGGAGCTGCCAATGCTCAAAGAAGCGGGACAGAATTAATTCTAACCTCCCCAGATGGAATAGATGTCAAATACGCCCTCAGGTTTGGGTTTAAGGCTTCAAATAATGAGGCAGAGAATGAAACAGTCATTGCTGGGCTCAACCTGGCTCACTCAATAAACGCAGAGCAACTGGAAATCTACAGTGATTCCCAGCTCGTAGTAAACCAGATAGAAGAATCCTATGAGGCTAAAGGTCTGAAAATGGCCCTTTACCTCAGGAAGGTACATGAATTAATCAAGAAGTTCGTGCAAGTCAAGATAAGATACGTTCCCAGATCTGAGAATTCACGGGCAGATGCTTTGGCGAGGCTGACAACTACTTCACAAGAAAAATTGGATAAGCTAATACCAGTGGAACACCTAGCAGAGCCTTCAGTAAGCATTGAGGAATAAGAAGTGCTCACAGTACTAGCTCAGTCGAGCTAGATGGACCCCAACATAGGGTACCTATGAAATGGAGTTTTACCAGAAGATTCCAAGGAAACTGCAAAGCTGAGCGCTAGGTCAACTAGATTTTCTCTTTTGCAAGGAAATCTGTACAAACGAGGTTTCTCAGCACCTCTCCTTAAATGCGTGAGAGGTGAAGACGCTAATTACGTGCTCAGAGAAGTTCACGAGGGAATTTGCGACAATCACATCGGAGCACGAGTTTTGGCAAGAAAAGCATTAAGGCAGGGGTACTATTAGCCCACTATGCTCAAGGATGCCAAAGACTTGGTTAAAAAATGCACGGTCTTCCAAATACACGACAACATCCCCCATTGCCCACCTGAGTTATTGACCTCGGTGGTGTGCCCTTGGCCATTCCAGCAATTAGGTTTGGATATACTTGGACCCCTTCCCACCGGTGTGGGACAGAGCAAGTTCGTCATTATAGGAATGGATTACTTCACCAAATGGGCAGAGGTAGAACCCTTGGAAACAATCACCGAACAGAAGGTTCAAAACTTCATTTGGAGATCGATAATTTGCAGGTTTGGAGTTCTCAGAGCTGTCGTATTTGACAATGGGAAGCAATTTGACAATTCGAAGTTTAAGAAATTATGTGTCGAACTAGGAATAAAGAACTGTTTTCAGCTCCAGCTCATCCTCAATCTAATGGACAAGCAGAGGTCACCATCAGGACCATAAAAGTAGCCCTGAAGACCAAGATGAAAAATCTGAAAGGTAAATGAGTGGAGTACATCCCAGAAGTGCTATGGGCACACATAAAAACTGTCAGGTCAACAACTCAAGAAACACCATTTTTTTTGGCTTTCGGAACTGAGGCAGTGACGCCTGTCGAAGTGGGACTCCCATTGCCCAGGACTGAGTTTGTAGATACTGAATGCAACGATGAATCAATCCTATTGAACCTGGATCTCCTAGATGAAAGGAGGGATAGAGCTCTACATAATATCAAGAATTACCAGAGGAAGACAGCAATGTATCACGATAGGAAGGTTAGATACAAAAGCTTTAAGGTAAGAGATCTGGTGCTTAAAAAGCTCTTACTCGCGAGAAAAGATCCCATTCATGGGAAGCTAGGGCCCAACTGGGAGGGCCCCTACGTCATCTCAAGGATAATCATACCCGCAAACTACGAGTTACAAACGGAGGAAGGAAAAATCCTACCTCATTCTTGGAATGCAAAGCATCTTAAGAAGTTTTTCAGTAAGTTTTTCTTGTAATGGATTTATTCTCAATAAAGATTGTAAGTTATTGATTCATCTCTGCATGTTTTCCAAAATAGCTAAAAAGCTAACGATGAGCCCTTCGGCTCATAAAATCAAGAAGAGCTCTATAGCTCAAGATGAACTTTTTAAGTTCAAAATATCAAGAAGAGCTCTATAGCTCAAGATGAATTTTTTAGGTTCATAAAATCAAGAAGAGCTCTATAGCTCAAGATGAACTTTTTTAGTTCATAAAATCAAGAAGAGCTTTATAGCTCAAGATGAACTTTTTAAATTCATAAAATCAAGGAAAGCTCTATAGCTCAAGATGAACTTTTCAGTTCATAAAAACTTGCGATGAGCCATTCAGCTCACAAAGTAGCGATGAGCCATTCAGCTCTATAGCTCACAAAAAGTTAAGATGCACTCTTCAGCTAAGATGAGCTCATTGGATCATAAAGTAAAAACAAGCTCTCCAGCTCATAAAATTCAAAGACGTGCTCGCTGAGATTCTCAGGTCTACAGTTCATTAACCACCATTAAGCAAGAAGGGAAGATAACAAAAAGGTTCAAGAGATCCGAATGTTCTTCAAATTGCAAAAATTCCAAGGAAAAAAGGAAGCAGGAAACCTCAAACTTTTCCCGAGCTGTTTCTTTAGTTCGGTCACCTCATTACTCAGCAGTGCATTCTTCGTCTTCAGACCATCTCTCTCCTTTTCAGTCTCTGAAAGCAATTTAAGAAGCTTTTGTCTAGTAGAAGTGAAAAGAATTGTACCAAAGGAAGAACCCGATGAAGCGGAAAACGAACTGCCAGGAGAGTCATTCCTCTTACGCTTTCCAGAGGTTTCCTCAAAGCCATCTTCGTCCCCGTATGAACTAGAAGGAAAGGAGATTGGAGAATCTAAGACGGAAGCAAAGTCTAAAGTAGCTGCAACAGCTCTGAAGAAGAAAAGATTTTCAAGGGTCACCAATTCTGAGAAAGACATTGGGCCAGCCCGCTTCATTCTAACAATGTTTACCGCTTCAACCAGATCCGACTCAAGAGCACCTGCAAAACAAACGGAGCTATTGAAATAAAATAAAAGAAAAGGTGAGAATCAAGACAAGAAGATTTCTAAATCCTCTACCTTTGTGAAAGAAATTCTTCCAGGAACGAGGAACCCTGTTCTCTAAGCAGCACCCCTCATTAGACCTTCAAGAATCCCCAAAGGCAAAGAAGAGCCGTTGAAACCACCCACCTGGAGAAAGGGGCAAATCAAAGACCAAAGGATCTTCTCAAAACCATCTCCACTAAAAGGAGTAGAAACAGGGGATCCGGTCCTCCTCAATCTTGTAGAAATAAAGAAATTCAGCAATAGTGGGGAATCCATCAACATGTAACCTCCAGAAAAGAAAGAAGCTAATTAACACACCCCACCCCTTAGGGGAAAGGTGAGAGGGGGAAAACTGTAGTAAGCCAAGATCCATCCAATACAAGGATGGATAAGAAGGCGAAGACCCATCTCCAAGGAACCTTCAAAGAAACAGACTTCACCATGAGGCAAAAAGTTACAAGGCTCATCACAGGCCGGCACACGGAAAGGTAAGTCGAAGAAAGGAAAAAACCTCATCTTGACCCAATCCAAGTCTGAGGATGTCATTGTTGAAGGGGATAAACAACGAGAATGCCTCCTCTGTTTGATCCCAAAGGAAGTGCGTTCCTTGAACAAGGAGGTAAGGGGTGGAACCATAGGAAACACGGGAGAGTAGAACCCAGAAAAGCCGAGAGCAAGAGATCTCCCAGATTCGAAAAAAGTTACAAGAATCGTGAACAAGGAAGAGAGAATCCAAGAAGTCTTTGGAGCTTAAAGGACAATCAGGGGTTTTTAAGAGACCAAAAACCACACGGGAAATAGAGTCGATGTTCCCTTTGGTTTTCTAATTGATGATAACAGTTACGATTTTGGAAAGCAGTTGGGTAGATGCAGTAACCCGCAATAGTTCTCATTCTACTGAACATGCAACAATTGAAATAACAGTCTAGAACAAAAAAGAGGACGTGAACAACGGTGTTCACTCATCGGCACTTTCCTCGTCCTCATCACCACTTCTAGCAGCAGAGTGGAGAACATCTAACCTCTTTAGACGGACGAGCCTTCCTTCGCTCATAAGTCACTTGCCCCAGGGGTCCTCTTGATGTACTGGCTAAAATGGGATTGGTATTTCTCAGGCTCATCTGCCATCATAGTTCTCGCGAAAATAACATCACCTCGGCAGATCTACCTTTGAAGGAACTCAGGCATCAAGTTGTTTACTCTCTTTGTCAAATCCAGCAAGCCCCTTGTAGCTGTAAGGGATGTCAAGTTCACAATCTAACGCCCTTGGATGGAGCTAGAAACGTAACTACCAATGTCACACCAAAGGAGATCTAAAGGACCCCCTGCTTTCGACGGGCCTTAAAATTCCCTTGATACTTCTCAATCATTCTTCGAACTCAGCGAGCTAAGGGAGATCTAGCACAATAAGCTACAACACAATTTGTAAGGACGACTTCAGCTCCAAAATAAGAGAGGTCATAGGCATAAGCAACCGCAAGGACCATATTACTAGTGATATTAATAGAAACAGTTTGTCCTCGTTAGTAAATCACACGACAAACATCTCGAGAGGTAAACCTCACGGTCCCAATAGTTCTCATAGATCAGTAGCTCTTGGTGAAGCTCTTGGTAAGCTCAGTTGAATATTTACCTCAAGGAGATCTAAGGGCCTCCTCAAAGCAAAGGGAGGCAAGGGGAATACAAAAAGAAAAACACAACAGTGACAATGACATAGTAGACTGCGTTGAAGAACAAAATAGATTGTATTGTGCAGCTTCAGAAACAAAACATGTTCAGCGTTTACATATAAAAAAAAGGGGGAGAAAAGAATCCTAAGTCTGAAAGCCTGAGGGGGCATGAGGAAGAGAGCTTGGCAGCTCAGCAGTCGACGTGAGTGGTAGATCAACAGAAGGGACCTCAGGGAGGTCAGTAGTTGAAACTTCAGGTAAGACAGTGTTCCAAACCTCTGAGGAATCAAGAGTAGGAACCTCGACCTCAGTAAGAGCTCCTGTCACCTCGGGCAAAGCTTTTGTCACCAGATCAGCAGAAGTCGCAGAAACTAAAGAAGTCTCAGAACCAGTAACTACAACAGTGGCTACAGAGGCAGCTGAAAAAGGAGGATTGTCTTGAGCTATGACCTCAGAAGAGGGGTCAAGCGCCCCGTAAGTAGTCTTAGAGGCAGGAGGGGACAAGGTATTATTTTCACCCTCTGCTTGGGTCGCCTCCCTCTCTCCTTTGACAACTTTACTCCCTGCTTGTGCCTAGTCAAAGGTAAAATTCAGGCCAAGATAAGTCTCTTCAGCTTTGTCTTGGAACACCAGCCACCCTTTGGCCCATTCAGTAATGACTTCATCTGCCAATCTGGCAATCAAGTCATCTTTCTTCTTGGCGGTAGCTCTTTGCTCCTCGAACTCTTTCCGAATGATATTGCTCGCCTCAGTCAGCGTGTCATGCTCCTTTTTTATGTCGTTACAGGAACTTAAGGCTTCGAGAGCATCACAACTTGCCTTAATCCAACCTTCGGTCTTCACTCTGAGATTCTCCTTCGTCTTCCCCAGCTTCTTCTTGGTTTGCTTGTTCTCAGCCTCTAAGTCCTTAATGAGGGAGGCCTACTTATCAACATACGATCGCAAATCCCGCGTTTCAGACACGAGACTATTATTAGCTGAGGTCAGCTCTGCATTCTTGAGTTCAAGAGCTTTGGAAGCCTTTGCGGAGCTCTCTAGAGCTTGGATCTGCCTCAGAAAGCCGCTAGCATGGATAGCCACCTAAAATTCAGTGGAACCCCAAAAGCCAAGGTCAGTATGAGAAAATAAGGCAAGTTAAAAAAGAAAATGTGAGAAGCCAGATATTTACCGAGGTGGCCCCGAACAGAAGAGTAGAAACAGAAGATCCAAGAGGCATCGCAGCAGCCCGCTGGATGTCAAATTCTGGGATGATGGAGGCAATGACCTCTACAGCACGTCTGACATTATTAGTAAGAGAATCCCTATCTGCTATAGACCACTTGTCAAGGTATTGCCCCTCAACCTCTCTAGAGGGAGAAGGGGTCATCCTTTGAGGAAGGATGGCCCGTGCAATGTTTTGAGTGCTCAACTGGAGGATAGAGATTGTTTGAGGTAGAGAAGGAGAGATGGGCGTTAGATCCAATTTTGGCACCTTGGTAGAGGTAGTAGAGCCGCTACTAGCCTTAGCCTCCGCCTTACGTTTGTTCCCACTTCTCCCCCATCCTCGACTGGCTCACCTTGGCTAGGCGATCCTTTTCAGTAAGCTCCATTAATGAAGAACCTGGAAGCACCGTGTAGACAGGTGAGTAAAAAAAAATAAGAGTTAACAGATAAAGGGGAGAAATGCTACCTGCCACCTCGTCAGTCAAAAAAATAGAAAGATGAATGGGAACTTCAACAGAAAGAGGAGTGGAAAATAATGTCGGCAGTGCTGGGAGGCTAAACCCTCGCTCTACAAGGGCCCAAGGTTTTATGAGCTCAGAGTATGGAGACGAGTCACACTTCTCCAATTTTAGCAACACCTGCTCGGCTTCAGCACTGAGCTCGGGGCGTTCACCTGAGAAACAACATAAGCAGAACAAAGTCAGAGAAAGTCACCAGAAACCTACATCAGTTAGTTCAAGTAAGGGCTTACCTAGGTTATCAGGGGCGGACCAGGCTCTAGGTATTGGAAGAGTGTCTGCCTTATCTACAGGGTTGTACTCCCATTGTGAGCCCCCCACAAAGAAGAATTATTTCTTCCAGTTCTTATGGGAACTTGGGAGACTAGAGATAATTAATTTGGCATTTGCTCGCTTAGAGATGTATAGGAAACCCTCAGAAGAAGTATGTGAGTCTTAAAGAAAACTAGAAGACCTACCAGGACCCCCCAGAAGTTAGGAGAGAGATGTGCTGGACAAACATTAAAATACTGGAGAACACTTTTGATAAAAGAGGGTAGGGAAAAACGCAAACCGTTCTCAAAGGCAGGGGTGAAAAAACAGACCTTCTTATGAACTTGGGAGACATATTGAAGGAAGCCATAACTAGGACACCAACATTAGGCCCCTGGGCGGAAGCCATAACGAGTTTTGATATGCTCCATCAGAGAAGGAGAGACTTCACTGGGACCCACGAGCTCCGCATGTCTGAAAGCAGATCCTACACCCATAGTCGAGACCCCTACTCCACTCACTTTGCCTTTTCCTTTGTCAGGGTTTTTGGGCGCAGAAGAGGAATTAGAGGGAGGCCCCTCAATATTCACCTCGACATCTATGGAATCAACACCAAGGAAGTTATCAATCTCATCCCCTACCTCTCCTAGGTCAACATCCTCTTCGGCAGACTTACTCCCATGAGGGAACCAGAGGAGAGAATGGTTTTAGAAGAAGCAGACATAGCTGGACAAGAGAAAGGTAAATTGAAGGAATGATAGAGAGGAGGAACACTGGTTAAGCACTCCCTAATAACCCTAGGATCAGCATAATGGCTCCCAAAGCCAAGAATTTGCACAATAGAGCACTAGTTCACAAAGAGAGAAATAAAGGACAAGCAATAGTCTTGATTCCAAAAGTAAAAAAGTGAAAAGCCTAAAAATGCAATAACCACCTCAAACTTGAGGAATCCAGAATGGGAAAAGAGGTGAAAAGGGTAAGAAACGTACCTAGCCTGAGGAGAACAACGAACTGCAACCCAGAGAGAAACCGAAGGAAGAGGCAATGAGGGCTTTCGAATCGAACCAAGGAAACTCAACTTTGAGTGATAAATAAGAAAGCCACGAGATCGAAAAGATAGGAGCAAATAGGGAAGTTGAACAGAGAAATAAGGCAATTTTAGTAGCCGTTTGGGCATTTATACCTTGAAAGACGTGTGTTATAACATGCGCGGGAATCGAGGGAGCCAGGATTGCTGAAAACTGTCAAAAGACAACTTCCACGTGCAAGTCAGGGTTAGCCATGTGCTGGTCCAACTCCGTTTTAAAGCAGCTCAGCCCCTGTTCAAGCTCGTTTATACCAGGGACTGGGGGGCAGCTGATGATACCAAAAAAAAAAGAGCTAAGAACGAGGTCAGGATCTAAGCCCAGATTAGGTGGGCAGATCAGGAGGTCAGGAAAGACCTGTGGAGCTTAGAGGACTAGAGATAGAGTTCCCCATGTACGAATTAACAACAGAAATGATAAGGAAACAACGGGATGACAACAAACACTCCCGAAGCAATAGAAAGCTAGAGTCAAGGCATGAAACTCTCAACTAACCAAGATCCACTCCTAAAATTGAGGACGATTCCACACATAAAAGGCCGAGATCCCAAAAAATAAGGGATAGCTCTATAAAAACTATATAACTCCTCCACTGTAGAGGGAGAATAGATATTTCCTTAAACATTACACTATAAAGCATCCAAGCAATCAATAAAGAAAGGGGAGCAAGAGCCTTCATTGCAGAGTGGACTAACCGAGCTGCCAAGTCGGTGAACCACTATACGTTATTGTGCAAATCTCCTCATCCCCTACCTGGCAATAGAGCCATCCCCCAGCATACTACCATTCTCACGAGCCTTGTAGCTCAGCCCATTATTAACCAACACCATACACGTCTTCTGCTCGCTCTTGAGAGTTTTACACCATCAAACTCATTGATCCAATTAAGGAGAAGCAAGAAACATCTCTCAGATATTGGGCTCATATGAAGGAGAAAATATTCATTGCAACGGTGACACCATGTCATCATCGTCACATGGTATCACCATCCAATTAGAAGACAACAAATAAAAAATATGGATCCCATTAATCTTATGTGTTGCTGATTGGATGTGGTGGTTACTGGTAGTTATGAAAATAGTGGGGTTCAATTTCTCTATTTTTAGTTTTCTAATTGAATGGTGATATCACGTGACAATGATGACGTGGTGTCATCGTTGTATTTCCCAATTGCTCGGTCGTTAGGAGTACGACCCTGAGGAGTGTAAGACTTCACCCTTAGAGCCACTCCCTCTAAAAATCGAGTCAAACGCTCGGTAGTTAGGGGTACGGCCCCAAGGCACCGTTACTAGTATGATCCTTGAGCAGTCAATAAAGGGAAAAAAATGAAAGAACGCGCACATGGAAATAACAAGGGAATTCCTTTAGACAAAAAAAGGGGGGCTTTGCGTCCCCTAAAGCATACAAAAGGAAGGCATAATACAAGGACAGTACAAGAACAGTTAAGAGCCCCTGGGCCCTTTAGGAGTTGTAGGCTCATCACCACTAGTTCCCTCATCGTCGAGGCCGCCACGCCCCATTGACGGCTCCTCCCAAACACCTAATATCTTATCAAGCTTCGTGTCATGGAACCCTGTAAGAATGGGGGGCGGAGGGGAAAGATCATCGCAATGGCCGGGGGGTAGAATAGAAGGGAGGATAAGAAAAGGCTGATCAGAACCATCACTAAGTGTGATGGGATCACTGGGTCCTCTATCGAGCCCTCTTGACCTAGCCCGTATCAACGTGGGCGGCGTGCAGAGCAGCGTCCCAACCTTGCTTAAAAGCTTTCTGTTTTGCTTCCTCGAAGGCAGGGACCATTTGGTATTGGGTGGCCAGCCATACCCTTTGACACTCCTACTGCAGCCTCTCTTGCTCCCCGCGCCTTCTCTGCTGTCAGGGAGTCAACCTTGGCTGTCAACTCATTGATGAGACCCTCAAAATCCTACAGTTTAATCTCGGTGGCCGAGACCTGGAGTTCATACTCCTCTGTTTTCTTGATGGCTCCGGCCTCACCTGCCCTCACCTTCTCCAACTCAACAACAACGACGTCGCGTTGATGGATGAGCTCGGTGATATGCTGGGTCTGATCGGCAAAGGTTTTCTCTACCCCTCGGATGTTTTCATCTTTGGGACAAGGCCAGCTCAGCGTCCTTCGCCGCTTGCTTGCACTCCCAGAAGAGGTCCACGACGGCTCCTATTTGCTGGCAAACCTGGGAATGGGAAAATACCTAAGTCAGAATTTGCCGAGTATGTAAAGTAGAGAACAAATAAACAGCGCACTTACCACCATGTTGCTTTGGATGACACTCAAAATGAGCCAGTTGTCCCCATAGGTCTGATAAACAATCATGTCGGCCCCGAACTGAAAAGTCTCTACAGCTGTAAATGCTACGTTAGGGGACTGGAGAATAGAATCCGCCTCCAAGACGGGGCGTCCGTTTATGGTCTCGGCTAAGGTAACCCATTCTACAGAGGTGACTGGGCCCTGGGCATCGTGTCAAATTTTTTGACGACGCTCTTTAGCCCCCTCGGTCTCCCGGCTTGTTCGGCCACTTTGTCGATCTTCTGAGGGGGGACTTGGTGATGTGGGGCCTGGTCTCTTGGCGGGATAATGGGGTCCCCAGATGCTTGAGGGCGTGGATGCGATGGTGGGTCCCGAAGTGGCGAAGTCAGTGGGGGGATGACTGGCGTGGTACCCGATGGCCCGGCAAGTCCAGAGAGACGGGCTCTCCTTGCCGTAACAGCAGCCTCCATCGTTGCGGCGTTGAGGGGTGGTAGATTGAACATATCTTTAGAGAGAGTATGCTCAGAAGGGGTGTGCTCGGAGTCTTGATCGGGGTCCTCCTCAAGGTTTTCCTCCTCATCGTCCGAAGAAGAACAGTCCTCCTAAACCGAAGGATCGAAGGGAGTTGGGATTTTAGAGAACCTGGAATAAGTGGGATGGTAACTGAAGAGAACGTGCGCAGACCGAGCAAAATGATCCTCTGGGCGTTGAGTCCAAACTTTCACCAAGTCCTCAAAGTTTACCCATCTCCTTTCTCCCAACTTCTGCCAAAAATGATCAGATCATGAACGTACCCCTTGTCCGAGTCTGACATGTGAGACACCAGGTACATTGCGGTGTCCCGGGCCTTGAGGTAGTACTTGCCGCCAGCGACTAAATGCAAGCAAAACAAGATTTTAGCCACCCCTATATTCACCCAAAGTCGAGCTTTTAAGGCTACCACTCCCATAACGATCCTAAAGAAATTGACCCCACACTAGAAGGGGAACAAGCTCAACTGCATCAACATCCTCAGCAAGAGGTGATGAAGAGGGAAGGCAACTCCCCCTTCCATGATGGCCTTGGTATAAAAAGGCATAATCTCTACGCTCCCTATCTCCATACTGTGGTATCGGGGGGGTCAAAGGGGAAGGTAAAAACGGGCTAGGGAATTCTGTGTTTTTCTCTAAAAGCCTGGATGTTGGTTTCTTTCACTTCGGTCCTCCTCAACCTACAATTGTCACTAACTCTAACGGGTTCTCTAACTACTGTTCTGCGAATTCTGGCCACTGATGGCGGTCTAAAAGAATTGTAGAAGAAGAGATGAGAATCAGATTCGAAGGAAGGAGAGTACTTACAAGTGGAGGATCTTCAAATAATGCGCTTGGAAGGTTACAGAAGACTACTCGAGAGCTGGAAGCATAGCGCTTGGGGGTTGATTGTAAGAAGAAAGCTCATAATCATAAAGTTCTGAAATGACTCAAATATCTTCTATTTATATCCTGCTATGAAGGCGGGAATTGATAGGGCATCTCATCATTAGGGGATTTGAAAAGAAATGACGGTAGACGTGCAAGTAACCGCCCCTATTGAATAGGCGTGCCCAGCTATCCTCCAATCCCCTCGCGCCACGTGTCCCACACCGTAAGAAGAATGGAGGCTAGGGGCAGTTGGCGGAACTCTAGGCGGCTCAGCGACCCCCAGATTGACCCATATAAAAGTATAGCCGTTATGGAGCTCAAGAGACGCTGAGGAGCAAAGCCGAGTACACATCCAGACACCAGCATTTAAGACAACTTGACAGCTCATTTATGGCGGTGTGTCTGTTTCTAGTGATAATTAATGACCGTCTGTACCCTCAAAAGCCTAGGCCTGCGAGTCAGGATTGCTTGGCATTAATGGCTATCACGCCAAGAGGGTCTCCTCGAAGTATCCCGAGATACTGTTCCCCGGGCATTAGACCTTCGGGAGTAGGTGTTTGGTGTCGTTCAGAGGGACTTGAGTTCCTCGGGGATAACCATGGGTTTTCGGCATAGAGCGGAGCACTTGTCCTATCGCCCGAACGTTAAAGATGTGAAAGTTTGAGTGTAAAACATTCATTGCGCATGGGAAAGAGTGTTAGACATTAAATGTTGAGATGAGACTTAAAGTCTTTGCACTCATTACCATTCTAGGTATAAATACTCCTCAGAAAAATGGACAAATGTACGTAATTTTTACCCAGAAAAACTAATACACTGTGCGGAAGATTCCAAGCTCATACTGACTTAAGCTTCGGAGGGGACAAGCCGGTGTTCACCCAGCCCCTTTTGTAACCCTTTCTTTGCTGTTTTCAAGTTGTTCATCATAAAAATCGCTATCTCAATCTATTGCAGGAATCCTCCCGTGCAAAGACTATCTCTGATTGTACTAATCCTTAACTGTAGCTATTTACTCCGACTGACTAGTCACCTATCATATCACGACACCGCCTCTACCAAGGCTATGTGCTTATAAATTGTAAGTCTTCTCCACATGAAAGGGGGCTCTCTCTACACACCTTACGCAGTTACTAAGGGCATGCCCTTGATCTTCTCCACATGAGATAGGACTCTCTATACACACCTTACATAGCTACTAAGGGCATACCCTTGATCTTTCTCCCACCTACTACTTCATCAATAATGACAACCGATCACTGTTGTCATCTTTAAAGTAGAGTAGGTCACCTTGACCGAATTACTATACATCTGTGTGTTGCTTGTGTTGATCCAATATTTGTCTTCTTCTTTAATTATTGTATTGATTGTATCATCAATTATCCTGAATCATACACTTGACTATTGATTGTGCATAAGCCTATTTTGTGCTTCATCAAGTGGGATGTAAGAGAGAGGAGAGAGAGAAAAACTTAAGTAAGAGATAGAAGAAAGAATGATTGAAGAGAGAGGAGAGAGAAAGAACAGGAACAAAAGTAAGAGAAGATAAGAGAGAGATAAATGAAGTAAGAAAAATAAGGGATATTCTTGTCATTAAAAATATTAAAATTAAAAATTGTGGACCACACACCTCATTCATTATACACACATTTCCTTAATGATTTAAAAAATATATGTTTGTACTTATTAACAAAAAAAAAAATAGAATATACTGACTTTCAATTTTCACATTATACTCGACAGATTGGTTCACTGAGACAACCCAACTAGTAGGATTATGGCCCATTAAAGTGGCCCACGAATAGCTCCTCAAATTCATTTCTTTTGAAATAAATTAACCATTGGACTGTCGATTTTACATTGTCTATGTGAAAAGATGACTCACTATTATAAATACAATAAAGTTTACAACCTAGTTTCACGATACATATCTTTGGTTAAATCATCGGCCCACAATATATCACTATTACAAAGAAGTTTGAACGAGTTTCAAACCTAAAAAAAAAAAAGCAGAATTCCCCAAAAAAAAAGGGACAAAAAGAATAAAAACAAATTCCAAAAATTGACAAGAGATATAGAATAAATTTATTAACGGGCGATGGTATTTTGAGGAGCGTAATAACCGAGAAGTTCAAAATAAATTATTAGTGATTGGTGGAAGAGTAATTGTTAACTATGATTACAATGTCAGTTGCAAGTGATTTCCATATAGGAAAAAGGATGGCAATAAGACCTAGAAGGGCATGACTTTAACTTTAATAGTCAACATGCCTCTCATTCTTCCAAAGGTAGAGAATTTCACCTCTCTTCTCAAACAATGTTAAAATGCCCCTTCCTACGAGCTTTGTTGATTTCTAGACCCGAGTGGGAACACAAGAATGACTTTTTTGGCAAAGTTTTGAGCCTTTTTGTCAAGTTTGTTGGTTGATCAATCCTTACTACTAAAATTCTAGCGAGATCCATTATATATAACTAATTTGCAATACATGTCCTATCATTTTTTAAAATAAAGAAAAAAAAAATAACCGAAAGGGATGTGACTATATGCTATTAACTCTGTTTTCACTGCAAGAAAAAGTATTTTTGGCGTCGACATCAAAAGTTCATTTCCAATGCAAAAGTATTTTAAACATATTTTACTAAACATCGTATATATATTGCAAGAGCCCAAAAAGACGAACGAACCCTTATTAGTCAACCTAAACTCCTTGCTCTAATCGATATGAAATTTCAATTAATTTTTTTAATGTACACACATAAAAAAAATACATACATATTTTAAACATACTTTACCCGATTCCAAGCACAAACAAGTTCCCTACCCATACAAATTTGGAGCAAAGTGATAGTTGCCAATTGCAAAGACCAGTTGCCAAAAGATACCACAGGAGAGTACACCCTTCCCAAATTAATGTTTTTTCCTTCTTGTCATTAATGTAGGGATAAATGGCGTTACAATTCCTCTATCAGTACCTGCATGCAGGTAAACAGCATAAGTGCCTCATTATTGCAACATACTAGTACATAACAATATACATTTGCAACATATTATAGGTGATATCTTCTTTAATATATTTTTAATTCAATTTTATTAAGGTAGATTATCTCACATGAATACAAGTATGACCTATTATATATAAGGTGAGTACACACTATTAAGGTGAGTCAACAAAAAAAAGTATGGTATAGATCTAGAACTTACCATAGTATGGTATCAAATCAAAAAAAGTGTATTTAAATAGATCTAGAACTTACCATAGTATGGTATCAAATCATACTTTTGTACACACCAAGATAACACTTTACCATCTATTGATGTAGATTAAATCCACTCCAACGCGAAAATTTCATATTTTACTTGAAGCTCGTTTTTTGTTTGCCCGAGAAAATAATTACCAATTCTATATTATTAGAGTAATACTATTTAAACTTAAAAATTTGACCTAGTTTACTGACATAATAATGTGATTTTATAAAAATTATTGGATCAACATCAAACTCTAATATTTGATAGAGTTTACAGTGAATTAAATCAACAAATTATGTCAATAAATTATGCCTCAATAACATTGCTCATATTAATAACCATGATAAATCCAAATAAATTTCATCATATTCAATTGAACGGTTACATTACGTAAGTATTATTATATGATATAATTATTCAATGATAAATTACCAAATATGCAAATGAACCCCACAAAATTTAATAATTATCCATGTAAAAGAGTAGTCTTTCTTGTCTACTTACTTGTTTATTATGATTATGTTATGGGGTAATATTAATTTGGTATAATATTTACTACACATCCGGTTATTCACCTACACCTGAGTTTTGATCAATCGGACACGTGTCATACATCAGAAGGGTCAACCTTTGGACTTGACGACCATAGTCAAGATTCAATAACCCTAAGCAACCCAATAACCATGCCGTCTTCTCTCTCTCTCTCTCTCTCTCTCTCCATTTATTTGGCCTTTTTATTCTTCACCTTTCTCCAGGTTTCAAACCTCTCTGGTGTCGCCTCTCCTGTTTACTTTTTCTGTTTCTAAATATATCATTATCTTTATCATTTCTTCGTTTTCTTTTTATCTGCAAGCTCTTTGGAGTTAACCATATCTGTACCTGGCTTCTCATCATCTCCATCTCTTCTGTCCTCCGGTAAGCAACAAGCTATCATGCCCTATCTCTCTCTCTAGATCTCCCTCTCTCTCTCCATCTTTTTCTTCCTCCCCTTCTTTTTGGTGTGTGTTTTGGGTTTGATCGATCTTTGGCCCTTTCCTGATCATACATGTTGGTCTTCTATTGTTTCGATGAGAAACTTTCAGAGATTATGGCGTTTGTATGGTAGTAAACTTCTATACTGTTATAATTCGTTCCAATTTTATTTTAAACTTTAAAGTGTACGATCTTCTATATTCTTTCTTGCATGGGACTTCGTCTGGTCAATTTATTTTGATAAATTTTTCCGGGTCCAAACAAGATTGATATTTAATGGATGATCCTTTTGTAACTTTTATAGAGATGGGTTTGACTTTGATCTTTACAGTTTTTTCAATTTTTTTTTCTGAATATAAACAAATCATTTGTGAAGGAGAAGGCAGTGGTCTAATGAGAGATTTGGAAAAAAACCAAGTACCCTCAGGAGCCACAGAAGAATACATGGACGTTGAAGAAGATAGTCCCAATGGAGGCCCTTCCAGAAAGAAACTCCGTCTCACTAAGGAACAGTCTCGTCTCCTTGAAGAAAGCTTCAAACAAAACCACACCTTGAACCCTGTAAAACTCTCTCTCTCTATGCATAATCTCTATCTATTGATTCTAATCGTTTTGGGCATGTCTTGATGCAGAAAGAGAAGGAGGCTTTGGCGATACAATTGAGACTAAAGGCAAGGCAAGTTGAGGTCTGGTTTCAAAACCGTAGAGCAAGGTACTGTAATGAACTTTAAGTTTGACAATAGTTGAATTAAATGGTGTTTTTGTCCCCTCATAATGGTGTTGGTAGTTGGGGTTAAAGTAGCAGAGAACATTAGATATACATTGAGAATATCGCCAAGTATATAATCGAATCAGATTCTATGGCTTATAGATATTATATAATGAGCAATGTTATTAGGAACTAATTTACTGACCTAATTTGTTAACTTAATTTATTATGACATTTGGATTGACTGTGAACTCCATCAAATATTGAAACTTGGTATTAATTTAATGGTTTCAATGAAACCACGCCATTAAGTCAGTAAATTATGTCAGATTTTTAGGTCCAAATAACATTTTCTTTATATAATACTACCATGTTTGATAGTTGAAGGGAAGGTAAATGATGTTGGCCATTGTTTTGGCAAATGGCTTACAGGAGGGAGAGAGACCAAGTACCCTAATTCTAGAGCAAAGGGTAATGAATACTTTAGAATGCAAACACTGCATAAACCTTTTATATGCTTGCATGCAAATACTTATACCATTTATCATATTACTTTGTGTATCTATATACTACATTTGTCAACGTCCTAATAAATGCAATTTTTTAAAATTATTTTTTGCAGAAGTGACTACAAAAGTAATGATAAAGTGACTCAATCTAGTGAGGTTATGACAAAATAAGATTTTTTTATGGCACTACTAATAGTCTCGGATTATTTGATCACGTGAGTTGTAAATTCACTCCAATGAGTCGTAGCTAATCTCTATTTACTTTTATATTTTGATATATGACCCTATATTTCCCATATGTTAAGCTTTGCTTACATCTAAAATAAAAAAGGTAATTTAGAGGACCCAATTCCAATTATTTTGGTCTTTCTAATTAATATATTAGGTCAACACTGCTATGAGACTAAATATTCGTACCGTCTGCAAAACTGTTCAATTATTTTTGAAGGGTTAATAGTCATCAAATCATGATGCTAATGAATGCCAGTTTAACCAGTTTGTGTTGGACCCGCAATGTCTAAGCATGTGAGTCAATGAATATGTTAATCTAATCAAATATTCGTAGTTATAACGTGTTATTAATTTTATGATACATCCACTTAACACGTATGTGACTCAATGGATGAAGAAAGTTGTAAAAAAGAAAATATCAAGTTAGCCGAATTAATAACATGTAAGGATGTTAATATTGTTGATCGTGTAATTCATTTCGTGTTAAATTTTGCTCAATCCATATCAATACTATCTACATTTGTATAAAAGCAAATTTGAGTTGTTTATAACCATGTTCAGTTGAATACTTGTGTTTATCCCGGGTTTGTTGTGATCTAACTGGTTGATAAGTCCCTGAAAAATTTCTTCATTTATCACTTGAACCTGCTAAGGTTGAACCTAAGTATGTTAACTCCGTGCTATTTTCGTGTTGGGTTACCAACTGTTGTTAGAATTGCAGGGTTTCATTAACATATTTATAGGCTAAATGTGGGAGAATCATTGCAATATTTATGAACCAAACCTTGGAGTAATAATTCACTGTTATCACTCTTTTGTGTAGTAATAATTACAAGTACCTTTTCCTTCTGGAATTGACATTTCTAGAATCATTTAATTCATGCTATCATATTGATGCAGTGATGTTGCACTTGAAAAATTCGTTAAATTGCATTTACCAGGTTCACTATGAGAATTAAAGGATACCCTAGAAAGCCAGGAGGAAAAGTTATGGAGTGGAGCTTCCACAAGTGGCAGTGGCTCATCTTCATTGCCACCAGATCTATCACATCCATTGTCCTGAGTCATAAAAATGAAACAATCCAACATATACTTTTGCCTATGCACTCATGTGCATAACTGTTGAATGAAAAATATTATTTGGATCTAATTTGTAGGATTTAATTCAATATAATTATTAGATTGAAAGTGAACTTTATCTAACATTGAAACTCATAATTAATCCAACAGTTACTTTGAATTTGGTCCACATAACATTGCTCGAGTTGAAATGCAAGAGAGAGCTATGCAATAGATACCTCATAACTTGTCCCAAGACAACCTTTTGCCCAAAAAGTCTTAGAAGCGTAACATATCGAGCTGACTGGAATAGGATGGTCTTAGGGGTGTAGTGACCCGAGGTTTCAAGTTTGAATCCTTAACTTACAAAATGTGCATAATTTACAAGTAATTACAACCATTCGGAATTTGTATAGTACCCATTTAAACCAGAACGTACAAGAGTGGGATGATTCTTTGTCACAAAAAAGGCAAAAAAGAAAGAGTAATGTTAGATGGACTTAAAAATTAGACTTAAAAAATTGACTTGATAATCTCAACCATTGAATAGGTAATAGGTCACAATAAATGCTGAGACCTACAGTGAAATCAATGGTTGGAATGATCAAGTCAATTTTTTAAGTCTACTTTTTAAGTTCATGTAGCATTGCTAAAAAAAAAAGAGTATATAAAGAACAACTAGCCAATGAGTGTCATGAGACCAACTAGCAATATTAAATGATAAATGACATGGTTGAAAACTTGTTAGGTAAATTAAGATGCTCTACAAACTTAGGTGTACTACTGTTAAATTGTATTAAAAATGTTGTTAAGACATAAAGAATTGTCATAATTTATTAACTTAATGATATGACAGTGATGTGGTCTAATGGTGTTGATATGACTGTAACTGTCGTTATGTCGGAAAATTATGTCAGTTGTTTAAGTACTAATAGCATTACTCAAATTCCACTACCTCATACAATGTTGTTTTGGAAATACAATAGGGCCAAGCTGAAGCACACAGAAATGGAGTGCCAGTACTTAAAGAGATGGTATGGTTCACTCAATGAACAAAACAGGGGGCTACAAAAGGAGGTAGAAGAGCTAAGGGCCATGAAAGTAGGCCCGCCCACGGTGATATCTTCGCACAGTCGAGATCCCCTTCCGGCATCTACCCTCATCATGTGCCCCCGGTGTGAGCGGGTTACCACCATTGTCCCAGGAAAGGGCCCATCGAAAACCAACACCACCACCACTCCCGCAACCAACCCCGCCACCTTGTCTGCTAAAGTGCCCATCCTTCCCTCACGACATAATTCAAAAACATATTAGTCAGTAACTCATAATATAATGTCTCCCTGCACAAAAAAGGGAATGATTAGGAATGTTCATAGTAGTGGTAGTAGTTCCTATATACAGTAACTTCATAATGTAATGTCTCCCTCAGTCCCTGGAAAAAGGGAATGATTAGGAAATGTTCCTACTAGTGGTAGTAGTTCATGTATGCAATATTTTTGGATTATAATACGATAACTATCTAATTGTGTTTTAATGATCGAGTGTTGTTTCAACTAGATGTCTTTTTGACTTGTGACTCTTAAGCAAATATTGAATGCGCATAGTTATCCATAATCACACCCATCAAGTTAATATGAGGTTCATTTAGATATTTTTTTTTGATAGTTTATTTTTTTAGGGGTGTCAAATGTGTCAAGTTTGGTCATTTTGTATCGAATTTGTATTGAAAATTCTAAAACACAAACCTAACATTAGGAGTGTTCAAATTT
>CM042199.1:7058388-7075451 GCA_023539305.1 Ilex asprella
TCATTAAGTTCAAACTCTCATAAAAGTTACACACGGCGTATATGTATTTTCCTATCCTATACACAAACCTAGCTATTCTACCCTAAGGAGAATAAACTAGACGCGTGTCATCATATTTAGATCTATCCCTAGAATTCATCTCCCAATTTCATCTAGAGAATTAAATCAATCGTTGGCCACACAATATACATTAAGCACAAAATATGACAAACAACTCATGTATGATCAACAAGAACTAGAAATGAGAGTAGAGCAATTTAACTAAACATTAGGTTTCGTTGCAATCTTAATAGAAATTTAGTTCATAATGTAATTGAAAAACATCCTTCTCAAATTAAACAACATCTCAAAAAAACAAGAATTAAAAGTAAGAGAAAAGGAATGAAAACTTAGGTGCAATCTTCAATCCTTCTCTAGCCTTCAAGTCCAATCTTCTTCGTGTCGATTCCTTGATTCTTGTCTTCAATTTTCTTCCAATTCCTTGGTGTTTTCTAGATGTTTTCAGCCCTCAAAAGTCAGAATAATCTTATCCCACACAAACCCTAGCATATATGAGGCATTGAAGTCCAATTTCGAGTCAAAACAAGTCATAATTTCGCGTCCCGGACTAGCACACGTGCAACTGCGCTGAAACAGCGCTACATGGACAGTAAGTGGGCACAGGGGCGCTGATTCAGCGCTGGAACAGCGCTGCTCTCTTTATTTCTGTTTCAGACCAGTTTTCGTAGAATTGTCATAACTCTTCATCCCACAGTCCTATTGAGCTGAAATTTTGACACAATACAAAAGACATCCAAATCTACAACTTTAATGTTTTGCACTTTTTCAGATTCGAAGTGGATCATGTTCAAAAATAGGAAAAACAGCGGCACTATGTCGAAACTTTGGGAAACTAGTGGGCTAATCCTTCCAAATCGACCTTGTTTGCTTCCAAATGATCTTGTTTGCTTCCAAATGATGATTCCTACCAACTAACATCAAAACACACAAAACAAATAAAAATGAACATAAAATAATTAAAAATTTACAATTTCATTAAGCCGAAAGTACACAATTCGTAGGTATAAAACCCACTCATCAAAGAGGATTAGCATAATACCGAATATCGCTAACCAAGGCACCAATTTCCCAAGGAGGGTTGTTTTCATTAGAGCTCAGCTTAATCATCACCAAGCTATCGCTTACAACAGTAATGTCATGTAGCTCCAAAACAGAAGCAAACGGCAAGCCTCATGGACTGCTGCACCTTCAGAAGCTAAACAAGAGACAGCTAGGATCTTTTTGGCAATACCATCCACTAAGACCCCTTTTGAGTCTTGGAGAATCACCCCAATAGTAGCCTCACCCTTCTTGAAAGCACCATCGCAGCTCAGAAAATAGTCACAGATAAAGCTTTGGGAGAGCCCATGATGAGAAGACAAAGACAGCTTATGCACCTCCTGCCTACTCATATCAGACTGCTACAAATCTTGCCACTGCTTCTGAGCCCACAACAATGTTGCAAGTGAATTAGGATGTTGATGATTAAACACGAATTGATTCCGGGTATTCCACATAGCCCATGCCACTGTGGCCACTTTTCCCATGATCTCTAGCGAAAAGTGGATATTATTAATAGCATCCAAAAGAGCCAAAGCCCACCGCAAAACGGAAACCTGAGTATCCAGCTCCACATTCAACCCCAAATCAGGTCCAATACAGACCCTCTTTGCCCAGTCACATTCAAAAAGTAGATGTTCAACAGATTCAGCCGTCACACCGCAAATCTGGCACCAAGGGGAGACTGTACATTTTCTCTTAAATAGGTTCGCACGTGATGCCAACGCATTATGACAAACCTTCCACTAGAAATGCTTTATCTTTGGAATGGCCAACATATGCAAAATAACAAACCAAAATTTTGGATTAAGGATGAAGGAAGAACTAGAAATAGAGGTGGTAGCAGGATCAAGACTAGTCGCGAGGGAATAGCCAGACCGAACTAAATAAAGACCTCTAGGATCTAGCCTCCAGATTCGCCTATCAGCTTCAAGGACCATTGGAAGTGGAATAGCAAGAGTATAATTACTCCCCTTCACAATGAATAATCCTCTTATGAGTCCAGCATTCCAATCCCTTGACTGAGGAGAAATGAGTTGATTAACCCACAATAAATTAACATCAAGGGGTCTAGGGGACCTAATTGAACCATCCTTGAACAAGGGAATCCATTTATCTTCTCAAATATGAACCTCGTTACCATCTAAAATTTGCCACATTAGACCTTTCTCAAGAAGATCCCTGCCCTTAAGCAAACTATTCCACATCCAAGATGGTGTTGCACCCCTCTTAGCCTTCATAAAGTCACATTCCGAAAAATAAATGGACTTTAAAAACCTTGCCCAAAAAGAATCGGGCTTTTGAATTAACCTCCAACATTGCTTGGTAAGTAAGGCCTGATTAAAAAGATAGAACTCTTTGAATCCCATTCCTCCTCGACATTTCGCTTCAACCATCCTATTCCAACACTTCCAACTAATATCTCGCTTCTCCCCTCCACCTCCCCACCAAAATCTCTTTACATACTTGTTAATCCTATCACAAAATTTTTTAGGGAAAGCTAATATTGACATAGCATAGTTAGGGATCACCTGAATTACAGCGTTAATCAAAACTTCTTTACCAGCTGGAGAAAGAAATAGACTTTTCCAACCTTGAAGTTTCTTCAAAATTCGCTCAAGAAGAAAGCCAAACATCTCACACTTTGCACTACCATACAAAAAAGGCAATCCCAAGTACTTAACATCTTTATCCAAAAGGCTTAACCCCATCAGTTGGCAAAAGGTAAGAATCTGATCATCCGACGCATTCGCCGAGAAAAGGATACCAGATTGATGATGATTTAAACACTGTCCAGAGGCTAAACAATACATGTTTAGTGTATTCATGACATTGGAAATTTCATAAAACTTTGCGTTAAAGAAAAAAAGCGAATCATCCGCAAAAAATAAGTGAGAAATAGCGAGGCTCCCTCGCCGAACCTTGATTCCCGAAAATTTTCGCTCCTCAACCCCTTTCTGCACCATAGATGAAAGAACATCAACAACCAAAATATAGTGAGAAATGAGATTTAAGGGGTGGAAATAACCCCACCCTATTATTTATGTCTATTAAACTCTAAAATTAGGTATTGTGTCAATTTATCCATGAACTATACAGTTTAACTCAGTGTGACAATTCCTCCCAAGTTTACTGTTAACTTTGACGAAAATCTTCACATTCACAGCATGTTCGTTAGAAATTAAGGTATAGTTCGAGGGTCACTTGATGTCATGATGGTTTTCGTCAAAGTTAAAAAGGAATTTAGATGAAATGACCAAATTGATACAAAACGTAATTTAAGGGTTTGATTGACACAACTAATATAGTTCACGAGTTAAATAACTAGTTAGAATATCCAATGTCATTCATTTAGATAAGGGTAATTTACCATGTATACCTTTAAAGTATGTACATGATTTTAATTTGGTCCCTAAAGTTTCAATGTAAATAATTACATCATTAAAATTTTAATTGAGTATCAATTTATTCCTTCCATCAAGATTTATTATTTTTCCCTATAGGAGGGCACCGCATAATTTGCCTACAAAAGTCTAATTGCCCATAAAAATATACACATAAAAGTATAATGAAAGTATTTGAATATACGCACACTAAAAAAACACACTTCTCTTTCCCCAATATTATCACAACATCTATATAATTTATACGTAGTCTTTGATTAAAAAGAGCTTCCGACGGTTTATATAACGATTTATATTTTAATCTTTTAACTATAACAACTCAACTCATGTATTAAAAATAAAATACTTTGCACAGAGACACCCTAATAACCTATACATTGTACATAATTGTTATTACGAGTTGACAACACAGCTTCCAACTAGAAAAATGTAATGAAAGGCTGATGCTCAAGCTACTAATACGATACTACGCATGTGGAAGAGAAGGCTGCAATTCCAATGGGTTGAGAAGTAAATTTGGGGTAAACACAAAATGTTCAGCTCGAATTTGTGCTGAAATAATTCTGATTCAATCTCGAAATTGCAAGTTTGAGCCACGACTAACCTTATGTGCATGTTTTGCGAATGATTGAGTAGATCTAAAGTTGACAATGGAATCATAATTTCAAAACGTGTGATTGAGATGATTCTCGACTATCCCAAAAGACTTACATCAAATTTATAGTCATCTTATTTCATACGTCTATGTTTTTCTCTCTTTATTGGTTCACTTTTTATCTTTTTTATGAGGAGAATAGGGTACCCATCTTATCAACTCCACTAGTTATCTTAGTACTTAGAAACTTTTCACTCTTATTTAAGTGGTGGTGGTGGTGGGTGATTCAACTTTTCAAGCAATGTGATAAGCTTTTTATTGATAGGAAGTGATAAGATTTATATCAACTGAAAATATTAATTACATTCATTGATAGAGGAGAGGTATCAAGAATTAACATTGGTACATAAGAAATATATGTGAGTGAAAGGGATTACTCAAACTAAGAGTAGAGCCTCGTATATATAGTCAAATAATATTACAAAGCGACCTAAACATCCTTATAGTTTAGGCAAAATATAAAATCATAATAAAAGTAAAAAGAGAAAAAAAAAACTCTAACAAACTAGGCTACTATAACTCCAACACTACCCCTAAAGCTAGGCCAAAAAATGTCAACTAAGCCAAGCTTGACAACAGAGTCCCGGAGAATGGATAGAGTGACAAGTTTAGTTAAAACATCCGCAACTTGATCACTGGTTCCCACAAACGATGGAGTGACAATACTGCTACTAACCTTCTCCCGAAACAAGTAAACATCGATCTCTATATGCTTCGTCCTCTCGTGTAATATAGAGTAAGAAGCAAGTTGAATAGCAGATCGATTATCACAATATAATATAGATGAACAAGTCACTGAAAATCTCAACTCACCAAGAATTGATCATAACGAGATAATCTCACACGTCCTAAGTGTCAATGCCCGATACTCTACCTCTACTGGCGAGCGGGAGAGAACTGTCTGCTTCTTGCTCTTCCAAGAGATAAGATGAGTCCCTCGAAAAAAAACAGAAGCTCTTAGTAGATCGACCGTCACACGCTCCCCCATAATCTAAATCTGAATAACAGCCTAGAGAACCAGTCTGAGATCCTGATGCATAGAACAATCCAAGTCTAGGGCAAGACTTGAAGTACTGAAGAATATGATAAACTGCATCAAGATGGTGCTGACATGGTCTGTGCATAAACTGACTAACTCGGCTAACAGCGAATAAAATGTCTGGCCTAGTGTTGGCTAGATAGATAAGTCTAGCTACCAACCTCTAATAGACAGTCGGGTCTCTCAACTCCTCACCTTCAGCAGTAAGCTTCAAGTTTGAAATTATGGGTGATGATGCCGGTTTACACCCCAACATCCCAGTGTCTGAGAAAAGGTACAGAACATACTTTCTTTGAGAAAGAACAATACCTTTGCTGCTACGGGTAACCTCAATCCCAAGAAAGTATCGTAGAAATCTAAGGTCCTTCATATCAAAGGCCTTCCCAAGGTCTACCTTGACCTACGCAGTCCCAGAAACATCATCTCCAGTAATAATAATATCATTAATATATACTAAAAGGATGACGCACTGTCCAGAAGTATTCCGTCGAATAAAGCAGGTATGATCAGAATGACATCTGGTGAACCCCAAACGTACGACTACATCACTAAAGTGACAAAACCAGGCTTGTGGTAACTATTTTAGTCCATAAAGAAACTTACGCAGTTAACATACCTTTCCAACATACTCCCTCTCACCATGAAAGTCCAGTGGTGCATTCATATAAATAATCTCATCCAGATTACCATGAAGAAAATAATTCTTCACATCTAACTGATGAAAAGGCTAAGGGTACTTCGCAGCTAGAGAAATAATCAACTGAATAGTAGTTAATTTTACCACGGGGGCAAATATAGCACCAAAATCACGTCCTGCTACCTGAGTAAAGCCCTTCACCACAAGTCTAGCCTTGGGACAATCAATAGTACCATCCGCAAAAAATTTCAGGGTGTAAACCCAGCGACAGCTAACAGGCTTCACTCCTGAAGGTAAAGAGACAAGACCTCATGTATGATTATGCTGAAGAGCATCCATCTCTGTCTGCATGACAATAACCCATTGGGACTCCTGCATAGCCTCTTAAACAAAACGAGAAACTAACATATCTGATAAGGCTATACTATGAGCTCGAAATGTAGGAGATAGATTACCATAAGAAACACAAGCAGAGATCAGATATAAAATTCTAGTGGTCCAACCATAACGATCAACTGGACGGGGCTCATGCTGTGGATAATGATACCCTAAATCATCATCCTTTACTGATAATGTCTCAGCAGGTAAAGTAAGTGGCTCAGTACTTTCAATCTCATCAGTACTAATAATAGGTGTATCAATAAGTTCAACGAACTGAAAAGTATTACATACATCATCTGAGGTAGAGGGGATATCAGCAGGGAAATAAGAGCGACAGCGACGAACATAAACCTACAAAGAATGGTGGTTCTGAACGAACATAAATGAGTGACTCCGGAGAAGGAGAGACTGAGGACTCTGTAGTGATTGTGACCAATGGCTCTGACTCTTGTGGTAACGAAAAATCAAAGGGAGTATCATCAACTGGAGGAGCAGACACGGGACTGAAAGAAAAATATGAAATATGTTCAAGAAAGGTAATATCTAGACTGTGATACATACGTCATTTGACAGGATCATAACACTGACACCCCTTAGACTGATGACAATATCCCATAAAGACACAACGAATTACTTTATCATCAAGCTTATAACGAGTAGGAGACCGATCCTGAACAAAATATGTGCAGCTAAAACTACAAGGGGAGACCGAAAAAAATATCCGCTCAGGGAATAAGACCTGTAAGGGAACCCTATATTGAAGAACACGACTCGATGTATGATTGCACATAAAGGTAGAAGTCAAAATAACAAAATGTCAATAAAATTTAAGTACCCTCATACCTCTAAGCATACAACGTACCGTTCCTATCAGACTCCTATTTTTTCTTTCAGCAACTCCATTTTGCTCAGGAGTATATGTACAAGCGAGTTGTTGAAGGATGCCATGAGAAGAAATGTGGGACACTAAGACATAAGACACCTATTCTTTGGCATTATCCGATCGAAGAGCACGAACAATGACATCAAATTGTGTCTTAATTATCTGGAGAAACTGAGTGATTATAGGGAGTACATCAGACTTTCTATGCAAAAAGTAGACCCAAGTACAATGAGTATAGTCATCTATAAATGTCACACAGTATCGAGCACTTGACAGAATAGTAACACGAGAAGGTCCCCAAATATCAGAGTGTATTAGGTCAAAGGGCTTGGGTGACTGGTGCATGCGAGGAATATAACTAGTCCTAACATGTTTTGATAGAAAACATATAACAGAATCAAGCTTATCACCAACACAATCACTACTCAAAGAAGAAAACAACATATATAAATATTTAAAATTTGTATGTCTAAAACAGTTATGCCACAACTGAACAATTTGTGACGAAAAATCATAACGACAAGTACTAGGTAAAATACTATCATGCAAACTAGGACTAGATAAAGACAAAGCAGGTGATGTAGGTAGAAGAAATGGTGAAACTAGAGGTGAATCGCCTAGATAATACAATTCATCTCTCTCATATCTCTTGATAATAATCCTCCTGGTACTCAAGTCCTGCAAATAACACGAATCATATAAGAACACAACCGCATAGTGAAAATCTGTAGCTAACTGATGTACGGATAATAGATTCATAGCTAACTTCGGCGCATGAAAAACTAAATATAATGTAAAGCCATCTGAGAGGCGTACTGTACCCCTATTAACAATAGAGGCATGTGTGATATCCTGGTATCCCACATCGGTTAGGGAGAGGAAAGTTGCTGGGTTATAAGTAAGTCTCTTACCTTACATGACATAAGGCCTTTTCCCAGGGGTATTGAGAAAAACAAAACCGTGAGGGCTAGTGGGCCCAAAGCTGACAATATTATGTCATGTGAAGGGTGGGGTGTTACAAAATGGTATCAGAGCCGACTCTCACCTGGACCGAGTATGGGGCCCTGCCGTGCTTGCGTGTAGTGGGCGGGCAGGTAGCTGACAGGCTACTGCACGGGGACGTGCAGCCCTTAGGGGGGTGGATTATGATATCCTGGTATCCCACATCGGTTAAGGAGAGGAAAGTTGCTGGGTTTATAAGTAAGCCTCTTACCTTACATGACATAAGGCCTTTTCCCAGGGGTATTGGGAGAAACAAAACCGTGAGGGCCAGTGGGCCCAAAGCGGACAATATTATGTCATGTGAAGGGTGGGGTGTTACAGCATGTGTCCCATCAGCTAGTTGATCCTGTGTATGTAAATGTTTGTCAAAAGTGGTAAAGTGATGAGTTTTACCTGTCATATGACCATTCACACCCACGTCCAGCATCCAAAGAGGAGACAGACTGACGCAAGCATGAAAGGCACGAGGTATACCTGTAGTGGTGGCAATAGCAGAAATCGGACCCTGAGAAGTCAGGGCAGACATAAGAATATCTAATGGGGAAGTGATAACATACATATCACCCTGCTAAGGAGGAACAGTAGCACGAGCAGTAGTAGGAACAACGACAGTAGGTGGTGGTATCTCAACAATAGCAACAGTACGGCAGTGAGGAGATGGCTTAAGCTTTGGATAGAGCTTCTAACAAGCAGCCCTGAGATGTCCTGGTCGGCCACAATAATCGCACTGACGAGAATCTCCCTGTCTATGATAATCTAGAGCGCCCTAATGACGTTGATTCGAGCGTTGTCCACCTTTGGCTGAGGATTTTGAATGAGACCCGGTAGTAGCAGCAAGGGCCATCTAGTTGGTCAGAGGATTCAAGGCTGCAACTGGAAGTGATACAATACGGACGCGACACTCATGCTACTCAATCATCGCATACACCTCATAAAGAGACGGAAGCCTCATCATCAACAAGATCTATGAGCGAGGTCCCTTAAACTCATCTTGAAGCCACATAAGGAACTTGTGAATGCTGTCCTCCTACTCTCGAGTATGCAAGAATGCTGCTCCCTCGGGCCCTATTCTCGGAATAGCAGCAAGAGGATGTAGATTATCATACTCAAGCCAACGCTGGGTCAAATAGCTATAATAATTCTGAACGGTTAGATCTCCTTGTCGAGCATATGAGAGCTCATAAACATGAACTCCCTATTCGGACTATGAATACATCTCTGATAATGCGCTCCATAGCTTTGGAACAGAGCTATAAAACTGATGAATCCTGCAAACAGATGGCTCTATTGAGCCAAATAACCATCCAAGAGTGGTGCAGTTCTCAGAGAACCACGCAGAATATCTAGGGTCGTCATCAGCTGGCTTTGGGTGAGATCCCGTTAGCCAACCAAGCTTTCTTACACGGCCTAAGAAAAGCTGAATTGAGCAAGACCACACAGCGAAATTATCATGTCAGACAGTGTTGGTAATGCAACTGTGTTAGTAGGTACTGTATACTAGTCAAACATAAAAGGTAATGTACCAATAGAGGTCTTAACGGTAGAAGTGTCAACAATAGGGGTCTTAAGTTCCTCAGTAATAGCCATATCAAAAGATAATACTAGGACACCCATGATAGAAAAAATAACTCTAAGATAAATAGAGAGATAAAATAAGGGAGAATAATATACCTCTAGTCAAACAATAGCGACAAATAAAAAAGGTCCAAAAAGCTCCCAAATAATTAGGTCACGGTGCCCAGAAAATCGAGTAAATATACATAAATGATCTACTGCATCAAGAACAGATCAACGGAGAAAATGATGTAACTCCTCTTAAAAGATTCTAGATACTGCAACCTTTTAGTACTGTGACGAAGAGTGCAAAGGATGAAGCTAAAACGAAAAACACAATCCAACAATGGGCTGAACAGTAACCCAACAGTATACTAGGCGGTTGGTCTAGGTTGGGGTTGGGATTGGGTTTGGTTTGGGCAGTCGATGGGCTGGGTAGCTATTTTTTTTTTCTGTTTTGGTTTCTCTTTGGGTTGTCGGCTTTCTGTATTGGTTTGTGGGTCTGTGGGCTGTCGGTGCTTGGTTATATTGGTTTGTGGTCGGTTGGGTTTTGGGGAACATATAATTGTTGTTTTTTGGTGTTATGGATGTCGGTGGGACGGTGGGTTGTGGGTTTGATATAACCTATTTTTCGGTGGGATGATATGAATGTTGTGGGTTTGTTCTAATTGTCGGTGTTGGGCAGTAATATGGACTGTTTAGTTGGTCTGGGCAGTCGGTGAAGGTAGTCGGTGGAGCAGTCGGTGCTTGCTTGGTGGCGTTGGTTTGTTGAACTGATATATTGGTTTGGTTTGATAAGGCTTGATGATGGGCTGTCGATGGGTATGTTCTCGGTAGGAGAGGGCAGTAGGTTAGCTTTCGGTTTCTGATTTTTATCGGTGGGCAAGGTGATGAAGGCTAGGGTTAGGGTTAATGGAATTGGCTCTGATACTAACAAGAAATATATGTGAGTGAAAGATATTACTGAAATTAAGAGTAGAGTCTCGTATATATAATTAAATAATATTATAAAGTTACCTAAACATCTTTATAGTTTAAAAAAAATATAAAATCATAATAAGGGTAAAAAGAGAAAAATAACTCTAACAAACTAGGCCTAATAAACTAGGCTAACGAGACTGCTATAACTCCAACAGGTACAAACCATATTTGCATAGTAAAATTTGTGATCTTACACAGTCACTCTTTATTTAACACTTCCCTTTAGCAATTTCCCACTTAGTTCTTAGTTGCAGGTAAAATGATAGACTACAACACTCGTCTTTATTTTGCCAGAAAGGTGGTATCGTACAATGTTTTGTATATTCCAAGGTCAAAAAAAGTAAGTGATAGACAGTATTAATATCATTTGAGAGAGTTTATTCCCAAAAACAAACCCACAATCAATCACATGGAATAATACATGAAACTTGTAGTTGCTTCAAGTTCGAGTCCAGCCCCTCTATAAGATAATGTGAAATTCGAGAGAGAGAAAATTACAAAACGTGACTCTAGCAAGTGCATTCCTAACATTCAATTTTGAGTTTACAACAATATAAACATTTGAAGGAACCACGAATAGATGGGAAAAAGATGATATTGATATAGACACAAAACCACACACAAAATGAGAGTGACTTTTTAAGAAAACACCGTAATTTTCAAACATAATTCTCACTTTAATGTACTTTTCAACTGATTTCCCTATCTCTCATATTTTTCCTCTAAAAAAGGTTTTTGGTTCAACGATGAAGAGTGTTCGAGCCAGTTTATGCGCACCTCGACTAATCTCTTTTCTGGTTCGATCAAAGGCAAGTCATCCATGTCAGGACTAAAATATTCCGTATTCATGAAGGATAATACACTTTTGAGTGATACCTTTAAAACATACTTTGAATATATATTTTTATAGTGAAAAAGGTGGATTAAAACCAGTTTTTTCTAGAATTTTATGGTAGACCGGGACATAATTTTGAAACGACGACATCCAGTTGGAAAATCTTGATAGTGGGTTCTATCAATGGGTTTAGGTAAATAGGCCCAATTGATTTGGCAGTGCTGCCCCAAACTTTAGGCCTCATTGCCTACGGCGTCAAATTGGAATAAATATTTGGGGCCCCAAAATAAAATAAACAATAATATATAATTAAAATTTTAGAATATAATTTAAATACTCGATATATTTTAATCATTGAATTAATTGTGAGTATTAAATTTGAACAAAATTCATTATTTATCTAATGTATTTGGTTCTTAAATTAAGCGCAACTAGCATTATTGTAAAATTTTTAAAACCTCTTTTAAAAAATTTAGGGCCATAAAGTTCAATTTATTTTGCTATCTCACCCGATATTATATATATTCTCACTTTGCAGTCTTATTATTAAAATTAATTGTTTGTCGTATAATAGGTACGAACAATAATTTTAAATTTGTATAAATTAAATTTGAGATCATTTTTAATAACTTTGTTTACAATGCATAAAATGACTATAAATAGAGTAAATAGAAATAATGCACTAACTATCTTTTTTATTTAAAAATAACATTTTTTCTATATGGTTATCTAACAAGTATTAGCAACTCGTGCCTTTAGACACAGTGCATCATAGATTTATGGGAAAAAATTCAATTTGAATGGATTTAATAGAGATGCTGATAGTTATTAGATAAATCTATTTAAGACCGTCAGATAAGTGTTTTGAAGCTTACCTTTTTTATATTATAGAAGTCTCATTTATTTTATGACTAATCAACTTTTATAAATTCCCATTTTTATATACATTTAAAAAAAAATTACTAGTGAAACTAATTTTTATTTATGTTTCTCTTTTTCTTGAAACAAATAGAATGTATCATTTTATTTGATCTCCGCATTTGACTTCCATTAATACAATTTTTATTTGTAAAATTTAAATTTAAATTTAATTAGTATGTTATATCTCAAAAGGTAAAACAAAGAATTTTTAATAAACTTATTTTAATAAATATTTAATATTACTGAAATTTTTTTTATAGGCTTCATATAACATTTCTACTTGGGGCTCAAAATTAGGCTGGGCCGCCCCTGTGTTTTGGGCCTTGTATTGTCCGCCTCTAACATGCAAGTCCAACTGACAGTAGGTGTTAGACCATCCAGTTGAAAGCAAGCCACGTAACATGCAACATAGCCGATCGATGTGGTCGTCATTTAGATTGCATAGCCTTTGTATTTTTCTTTTTCTTTCTTTTTTTCAACTCTGTTACCACTTAGTATAACTATTCAATAAGAAATGAGCAAGCTGGTCACAGAATCTCACCCAGTTCAGTATAGAAAAATTCATCACTTATTTTTTTTTTCAATCTACCAATATAGACAAATTGAGACGATACTAAAAAGAAACAACGCATTCAAATGGAATATTTTTGTATATAACATGAGAGAGTTTGGTTATGGATATTTTTGGGATGGATATTATGTGATGCAACATGAAATGCTGAATATGCTGATAGATTATAATTCACTAGGAATTTTCAAGGGGCAAAAATGAAAAGTTATATCGATGTTGGAGTCAGTGATCATCATTTTAGAGGGAGCATCGAAAAGTTGAACTCTTTCATTTTTAAGATAAAAAATAATCATATATATTTTTAAAATCAATTTATGTTATATAAATATAATTCTTGAGTCACAATAAATTACACTAACACACATGTAGATTGTTCTAATTACATGCACACCCCCTCAATTTTTTGAAGTTACACTGATACCCCAAGTCAGATGTGCGATTTTTCATAATATCTATTACCATACATCATTTTTTACTTATCTTGCTCTCATATATTTAATTACTAATAAATGGATCATTTTCGGGTTCAACTAATCAAACATGAAATTGACACGATCAACCCGTTTTATTTAATCATGTCGAATTTTTTCTATTTTCTCGTTTGTATGTTAACACGAACAACATGGAATTGCAATAATCCATATGATTAATTGATATTATAAAAATAAAATATTAATTATTTGTTGTTGTTTATTAAGCACTAACATAATTATTATAAAAATATATATTTTTACTCATTATTATTACTGTGTTTATTAAGTTAATTTTTAGTTTATAGAAAAAGTATGAGAATGGATTCAATTAAATAATAATAAAACCTTAGACTTAAATCTTAACGTTAAATTTTTTTATTTAAAGTTTATACGAATCAACACAAATAAGAACACCTGTACGGGTAGCCCAACAGTGTGGAGTTGAACCCAGACAAACCGTAAACCCAGACGTTAGGGGTTTGACTCTCGTCAGTGTCTCTCGGACTTAATTGATACTTGTGATTTGCGGGTAATTGTAGGTATCTGGGGTTTACTTTCATAAGAATGAGTCCAAAGTGGTCTTACCTTGAAGAGATTCCACAATATAAAAGGAAACATGAATGCGATCATGATACAAAATAAATAGGTTAGCCTAATTTTATCTGGAGGTAATATGAGTATTAAAATATAAAAAATTGATGATGTAATCACTTTTCTAAAATTGCCAATAACGATGCTAACTATATGGATACTTTGTGAAATGGTTAGGTAAACAGTAAGGGATGTCAGTGTAATTTCAAAAAATCGAGGGGTGTCTCTGTAATTAGACCCATCTATAGGAACGTTAGTGTAATTTATCCTAAACTTTATAAGTTGTACTAAGATTTTTTTTATAAAAATAAATATCATATTTTATTTTTAAGTAAAATTTGAATTCTTTAGAATTTTAATATATATGATAATATAAATTATAAAGTAGTATATTAAATCTTATTTCAATTGACCTAACTTATTTTTAATTGCAGTAAGGTTCCAATGTGATTATTAAATTAACAATTACTTTTATTTTATTCAATGACTTATAATTGAAATCCTAATTAAATAAATTTCAAGAAATTTAATTTCTCAAACATCACTAAAAAAATAAATCTTAATCACAAATTTCTAAAAATATAGGACTTTAACAATTTTATTTTTTAGTTTTTTATAGTTAGAACAAATAATTTTGGGAATATATAATTTTTTTATAATCTTATAATAGAATATGAGCAATAAAAAATATTTTTTAAAATTTGAGATGATATTTAATTCAGTTACAAATATAACTAATATATTTTATTAATTTTTGTGTACCAAAATTATTCACGTGCAACGCAAGTAGTGGTTTCGCAATATATTTCAAAATTTATAAAGAGAAATGTTAGATTGATTTAAAAACTAGACTTGATAATATCAACTATATTGAATAGGTAGTGGGTCTCAATAAATGCTGAGACCTATAATAAAATTAATTATTATAATTATCAAGTCTAATTTTTAAATTTATTTTTTAAGTTTATGTGGCATTGTTCATTTGTAACAACTGCCCAGTAGCCATCCAAAGGATTTGTTACTGTCGCTACTCCACACAACATTAATGAAGTCATTAACTTAAAGAGATATTATAGTAATTATTTGTTTTGTTAAGGCTAATTCAGTTAATCAATTTTTTTTTAGCTATATTGACTTTTAGAAGTAGTGTATGTGTGTACATATATATATATATAATCTTTTATATAATAAAGTATAAAGATTTAAGACATAAAAAATGACTTTTACTTTTATGGCTGAGATCATTTTAAATTTTATTGTAAATTAATCTCATAGTTAATATTAACTACTCAAAACAATCACCATGCTTGGAGGTGATTGTTTTAAGCCATATATTGCTTTCTTTAATTTACAGATCTTATCACTAGACTCCCCTAAGCAGCAAACTCAGGTGATTATTCTATATAAATTTTTTTAGTTAAGTCACCATATAGAAAAGTATTTTTGACATCTAACTAAAACAATGACCATTGGAAATTAGTTGCTTGAGAGATAATAACACAAAAAAATGAGATCTTGTCAATGGGAGAAAATATTTTAGTATACACCATATGTCTAAGTAAAACCTTTGGCAATCAATTGAGCTTTTAATCTCTCAATGAAACCATTAGGCAAGTACTTGATGACATACACTTATCCTCAACCAACTAATTTCTTCTTAGAAGGAAGAGGAACAAGTTTTCAAGTCTAGTTCTCATGCAAAGCAGTGAGTTTCTCTTTCATTGCTCGGCATCACTAGGATGAGCAAGCACTTTATGAACTCCGTGAGGAACAAAATAAGAGAAGACAGGTGATGTAAAACAACAAAAAGTAAGAGACACTCTATCATAAGAAAAGAAGTGTTCAATAGGATGAGCAGTCGAGCTCATAGAGAGAGTTAGTTATGTGATGATATGTTTAGAAACGTAAAAATTAAAGAAGGAGAGGAGACAATAGAGAGGGTAGAAACATGGAGAAAGGTGAATAATAAATGGCCAGAGATAGAGAGGCTGTCGGAAAGAGAAGATGGTCTCGGTTATTTGGGTTCCCTAGGGTTATTGAATCTTGACTATGGCCGTCAAGTTAAAAAATTGACCATCTAATGTATGACACGTGTCCAATTGATCAAAATTTAGGTTTAGATGAGAGTTCGTTCAGATTGAAATCTTATGCTCCATTTGGTAGAAATGATGGAAAATATGAGGGATACACTTTCTATCTTTCAGAAAAGAAAAATAGGAATGATACATTTTCTTTCCTTTGTGTTTGGTTGGATGGATGAAAAATAAAAATTACTATTTTTTTGTGTTGGCTAAAATTAGAAGTAACAATCGAGTCGTGTCATGTTGAGTCATTATGGATTTGTGTCGAATATTAGTCAAACATAATTCAACTAATTTAACTAATTGTGTCGTACCGAGTTGCTAGTTAACCTGTTTATTTTCATGTCGTGTCTGTGTTTGTGTTCGTGTTCATGTTCATATTTGTGTTGACTCACATAAACCTTGAATAAAAAATTTAACGATAATATTCTATTTTTATTTAATTGAAACCATGTTAATATTTTTTCTATAAATTAAAATTTAATTTAAGTAAATATAATAATAATAAATAAAAATATCTTTTTTATATAATAATTATGCCAGCGTTTAATAAATTGTTATAAATAATTAACTTTTTATGTCTATAATACTAGTTAAACATGTTAGTTTCGTGTTAATTTTGTGTTACCATACAAATGAGAAAATAGATAAAGTGTTTTTTTTTTAAAATAACGGGTTGATGGTGTTAATTTTGAGTTTGACCGGTTGAACTGAATATGAACATTTTATATTTTTCGTTAGCGTGTCAGGTCATTTTCAAATTCGTGTCGTTATAATCAAGTTCATGTTATAAAATTCGTGTCGAGTTCAAGTCATGTAATTGTGTTGAGTCAAAAATATTCACTCCTAGTTAATATGAAAAAAAAATATGTTTTTAATTCAAAATTTTAATTTTAATTTTAATTATTATTATTTTAAATTTTAAATTTTTTTGTATTTTTAAATAAATATATATA
>CM042199.1:7093211-7111724 GCA_023539305.1 Ilex asprella
ATGAGGGTGGATGCCGGAAGGGGCTCTCGACTTTCATGGCCCTTAGCTCTTCTATCTCCTTTTGTAGCCTCCTGTTTTGTTCAGTGAGTGAACCATACTATCTCTTTAAGTACTGGCATCAAGGGCAGATTTATTAGTGGGCTAAGGTGGGTTGAAGTCCAGAGTAAAAAATAAATAAATTTAATACTAAGTATCAGCCCACCCACAAAAAAAATCCCATCCAACCCAACCCAGGCCATCTTTGCCTTCTTTGTAGGGTCTCAGGTCGTTGAAGCGGACCACCTTGCCAATCATGGTTTTCCTGCCACCATTGCCAAATTATTTATAGAGATGTTCTGCTCGCTCGGCTTTCTTTATCTATCTTAAATAGAATTTTTACAACGGATGTGGGCTACTTACATATAATGAGGATTTTATTTCTCTGGATTGTCAAATTATGGCTAAGTGCAAAGAAGTACTTGAGATTTGAAAGGGGTTATTTAATGGAATTTTGGTTATTTGATTTTTCATTTCTCTTTCAGCCACTTCCATTTTGTTCATGAGCAATTTTGTTATTTGGAAGATAAGTGGCTCTTGTTGTGTTTTGGTGAGCTTTTTTTTTTTTTGGCTCAAAATACTTCCTAAGTACTTCATGTCATCTGATTTTTCATATATGTAAGGGAGTTGGGGAGTATGTGGTTTTGAAAAACATGCATGATTTACTTAATGTTTCTACATGTAAAGTTTTTGTTTGAATGATTTTGTGAAAGGGAATGTGTGGTTTTTGAATTATACCTTATGATTTAGATTTCAAATAAGAAAAGATAATTGATTTTTTAAAACTTGTTCAGAGTGTGAATATTTTTCCGAGGTATTCCTCTGTCACAAGACTCCCAACATGATAATAAAATCACAATAACAACTCTTTGACATGACTAATTTGTTTGCCTTTTGTGTGCTAAAATTGATAGTAATAGTTTCAACCATTCCCTCTTCCAAAGATCATTGATGGTGACTTGAAATGCAAAGAAGTTCTTACAAGCTTTGGATTTGATACTGCATGCAAAGTAATTACTATTTTTACTTTATTTTTATTTTTCCCCTTTGGCTTGCGTTTTCATGCATTAATATTGTGGTTTGCTTGATTGATGTTTATAAAGAACTTTTTCCCCAATATTAAATGATATGCTTTAAATTTTGCTTGTTCTATGCCAAAACCATGAACATTCTGATCAAACAAGATCCTTTCCCACCATTCCCTGACAGCATAGGGTACTGAAAATTGAACCAAGGAGGAAACTTAAGACTTATAATTGTGCAGTTATGAAAATAGTAAATTTGAAAGGAGATGAATGTACAATTTGAGTATGATATGTTCCTAGGTGATTTTTGGGGCAGAGGAACATAAAAATAGATTTGGTAATGAAATGTGTGAGGCCTAAAAAATTACATTTGTATTTTGTTAGTCGTATGAATGCGTAGTTTAGCCTGGGATAAACAAAAATCCTGACTTCGCCCTTGACTAACATGCCATTTCTATGTGTTTTAGCTTACCCCTATTGTATTTCCAAAACAACATTGTATCAGGTAGTAGAATTTGAGTAATGTTATTAGTACTTAAACAACTAACATAATTTTCTGACATAACGACAGTTACAATCATATCAACACCATTAAACTATATCACTGTCATATCATTAAGTTAACAAATTATGACAATTCTTTATATCTTAACAAGTTTAATAGTAGTACACCTAAGTTTGTAGAGCATCTTAATTTACCTATCAAGTTTTCAACCATGCCATTTAATATTTCTAATTGGTCTCATGACACTCATTGGCTAGTTGTTCTTTATATACTCATTTCTTTTTTGACTTTTCTGTGACAAAGAATCATTCCACTTTTGTATGTTCTGGCTTACATGAGTACTATACAAATTCTGAATGGTTGTAATTACTTGTAAATTATGCACATTTTGTAAGTTAAAGATTCAAACTTGAAACCTCGGGTCACTACACCCCTAAGGCCATCCTATTTCAGTCAGCTAGATATGTTACGCTTCTAAGACCTTTTGAGCAAAAGATTGTCTTGGGACAAGTAATGAGGTATCTATTGCATAGCTCTCTCTTGTATTTCAACATGAGCTATGTTATATGGACCAAATACAATGTAACTGTTGGATTAATTACTTGTAAATTATGCACATTTTGTAAGTGAAAGATTCAAACTTGAAACCTTGGGTCATTACACCCCTAAGGCCATCCTATTCCAGTCAGCTCGATATGTTATGCTTCTAAGACCTTTTGAGCAAAAGATTGTCTTGGGACAAGTAATGAGGTATCTATTGCATAGCTCTCTCTTGCATTTCAACACGAGCAATGTTATATGGACCAAATACAATGTAACTGTTGGATTAATTATGAGTTTTAAAGTTAGATAGAGTTCATTTTTAATCTAATAACTATATTGAATTAAATCCAAATAATATTTTTCATTCAACAGTTATGCACATGAGTGTATAGGCAAAAGCATATGTTGGATTGTTTCATTTTTATGGCTCAGGACAATGGATGTGATAGATCTGGTGGCAATGAAGATGAGCCTCTGCCACTTGTGGAAGCTCCACTCCATAACTTTTCCTCCTGGCTTTCTAGGGTATTCTTTAATTCTCATAGTGAACCAGGTAAATGCAATTTTACGAATTTTTCAAGTACAACATCACTGCATCAATATGATAGCATGAATTAAATGATTCTAGAAATGTCAATTCCAGAATTATTACTCCAAGTTTTGGTTCATAAATGTTGTAATTATTACTACACAAAAGAGTGATAACAGTGAATTATTACTCCAAGTTTTGGTTCATAAATGTTGCAATGATTCTCCTACATTTAGCCTATAAATATGTTAATGAAACCCTGCAATTCTAACAACAGTTGGAAAACCCAAGACGAAAATAGCATGGAGTTAACATACTTGGATTGAGCCTTAGCGAGTTCAAGTGATAAATGAAAAAATTTGTCAGGAATTTATCAACCAATTAGATTACAACAAACTCGGGATAAACACAAGTATTCTACTAAACATGATTATAAACGACTCAAATTTGCTTTTATACAAATGCATATGGTATTGATATGGATACAACAAAATTTAACACGAAATGAATTACACGGTGAACCATATTAGCATCTCTAATGTTACATGTTATTAATTCGGCTAACTTGATATTTTCTTTTTTACAGCTTTCTTCATTCGTTGAGTCACATTCGTGTAAAGTGGATGTAACATAAAATTAATAACACGTTACAACTACTAATATTTGATTAGATTAACATATTCATTGACTGACATGCTTAGACATTGCGGGTCCAACACAAACTGGTTAAACTGGCATTCATTAGTATCATGATCTGATGACAATTAACTCTTCAAAAATAACTAAGCAGTTTTGCAGACAGTACGAATATTTAGTCTAATTGCAGTGTTGACCTAATATATTAATTAGAAAAGACCAAAATAATTGGAATTGGGTCCTCTAAATTACCTTTTTTATTTTAGATGTAAGCAAAACTCAACATATTTGAAATATAGGGCCATATATAACTAAGGAAGTACCGTAGCGAAATATAAAAGTAAATAGAGATTAGCTACAACTCATTGGGGTGAATTTACAACTCACGTGATCAAATAATTCGAGACTATTAGCAGCGCCATAAAAAAATCTTATTTTGTCATAGCCTCACTAAATTGAGTCACTTTATCATTACTTTTGTAGTTACTTCTGCAAAAATAACTTTAAAAAAATTGCTTTTATTAGAACATTGACAAATGTAGTATATAGATACACATAGTAATCTGATAAATGGTATAAGTACTTGCATACAAGCATATAAAAGGTTTATGCAGTGTTTGCATTCTAAAGTATTCATTACCTTTTGCTCTAGAATTAGGGTACTTGGTCTCTCTCCCTCCTGTAAGCCATTTGCCAAAACAATGGGTGCCTAAATCATTTACCTTTCCTTCAACTATCAAACATGGTAGTATTATATAATATCTATATGCCATAGAATCTGATTCGATTATATACTTGGCGACATTCTGAATGTATATCTAATGTTCTCTGCTACTTTAACCCCAACTACCAACACCATTATGAGGGGACAAACACACCATTTAATTCAACTATTGTTAAACTTAAAGTTGGTTTTGAAACCAGACCTCAACTTGCCTTGGCTTTAGTCTCAATTTTATCGCCAAAGCCTCCTTCTCTTTCTGCATCAAGACATGCCCAAAAGGATTAGAATCATTAGATAGAGAGAGAGAGTTTTACGGGATTCAAGGTGTGGTTTTGTTTGAAGCTTTCTTCAAGGAGACGAGACTGTTCCTTGGTGAGATGGAGTTTCTTTCTGGAAGGGCCTCCATTGGGACTATCTTCTTCAACGTCCATGTATTCTTCTGTTGCTCCTGAGGGGTACTTGTTTTATGTTCAAATCAGGGTTTTGAAAAACGGCCGTAACCGTAAGGCAGGTGTCCGATCGTGTTACACTCCGATATAACGGTGCAAATAAAATTCACAAACGTAACGGCCGTTACGTCTCGTAACAGTAGTGTAACGCCCCGTAACAACCGATATGGACAGAATCAAGTCGATTTAACCCATTAGAACCCGAAAATCAACCAAAATCTAGATCTAGAAACCCAAGTTTCAGCCACTCCTTTCTCTCTCATCCTCAATCAGATCTAGAAATTTTTTTATCTTTGAGATGCAAAAAAGATAAAAAAAAAAAAAACCTCATCTTTACTTTGGATCTAAGAATCCATTTCAGTTGAATTGCAGATTTGTGTTGGATTTGATCGAACAATCTCCATATATTTCAGATCTGTGTTTTGGAATTGATTGGTTGAACCGTTGAGGATCTATGAAGCTTTCACATTGGTCTCAGATCTGTGATGAAGAAGCTTTGCTTTTCGGTTTGAGATGCTCGCGTCGTTCCAACGAACACTCCGTCTCCGACCACCTCTACATTTCGTATGTCGGTTTGGTTATGTGTGTAGTGGGTAGTGGGTAGTGGGTATTCGGTTTCAGATGCTCACTGATTCCTTTGAGTGGTGGTGAGATCTTGTTATTTAAATGGGACATGTGCCGAAGCTTTTTATCAATTTTTTTTTGAACAGTTTTTTTATTTTACACTACAAATTATAATATCATATCATAATGTTTTTGTAGTGGGTTCATTATTATAACGCTTATTCAATATTATACATATTTTTAATATCTTATTAACATGTTTATGATACAATAAAATACAATAAAAATTACTAAACACTCTGCATTATTTTAGAGTTGAAATATATAAATATGTGTATTTTTATGGTGTTGTGACTAGAAAAAAAAATTCACACCTTCGATTTCTGTTATTGTTACGTAACGTCCGTTTTATCTCACGTCCGTTACACCGTTACCGTTATCGTTACCGTTACGATAACATATCTGTTATGCATAATCATGGTCCAAATCTCTCGTTAGACCACTGCCTTCTCCTTCATAAATGATTTGTTTATATTCAGAAACAAAAATTGAAAAAACTGAAAAGATCAAAGTCAAACCCATCATATTGGAATGAAGAATGCTTAAAAAGGATCATCCATTAAATATCAATCTTGTTTGGACCCGGACAAAGTCCCATGCAAGAAAGAGTATAGAAGATCGTACACTTTAAAATTTAAAATAAAATTGGAACGAATTATAACAGTATAGAAGTTTACTACGATACAGACGCCATAATCTCTGAAAGTTTCTCATCGAAATAATAGAAGACCAACTTGTAAGAACAGGAAAGGGCCAAAGATCGATCAAACCCAAAACACACACCAAAAAGAAGGGGAAGAAGAAAAAGATAGAGAGAGAGAGGAAGGGAGATCTAGAGAGAGAGAGATAGAGCATGATAGCTTGTTGCTTACCCGTCTGATGGTCAAATAAATGGAGGGAGAGAGAGAGAGAGAGAGAGAGAGAGAAAAGACGGTCATGGTTATTGGGTTGCTTAGGGTTATTGAATCTAGACTACGGTTGTCAAGTCCAAAGGTTGACCCGTCTGATGTATGACATGTATCCGATTGATCAAAACTCAGGTATAGGTGAATATAAGCTGGGTTGTAAATATTCAGTGTAATGGTACACCAAATTAATATTACCACGCAACATAATCTATATAATAAAATAGAACGAATTTGAATCCAAGAGACAAAAAACGGCTTAGATCGTTTCGTGACTAAAAAAGATATTATCTAACGGACGACGTTATTCTAATCCTAATCTAAGAGACAAAGAACGGTTGAAATCGTTTCCTGACAAAAAAAAGACATCATTCAACGGACGACATTATCTCAAACTGTCTCGAACTATCTCAGATCATTTAGATCCGACATACCACATTAACTCTTAAAAAAAATTTGTCGTTAAAAATATTTAATTTTCAAAATTAACATCCCTAAATTAAATCTCTCAAATCCTTTCAAATCTTAATTAGTCAAGTAATGCAAATGGTCTCAAGTCTTTCAAATCATAGTGATCTCATTTCCCATAAGAAGACGATCTATGTGATCTTCCCAAAATCTACAATTACCTCTTTCCATTTCTCTCTCTCTCTCTCTCTCTCTCACACACACACACACACACACATATATATATATATCTCTATATAATAAAGTAGAACGAATTCGAATTTTGGAGATAAAGAGTGGTCTAGATCATTTTGTGACTAAAAAATGAATCATCTAACGGATGACGTTATCCCAAAATATCTCAAGCTATTGACGTCTCAGATCGTTTTGATTCGACATACCATATTAACTCTTTTGAAATATTTTTTCTGCTCAAAATTTATAATTTTCAAAATTAATATTCCGAAATTTAATTCCCCCAATTTTTTTCCTTAAATCAAGCAAATCTCTCTCTCTCTCTCTCTCTCTCTCTCTCTCTCTCTCTCATTCCTCTGTATCTCTCTCGCTCAATTCACACAAAAAAGTATTAATTTTATATAATATTTTTCTATGTTTCTCTCTTTGTATCTCACGAAAATATTAGATAGTGTATGATTCAAGCAAATACTACATCTCTTTGTAGATAGATAGTATATATCATATAGAGAGATAGAATATTACAAAAATATTCTTCTGTATCTCTCTCTGAATGAAAATTATAAAATAAATATTAGATAGATAATATATATTATGAAAATATTCTTTTGTATCTCTCTCTTTCATTCAAGTAATACTACAAATACGAATCATACAAATTTAATAATCAATTTTATTTTTTCCATAATTACTAAAAGAAAAGCATAACTTGCAAAAAATATAATTTAATAAAAAAAATATGTTTAACATGTAAAATATATAAGATTAAATTCAAGTTATTGGGCAACTCAAATATAAAGAGATATATGAAAGAAAATATGTTTAACATTTAAAATATACAAGATTAAATTCATATATGAACACGAATCATACAAATTCAATATTTAGTGAACAATACAAAACAACAACATTTACTAAATAATCAAAATCTAAATATCATAGAAAAATGATACAAAATTACAAGCGACAGAAATGATACAAAATTATAAGTAATACTATGAACACGAATCATACAAATTCAATATTTAGTGAACAACACAAATCAACAATATTTACTAAATAATCATTTACTAAATAACGTTTAGTTTTAAAAAATATACTAAGAATATAAATAACCGGTAAAAATTATATAAAATTAAAATCATTACTATAAACTCGAATCATACAAATTCAATAGTTAATTTTGTCATTTCCATACTCAATAAAAAAAAGCATAACTTGCAAAAAATTTAATTTAACAAAAAAAAATGTTTAACATGTGAAATATATAAGATTAAATTCAAGTTATTGAGCAACTCAGATATCAAGATATATATTTAAGAAAATATGCTTAACATTTAAAATATACAAGATTAAATTCATATACAAACACGAATCATACAAATTCAATCTTTAGTGAATAACCAAAAACAAAAATATTTATTAAATAATCTAAATCTAAATACCCGAGAAAAATGATACAAAATTACAAATGAGAGAAACGATACAAAATTATAAGCAATACTATGAACACGAATCATACAAATTCAATATTTAGTGAACAATACGAAGCAACAATCTTTGTTAAATAATTTGATACTAAGAATATAAATAACAGAGAAGAATGATATAAAATTAAAAATATTACTATAAACTCGAATTATACAAATTCAATAGTCAGGTCGTAACAAACAATCCAGTTGAATTTCTGATAGTTATATTTGATCATTTGACTACATCTGCAGACTTAGTTTATTTGTGGGAGTGTTGTTTTAATTCTCATTATATTTGTTATGAATTCTGTTATTATTTAGATAAAGTTAATTATGAATGTTAAAATCATGAATTTTGAAACAAAAAATAGAACATTGAATATTGTCAACTGATATATTTTTTCAGATGTTTGAATTATTATGTTTTAGTAGTTATAACATAATTTTCTTAGCATAACAATTTAATGTGAAAATATATGCTATGCATGTAGGTTGTTATTATAAAAAATATTAGCAGACTCATTTTGTTTATCGTTTATTACAATGTTGTATTTTACTTTATATTTATGTATGAACAAATATTTGTAATTAATTTACGAGTAATACATCGTGCCTTTAGGCACGGACAATTGCTTGTCATCTAATAATAAACAAACAAGTAGACAAGAAAGACTACTCTTTTACATGGATAATTATTAAATTTTGTGGGGTTCGTTTGTATATTTGGTAATTTGTCATTGAATAATTATACCATATAATAATACTTACGTAGTGTAACCGTTAAATTGAATATGGTGAATTTTATTTGGATTTATTGTGGTTATTAATATGAGCAATGCTATTGAGACATAATTTGTTGACTTAATTCACTGTAAACTCCATCAAACATTAGAATTTGGTGCTGATTCAATAATTTCTATAAAATTACATCATTATGTTAATAAATTCGATCAAATTTTTAGGTCTAAATAATATTACTCTAATAATATAGAATTGGTAATTATTTTCAAGGGCAAAAAAAAAAAACGAGCTTCAAGTGTAATATGAAATTTTGGCGTTGGAGTGGGTTTAATCTACATCAATAGATGGTAAATTGTTATCTTGGTGTGTACAAAAGTATGATTTGATACCATAGCATGGTAAGTTCTAGATCTATTTAAATACACTTTTTTTTTTTTGCTGAATAGATTATTCACGAAGTATCGATGAGAGACTCACCTTATATATAATAGGTCATACTTGTATTCATGTTAGATAATCTACTATAAAAAATTGAACTAAAAATATATTAAAGAAAATATCACCTATTGTATGTTGCAAATTTGCATATATTTTTTTTATCAAAGTTGCAAATGTATATTGTTATGGACTAGTATGTTGCAATAATGAGGGACTTATGCTGTTTACCTGCATGCAGGTACTCATAGAGGAATTGTAACGCCATTGATCCCTACATTAATGACAAGAAGAAAAAAACATTAATTGAGGTCATGAAGATGGACAAAGTTATTTAATTTGGGAAGGGTGTACTCCCCTGTGGTATCTTTTGGCAACTGGTCTTTGCAATTGGCAACTATCACTTTGCTCCAAATTAGTGTGGATGGGGAACTTGTTTGTGCTTGGAATCGGGTAAAGTATGTTTAAAATATGTATACATATTTTTTTATGTGTGTATATAAAAAAATTAACTAAAATTTCACATGGATTACAGCAAGAAGTTTAGGTTGACTGATAAGGTTTCATCCACTCCTCTAAAGATTATGACCTTGTAAAGGTGGTGCCTGAACTTGAGTCCCTTCTTCTTTTTGGGCTCTTGAAATATCTATATGATGTTTAGTAAAATATGTTTAAAAGACTTTTGCATTGGAAATGGACTTTTGATGTCGATGCCAAAAATACGTTTTCGTTTAGTGAAAATAGATTTAATAGCATATAGTCACATCCCTTTCGGTTATTTATTTCTATATTTTTAAAAATAATAGGACATATATTAAAAATTAGTTATATATGATAGATCTCACTTGAATTTTAATAGTAAGGATTGATCAACCAACAAACTTGACAAAGAGGCTCAAAACTTTGCCAAAAAAGTCATGTGGAGAGAGATCAAGGGTATGTTCTTAGTAACTATGTAAGGTGTGTAGAGAGAGTCATATCTCATGTGGAGAAGATCAATGGTATGCCCTTAGTAACTGTGTAAGGTGTGTAGAGAGAGCCCCCTCTAATGTGGAGAAGACTTACAATTTATGAGCACATAGTCTTGGTTGAGGTAGTGGCGTGATGTGATAGGTGACTAGTCCTTCGGAGTGAATAGCTACAGTTAAGGATTGGTACAATCAAAGATAGTCTTTGCACGGGAGGATTCCTACAATAGATTTAGATAGCGATCCTTATGATGAACGACCTGAAAATAGCCAAGAAAGGGTTAGGAAAGGGGCTGAGTGAACACCCAGCTTGTCCCCTCCGAAACTTAAATCAGTATCAACTTGGAAGCTTCCGCACAGTGTACTGGTTTTTCTAGGTGAAAATTGTGTACCTTTATCCATTTTTCTGAGGGGTATTTATACTTGAAATAGCAATGAGTGCAATGACTTTAAGTCTCTTCTCAGCATTTAATGTCTGACACTCTTTCCCATGCGCAATTAATGTTTTCCACTCAAACTTTCGCATCTTTAAAGTTCGGGATACAGGACAAGCGCTCGGCTCCATGTCGAGAACTCATGGTTATCCTTAAGGAACTTTAGTCCTTTTGAACGACACCAGACACCTACTCACAAGGGTTCAATGCCCGGGGAACAGTGCCTCGGGGTACTCTGAGGAGACCCACTTTGCGTGATAGCCATTAATGCCAAACAACCATGACTCGCAGGCCTAGACTTTTGAGGGTGAAGACGGTCATTAATAATCACTAGAAACAGTCACAGCGCCATAAATAAGATGTCAAGTCATATTAAATGGTGGTGTCAGGATGTGTACTCGGCTCTGCTCCTTAGCATCTCTTGAGCTTCACAACTGCTATACTTTTACACGTGTCAATCTGGGGGCCACTGAGCCACTTAGAGTTCCGCCAACTGCCCCATAGCCTCCATTCTTCTTGCGGCATAGGACACGTGGCATGAGGGGATTGGAGGTTAGTTGGGCACGCCTATTCAATAGAGGCAGTTACTTGCACGTCTACCGCCGTTTCTTTTCAAATTCCCTAATGATGAAGTGCCCTTTCGATTCCCGCCTTCATAGCAAGCTATAAATAGAAGATGTTTAAGTCATTTAAGAACTTTTCGATTCTGAGCTTTCTTCTAGCAATCAACCCCCGAGTGCTCTGCTTCTAGCTCCCAAGTACTCTTCTATAACCTTTCAAGCGCCTTCCTTGAAGATCCTCCACTTGTAAGTACTTCCCTTCCTTTAAATTTGTTTCTCATCTCTTATTCTACATTTATTTTATACCCTATCAATGGCCAGAATTTCCATAACAGTATTTAGAGAACCCATTAGAGTTGGTGACAATTGTAGGTTGAGGATGACCGAAGTGAAAGAAACCAACATCTAGGCTTTTAGGGAAAAAATAGAATTCCCGAGCCCCTTTTACCTTCCCCTTTGACCCTTGATGCCACAGTAGGGAGATAGGGAGCGTAGAGATGACACCTTTTTATACCAAGGCCATCATGGAAGGCGGAGTTACCTTATCTCTTCATCCACTCTTGCTGAGGATGTTGATATAGTTGAGCTTGTTCCCCCTCCAGTGTGGGGTCAATTTCTTTACGATCATTATAGGAGTGGTAGCCTTAAATGCTCGGCTTGGGTTGAACATAGGGGTGGATGAAATCCTGTTTTGCTACGACTTGCACTTAGTCGCTGGCGGCAAGTACTACCTCAAGGCCCGGGACACCGCAATGTACTAGGTGACTCACATGCCAGACTCGGACAAGGGGGATGCTCAAGATCTGATCATGCTTGGCGAAAGTTAGGAGAAAGGAGATGGGTAAACTTTGAGGACTTGGTGAAAGTTTGGACTCACCGCCCAGAAGATCCTTTTGCTCGGTCTGCGTACGTTCTCCTCGGCTACCATCCAACTTATTCCAGGTTCTCTCAAATCTCTGCACCTTTCAATCCTTCAATTTGGGAGGACCGTTCTTCTTTGGACAAAGAGGAGGAAAACCTTGAGCAAGACCTCGAACGAGACTCCTAGAACACCCATTCCGAGCATATTCTCCCTGAAGATATGTTCAATCTACCACCCCTCAACGTTGTAACGATAAGAGGCTGTTGCCGCAGCAAGGAGAGCCCATCTCTCGGGACTTGTCGGGCTATCGAGTACTGCGTCGGTCATCCCTCCGTCGACTTTGCCACGTCTGGACCCACCACCACCTCCATGCCCTCAACCATCCGGGGTCCCCGTTATCTAGCTAAGAGACCAGGACCCACATCACCAAGTCCCCCCTCGGGTGATTAGCAAGGGGATTGACGAAGCCAGGAGACCGAGGGGGCTGAAGAGCGTCGTAAAAAATGCCGACACAATGCCCAGGGCCTAGTCACCTCTGCTGAATGGGTTACCCAGGCCGAGACTAGAAACGGACGCCCTGTCTTGGAGGCGGATTCTATTCTCTAGTTCCGTAGCATAGCGTTTGCTATTGCGGGGACTTTCCAATTCGAGATCAACATGGCCGTTTATCAGACCTATGAGGATAGTTGGCTTCCTTTGAGTTCTATCTAGAGCTACATGGTGGTAAGTGCGCTGTTCATTTGTTCTCTGCTTTACGTACTCGGTAAATTCTGACTTAGGTATTTTCCTATTCCCAAGCTTGCCAGCAAATGGGGGCTGTTGTGGACCGTTTCTAGGAGTACAAACAAGAGGCGAAGGACACCGAGCAAGCCCTTGCCGCCAAGGATGAACACGTCCGAGGGGTAGAGAGGACCCTTGTCTTGCGCTGACTTTCTTCTTCAAGAATCACAGTAGCAATATTATCAAAGACTAATATTTCTAGAGTGTTTGTTAAGTTGATGATGAGTTGATCATAGAAATCAGATAGACTTTGAAGTAGAATTTCAGCACGTTCACCTGTCTCTATGTTATGCCCCGTTGTTGTGAGCTGTGAAAATAAAGTGTTGAGGGTGTTGATGTGGTCAGTCACAGTCACCGAAGTTGACTCCATCATTCGGAGAGTGTAAATCCTTTTCTTCAAGGATATTTTGTTATGTAGTGATTTGGCCTCGTACAATTTTGTCAGCGTATCTTATATCTCTTTTCCTGTCTTTTTCACTGCCACACTTGACAATACTCCATTGGCTAGTGCTAGATGCAAATTAGCAATAACATTGTCATCCATCTCGTTCCACTTGTCGTCGTTAAGAATCTTGTCGGGCCTATCTCCAATTGCCGCCAAGCAGTTATCTTTTCTCAAAACTGCTTTTATTCTCATTTTCCATAATGAGAAATTATTCTCATTAAACTTTTCTATTTTGTACTTCGTCACCATTGTTGAAGATGCCTCTTTTCCACTAACTGGGTCTGATAGTAGCACAAAAAAAATCGACTATAAACCTCACTCTAATACCACTGTTAGGAAGTCGTGGGTACGGGCACACAATTACAACTAAAGTAGAAACTATAAAAATGAGAATTCTTTGTGAAAATTCTGCTCTAAAATGGGATACACAATGACTCAAAACACTTCTACAATTTATAGGACTCTCCTATCATGTACTTAGATAAGTACGCAAACCTAGATAATAAATAGATTCATGAATGACCATTAGACTTCATACATGAATATTCCTAATGACTCTTAAACTGCATACATGTACCAAATCACTTAATTTAGAAGCAATTGCTTCGTTAACCAAAATGACTTTATTGACAACATCCTTCGTATGAGCCCAATATCTGAGAGATGTTTCTTGCTTCTCTTTAATTGGATTAATGAGTTTTTTCGAGTCAACCTCTAGTACAATATCATAGCACATCTATTCCATAGCAAATTTGGTAGTTCTGCAGATCACAAATGCTTCCACATGTGCTACAAAAGAGGATAAAATGTACATTGCAACGGTGGATCCCACTAATATTATTTGAGTGTTTGAAATAGAGAAAAATATAATTGAGTTGGTGATTGTTCTTAACTTTAATGGTTACAAAAAGCATATTAAAGTCTAAAAATATGACAATAAAATACAAATTCTAATAAATTTTGGGAATTAATTTCCCTTAAACCCAACGATAACTAGCAGCTTTGGACTCTCAGTTATTCACTTTTTGTTTTTGGAAAAATACTACATAAAGTAAATAAAATTTAAATATATATTATTCCTTAGATGAGCGTGGGATGAGTGGGTCTAACTAAAAGAATTGATAAAATTCACTCATCTAAAAGATGATATACATTTAGATTATAATTTTTTAAATTTTGTAACATTTTTTTTCCTTATCTCACATTCATCTCGAGAAAGACACACAAATTGTGCTTTTGTGCCAGAAATTACAAAATCCACTAGATGGAAAGAAAATGTGCTTTGAGAGGCCACTCAATCTCCCTTTTATCTCATGGAGAAAATGTTGATCGTGCTTGGAATACCTCTCGGAACCAGACCTAGCTAGGCTAGTATAGTGGTCAACCACCAAACCCTAATAGAGACTGCAGGACTTGAACTCCTAACCTCTAGGTGAGGAGTATGACCTACCCCTTTTGATCTTTTAATAAATCCCTAAAGTTATTACATCAAAAGCAAAACGACAAATCGAATACAATCACCAAAACTAATAACATTGAAATGAAGAATATATTACAAAAAGGAGAATTTTACACTTCAATCCTCTAATACCCTTCAATTTATGAGTCCAAATTCTTCAAATGTACCTTTAAACCCATAAAGATTTTGAAGCTTAACTCTTCTCGTTCCTTGTTTTCCTCCCTTGTGACCCCCTTCAACTAGTACAGACATCTCTGCTTTCCTCAAAAAGTATGAAGACTGAGAAAAAACTGTTTACTTAAAGTTGGTGCATGACACTTATTAATATCGAGGCTTCATTAAGTCAAATGTTTGTGCTCCGAAGACCACCTCCTCTGCATACCCCCCTAATGCAGTCAATGTTATATTTCAATGCAACCACTGATGACTTCAAGCTCTGCTCACCACTTCCTTCCCAAAGTAAAAATGTCTGCGTTTTGTTCTTGGAGTTTCACAATCCGAGAACTATGTAGTAGACTAAAGTGATTGGTAGAGCTATCAGCATCCCAAACATGACCCTGCAATTCAAACAAAATCAAAGTCATTTTGTTAATAAAGATAGAATTTTGTACAAGATTTGGGTAACATTCGGTAACTTTTTTTTTAAGTACGTACTTGCATATTTCAAAGGGCGCTCGCCTTTGTATTTTAGCTTACTCCCTTTCTCAAATTTAATCCCATATATAATAATACTTATAAAAATGTATTATTTATACAGTAATTGAATCTAGAAAAATTTTAAACTAGTAATTATTCATCATTTTTATTTACAAGGCATTTTGTTCTTGTGCTTAAAAACGTCACCAAATAGTACATCAACTTAGGAATTTTTTTCTTCTGGGTGAGTTTCTCTTACGCAGTGCTGAGAATGGCTGGATGAACATTGTACTCTTTAGCAAACACAAATGGAACAATCCCTTGTGGAAGCGCAGCCTGTTGGAGAAGAAGAATATGTCAGAGGGGGAAGTGTTTTTTGAAACATACATATACTAGAATGCTTGCAAGTGAGATGCATCTATGTATTAAATATAACAGAAGCTGCATGCTTCAATCATGGACATCATATCATGCCTCTCCTCGTTTCAGACATTTTTTCTTAATAAAATTTTCAATCATTTCCATCAAAAGAGAAAAATAATAATCATGGACATGGACATGGATGATTCTGCAAAGTATACCCTTTAATAATATGGTAATTTTAAAAAATTTGACTTGGTCTCTCAAAATATATATTTTTTGAATGTAAGAGAGATGGACTAGATAACAAGGTAGTATTAGAAATTGTGGCACACATGATGCTAGTGCAAAACATATTCATTAGTAATATCATAAAAAAATAGTAAAAAATGCAAAAGGTTTGTGTGATTACGAGATTCATGTAAAGGTTAGATATATGCAACTTTACCTTACATGTGGAGAGGTTCTATGACGTAGACCAAAGACACTTAAATCACAATAATACAACGTCACTACTACACCAATACGCAATCTTTGATTAAATATTGAAAAAGAATTATTACATAAGTTATATTTTTGTTTTATATGAGTAGAATAGAGAAAATAGAAAAAGAGACGATTAAAATGAATGGTTAATTATGTGTAAAAAAATCAAGTGAAAGGTGAAAATAGTGAGTTAATACGTAGCTAAGAGAGAAACAAGAGAAACAATTTCGCTTTTTATATATATATATATAGTAATAGATTCTTAAAAAAGGATTTAACTACCTGTACAATTGCAACATGGAGAAGAGGACCACGGAGGCCGACGGCGATGGAAGCCGCGGCCATAACCGCCGGGCCAATGAGGAACCTTACGGCCATGGCGAAAGAAGCCCTTGCTTTCCCACATGCGATTATGTTGGTTTGGAGAGCCATAAACAAACCTTTCAAATACAACCATCAAATTCAGAAAACCCCAAAAATTAATCAATACAATTCCAACTACCTTATTCAATGTTCGACCATTAGAGCATTATAAACCATCGATGCCCACCGGTTTGGGACCGCTACAAACAATGTTGTTTGGACCCATGGGTCTGCTAGGTCATTACTGATGGTGCTTTTTGTCGCAGATGAGCAGGGGGGTGTGTAACCGGTGATGAAAGTGATGGATCTGAGCTGTATGGTTCTCTTGTTCAATAGTAGAATATTCAAGGGAGTTAGGGGGAATGTAAACAGTAAGAAATATAGTGGTTCACCGGCTCTGGAGCTCGGCTAGTCCACTCTCCAATGGTGGCTCTTGCCCTCTTTTCTTTATTGATCACTTTTTTGTTTTTTCAGTACAGTATGAGAATAACTAGGGTTTTTGCGTGGCTCTCTCGCCTCTAAGGTTGCCTTCTCTCGAAAAAAAATGGATCTCCCCTTCCCCACGAAGGCCTTACCTAATATTTGTAGCGTGATCCCTATCTCTAAGGGATACCCGGCGAGATCCCCTTCCCTCTCTCGTGGGATTCTCCTTTTAATTAGGAAGGGATCGTGGCTGATTGAGATTTCACGCCTTGATTGTCGTTTCCTACTGCTTTGGGAACGCTTGCCATTGGCCAGTCGTTCACTCCATATTTCTTCTATCACCTTTCCCGGACCGAGCTCTGGGTCGGCTCCCTTGAGCTCAGGATTCCCTAACCGACCTCCCCTCCGGATTGACCTCTTGGTCTGAGCACATACTTAGAATACTTTCTGGGTATCATCAGTTGCCCCCCAGCCTTTGGCTCAAGTGAACTTGGGCAAGGGCTGACCTGCCCTATAACCGAGCTAGACCTGCACGTGGTTGGTCTTGAAGTGCACGTGAGTTAGTGCCTTTTGGCGGCTTTTACTCATCATGTCTCCCTCGATTCTTGCGCATGTTCCAGCCCAAGTTTTCTCAAGCTTTAAATGCTCGAACGGCTATCAGATCTGCCATTTTCACTGTTCAACTTATGTTCCAACCTTCGGCTTCCTCCTCCTTTCATTCTCCGATTTCTGTCCCGTGGTTTTCTACTCTCTTGCTCTCGATTCGCGTTTTCCAGGTTCAATTTGAAGCTTTGTGTAACCCCTCTTCTTCAGATTTCCTGCTTTGGACCGCTGTTCGTTGTTTAGGTACACCCTTTTACCCCTTATTTTCAGTTTTTTGCGTTCTGGATCCCTCAAATCCGAGGTGGTTATTGCATTTTTGAGCTTTTCGGTTCTTCTATTTCTGGAATAGGGATTTTTGCTTATTGCCCCTTCCTCATTTTGTGGATTGGGACTCTATTGTGCGAATTCTTGCCCTCGGAAGTCATTGTGCCAGCCATGGGGCCGTTAGAGAGTGTCTGACACACCCCCCTCCTCTCTATCGTTCTTTCAAACTTCCCTACTCTTGCCCAAACATGTCTGCTTCTTCTGGAGCTACCCGTTCCTCAGTTTCCCTCCAAGGGGATAGGTCTGTCGATGAGGATACCGACTTAGGGGATGTAGGTCTAGAAATTGATAACTTTCCTGGTGTTGAGGCTGTGGATTCTGCGGTCGATACCGAGGAGCCTCCCCTCCACATCTTCCTCCCTGCCTCCTAAGCCTGACAAAGACAAAGGCAAGGTAGGTGGAATTGGGGTTATTGATAGCTCCACGTACCTAGGGGCCGCCTACAAGCATGCCAGGCTCGAGGGCCCTAGTGACGAGGTACCTGGTTTGATGAGGGCCTATAAGGCTCGTTATGGATTTCCTCCCGGAGTTGAGCCCTGGTGTC
>CM042199.1:7132436-7211220 GCA_023539305.1 Ilex asprella
TAACCACATATTTAGACTAGTCAAAGTTTTATCTTAGGGGACCAAGGTACAATGTGTATACATGCACTTGGAACCATTACCTAAATAAATAACACATGTTGCTCAATACTTTTTGGTTTGCACTATCATGCTTTTCATCACCTACATGGTTATTGACTTCACACTATCGCAATTACCGACATAAGTTATAAGTTATATGAATAGTTGTTTCGTCTGGTTACCCACCTCTGTCGTTTTGTTATATTTTCTCGCAAGTTACGATTAGTATTAAGTTCATGTCAATTCAAATAGTTCAGGTGGCATTACGAGGAACTCAATAGTAAAAAGGATGGATTGAGATATAGATCGATCATTGTTTAAGGATAAAAATTGTAATATTTGCTTGTTTTTCTTACACACATAGACAAACAAATACACTTATTAATGCATTTGCTTCTTGCAATGAAGGAGAAAGGGTAGTAGATGCAATTCCTGGCCAAAGGAACAAACATTGAGTGCATATCGTAAATAAGGGCCGTATGTAAATCAGGGCCTAGGCGAAAATTTCACATGGGGTTTTATTAATATTATGTTTATTAATATATTATTTTTAATTATTATAGTTTAATTTTTTAGTTAAAATATATTTTTTTTAGATGCAAAATATTGATCAAGTTCTTATATTTCTCAGTAGATAATATACTTAATTTATTCAATTTTAATAAATCTTTCTCAATAGATAGTATCGTTAATTCAATCTTATCAGTTAAGCTTATCGGTAATATTGTTCAAAAAAACAAAATTAAGCTTTGAACAAGTAATTTAATGGGGCCTCAAAAATTTTGACTTAACCAAGTATAGAGTAACTTTAGACCAATAAAATTAGATATTAATTCAAAATTTTAAAATGTGGGACCTAAAAATTTGGATAATATCTAAAATATAAACAAATATTAGGCCTATTATACTAAAGGGTAAATTTTGGGGGGCCCTCTAAAAATCGGGTTTAACCAAGTGAAGAGCAATTGTGGACCTAATGAAATTAGATATTAATTCGAACTTTAAAAATTTGGGACCTAAAATTTGGATGATATCTAAAATACTATATATATGCCTACTTTACTAAAGGGGTAAATTTTTTGAGGCCCTCTAAAATTTGTGCTTGATAAAGTCAAGAATAATTTTAAACATAATAAAATTAGATATTGCTTTGAACTCTTAAAATTTGCAAAAATTTAGATCACATATATAATACAAAAAAAAAAAATGGCTATTATACTAAAAAAAATTGTGGTGACCCTCTAAAATTTGGGGCCCTAAGCAATCACCTTAGTTACCTATGCCTAGGGTAGGCACTGGGGTCACTGCCCATAAATTTACTTCCTTGTGCGGAGTGATGATTTTGCACAAGGTCTAACATTAGTTCAGTATGTGAGCAAGTAGTACTGCGATGATCTACAGGAACAACTGGGATATCAAAAAAAAGATACGACAAATAATTCCTTTGCGACAATTGCAACCAAATGCACAAAGTTTTAAAATGAAATTTAGTTGTAGGACATTTATATTCTCAAATTGCTTCATATATCATTAGGAATGTGATATAGAACAAGTAACAACTGATTTCATTTCAAGAAGACCGTCACGCGTCCAAAGTCCAATGAAATGCCAAAAAGTGATAGTTTATGCAAAATGGATCAAATTTGGAATTGATTGAGACCAGTGGTGTTTGATCTGAATCGGGCCAACAATCAAAATTCATCTCTTTGTCATGAGCTCCTTTAATTTTAGGTCAAATTCTATTGTTCAAACCCCCAAAACCTCATTTTTGTCGTTTTAAGAAAAAATTCAAAATTCAATAACAAATTATAAAAAATTTTGAATTCTGTGCCTTCAGTTTGTTAGACTCCAGACGACACGTGTTTTTATATTTATTAGTTAAATTATAATTTTTCTTTCATAACGGAGACGATTAAGATTTTGGTCATTTCTATATATATTGTCCTATATAATATGAGTTGCTTATTAAATCAACAATAATATTCAGAATTATTCAGTTACTTTTCTTTGTAGATTCAGCGTGATTCATGTTCTATACACTTGGAAACGATATTTTCTTTGTGTCCATGCTTTACTGTTGTGTCAGTACTTTGCTAAAAATCCTATTTCCTCATATATTGCGGCTACACGATGTGTCTGTCAATCACTTTGTCCCCACATTTTTAGCTTTTGTGGTTTTACATTATCTTCTCCTGTTTCCCTCTTGGAACAGCATTTTCATTTCCTTTTATATACAACCATCATGGGGTCCTCTCCAGATAGATTCCTTCCCACCATGGAAAGAGCTAAATTGAACTCAACATACGATAGGAATGTGTATGATTGGTAATCATTATTTAATTAAGAACATTATGAGACTTGGACTTGTACGATCGATATTTTTAATATTTAGAGAATGCATATGAATAAGGTTTGAGAATTATTTAGATTGAATGACGATGAGCGAATTATTTTATTTTAGTGTGTAAATTTAAATGAGTAAGCTTGAATGTGGCCTAATTTTATTATTTTATGCATGCTAGTGCATAGGGAACTAAGTGGGTGGCAAGCATATAATATTAACTTATTGTTTATAAATATACTTGCTAATGTATGTAATAATTGGATTAAAGGCTAGTAACATAGATTATTAGGTGTACTATTTATTTGGATATGAAAATATACATATACATATATATATGTGTGTGTGTGAGAGAGGACACATGTATTGGTGCATGCATCGGTGCACTCTCCACAAAAGTAAAGTAAGGAGATATACATATATATATATATATATATATATATATATATGCACATAAAGACATGCAAAGAATACAATGAGTGCACTCTCCACTGAGAAAAAAATTGTGTGGGTGTAATTTAGAGGGAGTGGGAGTGGACGGTTAGAGGGAGAGGGAGTGGGCACTCCATTAAGACTTACAGACAAAAAAAACAAAGGACTCTCTTGAACCATTTGGGGATTTTCGGCTAAGAAAACAAAAAGCTAAGGAAAGCTCTCCAACTCGGAGGTCTCGGCCAGGGAAAGGAACGAAAAGAATGGAACTTTAAAGTGGAGCTTGGTGGTGGGTTTAATGGTGGTCCTTGGGGGTGTAGGAAGTGGGTACAAATGGTAAGTCACGTAATCTACCTTCTCTCCTTTTAAATGTATAGATGAAAATTTGTAGTGTATGCATTTTGGGTATTGCATGTAAGTTAAGTGTGATACTTGTTGAGTATGAGTAGCATTGAGTGTTGCCTGAAGGCTTAGCTTGATGCTTGTGTCAATGTGGAAGCATAACTAGAGTCATGGCATGAAATATAAAGAAAATTATGATTGTTGTGTGTGAGGTGGGTTTCGGCCAAGAAATGAAATATATTGGTGGGTAGCCTAGAAATCTTGTGAATTGTTAATCGTCCCTTGAACTCTCATAAATCCATGGGTATGAATTAGTTAGAAGAAAGCATGTGATTTTATGGTTTCATGGAAAAATGAAGTAAATTCAAGTATATTTTTAGTATGTTTATGATTTTATGAGCATGGTTGAATTTGGAGTAACTTGTATGAATATATCAATTTAATTGATTCGAGAAGAATAATTCAACTAATGCGAGTAGATTAACTTATTTGATATGAATAGATATTATTTTATTTAATTAGAATTAATTAAAAAAATTCGGTTTGAATAAACTCATTCTTACTTAAGCAATATTATATATTAATGCCAATTGCGTTGGTAAATTTGAGTGTACCAGATCTAAAGGCGAACACCTCAAAGAATGCCACACTCAAAGTTTTGATCAGATAGAATTTCACGTAAGGTAGGTGTGTTATCCTATATTCTCTTTATTGATACATATTTAAATTTAGTTTAAATAGTTGTTTTATGATCTCTTTTGAGATTTAATAATTGAGTGGTGTAAAATTTGGGTGACAGAGATGGTTTAAATGACGGAATAAGCCTTCATGGCTTGGATTGATTGTGTGATGAAATATGTGCATGCGTTTCGAGTTGTACCGAATTCATTTGCAAGCATGATGCATTCCTATGATGAGATAATAATGTGAGTGTGAGTCATCAAAATGGCGAGAGTTACAATGAGAGCGTGAACCATAAAATTGTTTGAGAATATTACAAATGCACAAGTTGTCCATAAAATAAAAATGTCATATGAATCATTTTCGTGACGAAAGATATTAAGTTTCTGTATTGTCTTCGTGACTGGAAATATTAAGTGACTGTGAATGTCTATGTGACGGAAAAATATTAAGTATATGAATTGTTTTCGTAGCGAAAAATATTAAGTGATTGTGTGACGTCAACGTGACAGTAAATACTAAGTTTGTGTGTCATCTACGTGACAAAAAATATTAAATTTGTGTGTCGTCTTTGTGATGAGAAATATTAAGTGATTGTGTAACATCGACATGAGGGAAAATATTAAGTTTGTGGGTCGTCTTCGTGACGGAAAATATTAAGTGATTGTAGAACGTCTATGTGACGAGAATTACCAAAGTAGTTGTATATCTTCTATGTGACCGGAAATATTAAGTAGTTGTAAGTCACCTATAAGACAAGACTTAATTGTGTGAACAAAAATTAGCCTTGTGATTCGAGTTGATTAACAACGACATCTATATAACGAAATTAAATTACGTATCTAAGTCGTTTAAGTGACAAGAATGAGAAGAATCTATCTGACTAGAATCATTTAAGTGATGAGAATATGTATATGTCGGCTAAGTGATGAGAATTATTTGTGTAGCTTAAATTTTCTATGTGACCAGGGTACGCGCGAGGTATTCGTTGTGTGACATAATTTAATTATGTGAAAGTAACTATTTTAGCGATAAATTTTACCTATGTGATTTATACAAGTTTTGTCTATGTGATACATCCAAACAACGTGGAAGTGGTGAAATGTAATTTAATGTTAGTAATTGCAACGTGGTTAAGGTTGTTCCTAAATAAATAAAGTGTTTTCTTTATCTCTTGTTGTGCTCATGATTATTGATTGCATCCTTGCTCTCATTAATGGTCTCAATGACTTTTCAGGAAAAACACTAAAGACGAGAAGAGTCACCGCTGAGTTTAGAGGGTCGATTGAGATATAATCGTGGGGTTTTTTTTATGTCATTTAAACATAATTTGTATGTATATAAAGGTATCAGAGTTATGCAATTGTTGTTGGTTCTCCTCATCATTTTTGACAAATATTGTACCCCGAGTTGGGGTGTTACAATCAATCTCCTCAGCCACATCTCTTAAATCAGTATTGTCTTCGGCAGACATGTTTCCCATTAGAGAAATAGACGAACTCGTGGCTTCAGAAGAAGCAGAGAAGAAGCAGACATGAGTAGGCAAGAGAAAGGAAGTTTAAAGGACCTGTAAAAATAAGGAATCTCTGAAAAACACTATCTGAGGGTCAAGGGGTTAAGACACTAGCGACCAATGACAAAGATCCTAGTTGTAGAATAGGGGTCGAGAAAGAGGGGAATCGGATACAAGGTAGAGCCTCGATTCCTAAAATAGCAAAAATAAAAGGTCCAAAAGTGCAACAACCACATCAGGTTTGAGGGATCCAAAACGAAGAAATAAGCAAAGAGCAAAAGGCATCTCTAATCGAAGTTGAGCGGCTGATCGAAGCTCAGTACGAAAGCAAGCCTTGCCAAATCTTTTGAACCAAATCAGAGAAAGTGGCTTCCGGTGAAACCCTAAGAGCAATGACAGATTGGGGGAGACCAAAAATCACAAGAAAGAAGAGAGGAAAAAGCCTAGAAAGAGAATTCAAATGATGAAACGAGCAATTTCCCATCAGTGCAAAGGCATTTAAAGATTTCAGTACGTGGGTCTCTAAAGTAGGGAATGTGCCCGAAAAACGAGGGAAGAAATGATAGCCCGGAACCATAAAAAAAAATAAAAAAACTTGTTTGCGGGCCAATCAAGGACGACATGTGGAGGTCTACCTCAATTCTATCTCAATTCAGCCTCAGCTTAGCTCCTGCCCAAGCTCGCATGGGTCAAGGGCTGGGGGACAACGGATGATACCTGAAAAAAGTTCTAAGTATGAGCTCAGGAGATGAGGTCAGATAAGTTATCCAGAGGTCAGTGGTCCAAACCTAAAGCTCCCCTCAGATGAAGCAATTAAGAAAATGTGAAGGGAACAACTAGTTAGTGGAGGACGCCCACCGTGGGGCAATAGAAGGCTATAATCAAGGCACAAAAATCTCAACTAACTAGGATCTTCTCCCTAAGTCAAGGGAGACCCTACGAGTACAAGACGAAGATCTCGCTAGAGATCCCCTAGAGATGGGAATAAGACTATAAATGTTGTACAGTGCCTCTAACGTGGAGGAGAAACCCCAGTAGTATCAAAAACACTTTTTAAATCATTTAGATGTTAAATAAAGATCGAAGGAGCAAGAGACTCCATTAAAGAGTGGATTTGTTGAGCTCCATTCTAATTCCCTTGTGCAAACCACCCCACCCCCGAAGGATTGTCTCACAATTCATATGAGCCAAGTAGCTCAAATGAGAACAAACTCCCATACACCATCACTGCTCACTCACAATCTTTAACACCATCAGTAATGAATCAATATTGATGTTGTATTTTTTTGTGAATGAGCAGAATGAATGAATGTGTAAGTAAAACCGAATCTGAGCTACAAGACTTGTGACTATTAAAAATGAAATCCTTGGCAGTATGGGATGATTTGCATGATGAACTTATAGTGGTTTATTGGCTTAGGAGCTCGGCTAGTCCACTCTTCAATATAGACTCTTGCTCCCAAGATCTATATTAAATGGGAATGTGCTTTACAGAGGATTCTTGGTACAATCAGGGTCTTTCTCTTTGCAATGGAGGCCCTGTATAGTATTTATAGTGTTCTAAGGGATCTGCAGCGACATCTCTGCTTCTTCTTCGTAAGATCTTCCTTAATTCAAGGAGGGGATATTGGTTAGTTGAGAGTTTTATGCTTTGATTACAACTTTTCATTGCTTTAGGGGCGTCTACTACCAACCAGTTGTGTCCTTATCATTTTTTTTTGTTTTCCCTGGAGAGAGCTCGAGGTCTGGACCATTGAGCTTTGGATATCTTGTCTAACCTCCCTTTCCGAGTTTATCTTTACCTAAAAATTGTTTACAGGCATCATCAGTTCCCCCCAACCGTTAGTCCAAGCAGGTTTGGACAAGGGCTGAACTGTGCCAGAATCGAACTGAACCACACGTTGACCTCAATTTGTGCATTAAAGGGTTCCTTTTGACCGTTTTCAGTAATCATGTCCTCCATGATTCTTGTGCATGTTTTGTCTCACGTACTCCGAGCTTTAAATGCCCTCATGGAGAAAAAAACTACCTCACCTCCCTGTTCAAACTTATTCCCTATTCTATCTCTTTCACTTTTCGGCCATTCTGGCTCCTTAATCAATTGGTGTATTCAGATTTTCTTCCAAAATTTGACTTTCTATGGTTCGATTCAAAGGTTTGCAAAGCTCACTATTCGATTTTCGTCTCGGGCTTCAGTTCGTTGCTCGTTCTAGACTAGGTATGCGCCTTGGCTCTTGTACACTTTCTCGTTTTGGATCCCTTGAATCTGAGGTGGTTTCTTTATTTTTGGGCTTTTAGATTCTGTTACTTTAGGAATTGAGGTTACTCCCTTTCTCGACTTGCCCTTTTCTTGGACCCTTACTCCACAGTGCGAATATTCCTCGTTGGATGCTATTGTGTTGCCCCCAGGACCCTTAGAGCGTGTTTTGTGAATATCCCTCCTCTTTATAGCTCCTTCAAACTCTCTTTCTATTGACCATTCGTGTTTGCTTCTTTTGAAGCCACTCCTCCATCTGTGTCCCTCATGGGAGACATGTCTGCCAAAAAGGATGTCGACCTAAGAGATGTGGGTGATGAGATTGATAACTTTTACGATGTCGATTCCGTTGAAGTCGAGGAAAATACTGAGGAGCCCCCCTCATCGTCTTTCCCAATGCCCAAGAAACCTAATAAGGGCAAAGCCAAAGTAAGTGAGGTAGAGACCCTTGGCGGTGCTGAGGTGGCTGTCTACAGAGCTGCCGAGGTCGTAGGTCCTAGTGTGGTTACCCCTGTCTACATGAAAGTTCTAGCCGGTCGCTTTGGTTTCCCTCCTGGTGTACAGTACCGAAGCCCGGATACATATACCATATTCGCTTCCCCTATTCCTAAGAAAATATGTTTTTTCGTGTGGCCGGTTTCAAGAACGGCCTTCGCTTTCCCATGCACCCATTTACTAAGAGTGATCTGCAACATTTTAACGATTGTTCTGCTCAGTTTTCTCCCAACTTTTGGGGCGTCTTGGTGGGTTTCCTCGTTTTCTTTAAGAAACATAAGCTTAGGGTTCCCACTGTTCCCTTGCTCATGGAATTTTTCAACGTTAAACATACCTCCTCCGATGATTTTTTGTATATCTCCAAATGAACAAAAGATAAATTAATTATCTCTAACCTCCCAAGCTCTCACAAGGGCTGGAAAAAAAAATTTTCTATGTGTAGGGCAGACAGTGGGAGTACAATCCCGTGGACATTTCAGATACTCTTCCAATTCCACGGGCCTAGAATGCCTCTAACAACTTGGGTAAGTCCTCGTCTGAACGAGCTAAGGTCATCTTTGATGGCTTTCCGCACTGACCTCTTTTTGCTTTCTTTGCCTTTCAAGTATCCGCCCTAAACTCAGTGCTGAGGATAGGCGGGTTTTACGGACCTTGGAGAGTTACAATTCAGAGAAGCACTCTGAGCACATTAAGCCTTGGGTTCTCATATCACAAGGGTTTAGTCTTTTAGAGGTGATGATCGAGACTCCCATTCTGATCTCTATCGCTAGTGTGGAGGAGATAGCATGTGATATTTTCTTCATTAATTTCCTCATTTTTAGCTCTTCCTTTTTCTTTTGACCTGCTCATTTCTAGTTTCCAGGCACATCCTTAATACAGCCTACCCCAGAAGAACTTTGGGCTAAGGTTGCTCAGTTAAAGAAGAGCTGAAGTGGGGGCAAACGTAAGGCTGAGGTTGGTTCCAATAGTAACCCTGTTACCCGAGCCAAGGTGCAGCGATTGGGTGTACTCTTCACCTCTCCTAGTTCAACCCAAATGGTACCCATTTCGACAATGAGTACTCTGCAAGTTATAGAAACCTCTTCCCCTCAAGGGACCCTGTCAATTTTTGGGAAAGGTCCTGAGAAAGACGCGGCTTCCCCTACCTCGTCTGAGGTTGAGAGAGCATTGGAGCTGATCCCTCGTGTTCAGTCTGCTTCTGATTCTCCCAAGCCATTTGAGAAGCTCTCCTAGTTACCTTCTGCAAGCTCCAAGATTGAGAAAGGGAAACATCTGAAGACCGAGAGATGTGATGACTCTTTTTTTGACAATGTTAAGCTTGCTGCTAGTGCCATTACTTCTATCGTTTCTAACTTCGATGTTCAAAGGGCTGCCACAATGCCTCTTGAAAGTTCTATCAATTCAGCCTTTTACGGAACTACCGTTGTAAGTCTTAATTCTTGTTTTACTCCAATTTCACTTCGGGCCATTATTTTATGCTGATTCTCTCTTTATAACTATTCCAAGTTGGCCATACATGTGAAGGGTTTGATGAGTCAAATTCGATCTTTGGAAAGCTTCGCCAAGGTGTCAAAGACGTTTGAGTTTAAAGTCGCAGAGTTGTCCTTTGCTAACAATGAACTTCAACCTCAAATCCAGGGCCTCTAAGAGCAAGTGGAGATGCAAGATTCTACCATCAAGAACTTAGACATAAAGAAAGAGAAGGCTGAGGGTGAAGGCGAAAAAGACCAAAGAGGAGCTTAAGAGGGTCACAGAAGAGTTTAGGCTCAAGACAAATGCCTTGGTCAAGGCTATCTAGGAGACCTTTGAGGCTTTGGGTGCTTATAACAGCATGAAAAAGGAATACGCAATGTTGGTAGAGGTGAACAATACTCTTCAAAATGAGCTCGAAGTGAAAAGAGCTGCTACTCGAGAAAAAGATGAGTTGATCGTCAAGTTGAAAGATGATGCCATCACCAAGTGGGCCAAACGATCGATTGTTTTTAAGGTAAAAGCTAAAGAAACATATCCTGACCTAAATTTTGACTTCGAAATCCCAACTGAGGAGAAGTCTGAGGCACTTGATAACGAGGCTAGTACCTTGGCCCTTCTGTTTCTACGGTAGCTCCTGAAGGTACTTAGGCACCTATTCCATCAACTGAGGTCATGACTCAATATGCTCTTTCTTTTTCAGTCACCCTTATAACTTTTACCTCTGAAAATGTCCTAGTTTTTGTGACTACTGAGCTCTTTGCTCCACCTTCTATCATCCCTGTTGTTATCTCTTTCTTAGTTGACTTGGTGGAAAGAGCTCTTATTGAAGTTGAGGTTCCTGTCTTGGGCTTTTTGAGGCTTCTACTACCGATCTGCCAATCTCTTCTCCTGCTCCTGTCGATACCTCAGCCTCTGAACAACTGGACTCCTCTTCTGTTCCTCCTTAACAAACTTAGAATTTTTTACTTGAATATACATATATATTTTTGTTCACAAATGTGCTATTTTTTTTATACTGATGTAACTGTTGAAGACACCTTTGCTTTTGCATTTGCTAAACACAATTTGTTAGTTCCTGAGTTAATGCTATTGATGTGTTATGTTTGCTATTTTGATCTTGCTTTGTACTCCCCTTTCTTTGAGGAGTCCTTCAGGTCTCCTTGAAGCAAACGAGTCTAGAGTATCTCTAGGAGGCCCCTTCATATTGTTTAGTTTCCTCAAGAGGCCATTGGATGATATACTTGATATTCCTCATAGTGACAAGAGGTTTGCTGGATTTGGCAAAGAGAGAATAAAACCTGATTTAGAGGTCCTGCATAGGTATATCTGTGGAGGCCATGTTGCTACATACATGAGAACTTTGATGAAAGATGATCTTGAGAAGTACCAATCCCATTTTAACCAGATTATGAGGAAGGGTCTTGAGAAGATGTATTAGAAAGTCCATGCAGCTGAACGGTCTAACCTTTTAATCCAAGGAAGTTAGAGAAGTCTCCATAAGAGCATAAGCGGCGTAACCTAAAGAAACTTATTCATAAATGAGGGGAGATTATGTGACTAGGCTTTGCTCCAGTTGGGTTATAAATTTTTTAGCCCGAATTTGTGTTTGCCCTGAACTGCTTTGATCAATCTCTAAGGTCTTCTTGCATTGATCTTAGCCCTCACCGACTCTTTCTTTATTGCATGTTCTCGCCTATTTTCCAAAAATTGTAACTGTTATTATAATTTTGGAAACTTAAAGGACCATCGTCTTTACTTTTCGTGTGTTTCTTTGTTTCTTTAAAACTGGTATTTCTCTGAAGTCTCCACAACTTCTGGGATTACTTACAGATCTTGGAATCTTTTCTTCTTTCTTGGTCTTGTCTCCTCTTGAGTTCCTGATGGCTGCCGCTGTTTCATCTGTGTTCAAGGAACGAACTTCTTTTGGGATTGACTAGAAGTGGAAGTCTCATTTCTTAGCTCCTTCAACAATGACTTTTTCAGATTTGGAAACGGTCAAGAGGCAATTCTTCCCTTATTGGGATTTGCCTCTGTGAGTTCCAAACTCAGATGAGCCTTGTAATTATATTTCTCGAGGACAAGTCTGCTTGTTTGCAGGTGTTCTAGAGATGGATCTGCACCTCCCTATCTATCCCTCCATTGGACGAATCTTGGCCAATTTCGACTTTTTCCTCGAGGATGGGCCACCACAATCAGTTTCTTCCTTTTTGGGCTTCTGCAAGGCAAAGAGTTTCCCACAACCGCTAAGTTTCTTTATTTTTACAACCTTGAAGATGATGAAATCCCTTGCTTCAACAATTTTTGGTGGTGGCACTTTCGTGAATGGTCTCTAGTTCTTGACCTTCCTACTTCTTCCGAAGGGTGATCTCAACGCTTTTTCTTTGTTTCACGAGACTCTTGGTGATCTATTGAGCATCACCGCTAGGTGAATAGGGTTCCTCGTTCCTGAAGGAGATTCTCTCGCATAGGTTGTCATATTAAAAGCCTTCTTGAGCATTCCTCTACGACGTTGGGTTCTAATCATGATTATGTTGTGCAGGTGTGCCTGAGCCAGACCTGATTGAGATTATCAACATTGAGGAAGCTATGCATGCTGAGTCTATGCCCTATTCAGACCTGGTGATACCTGAGAACCTCTCTCTGCTTAGTGCTGCAGCAGCCGCTCAAGACTTTGCCTCCATCCCAGACTCTCCTAATTTTTTTCCCTCCTGAATCAGATGAAGACGAAGACATTGGTATATCTTCCAAGAAGCGAAGAAGGAGTGGAACCTCTAGTGGTTCTTCTTCTTCTTCATCTGGGTCATCCTTTGGAACAGTTTTGTTTTCTTCTGATAGGAAGAAGCTCCAATCATTGCTTTCAGAGACGGAGAGGGAAAGAGATTAGCTGAAGGAGGAGAATGCACGCCTTCGGTCTTCTAATACCTTTCTAGAGGAGGAAATAGTGGGCTAAAGGGAAAGTTTGGGGGAATGTGGAATTGCCTGTCTTTTCTTTTTGTACTTCCTGACTGCTTGATGAAATATGAACCTCTTTTTCTATCGTTTTGTAATTTACTGCGTTTTGTGATCTGTAGACCTCATCTCCTTTATGGGCTGAATGACATTCCTTGATTTCTATGAACCCATCTTTTCTTTATGAGCTAAAGGACTCAACTTCATTTTATGAGCTGGCGAGCTCATAGTGGTCCCATGAGCTAAGGAGCTTATCTTGAGCTTAAGAGCTCATCTGAATTTTATGAGCATAAGAGCTCATCTGAATTTTATGAGTTGAGGAGCGCATCTGAATTTTATGGGCAGAAGAGCTCATTGTAATTCTTATGAGCTGAAGAGCTCATTGTTAGCTTTTTAGCTACTTCATGGAATCACGTTGAAATAAATCAAGAGCTCATTGTTTTATTGATAATAGTTTTTTTTACAAAAGAAACTTAGTGGAAAAATCTCTTGAGATGCTTTGCATTACAAGAGTGAGGTGGGATCTTTCCATCTTCTGTTTGCAATTCGTAGTTCCCAGGTATAATTACCCTTGAGATGATGTAAGGACCTTCCTATTTAGGACCCAATTTTTCATGAGAGGGATCCTTTCTTGCAAGCATGAGCTTTCTGAATACCATATCTCTAACCTTGAAACTCCTGTGTTTGACCTTTTTATCGCAGTATCTTAATGTCTTCCTCTGGTAACTCTTGATGCGGTATAGAGCTCTATCTCTCTTTTCATCTGAGAGATCCAGTTTTAGCATAAGTGACTCATCATTATGCTCAGATTCTGTGAATTCGGCCCTGTGGGATGGGATTCCAATCTCCACAAGTGCCACTGCTTCGGTTCCGAAGGTCAAAGCAAATGGTATTTCCTGAGTTATCGATCTGGCAGTCGTTTTGTAAGCCCACAACATTTCTGGGACATGTTCTACCCATTTTCTTTTCAAAGCTTCTAGCTTGGTGTTCAGAGCTGCCTTTATAGTTCAGATGGTGACCTCTGCTTGTCCGTTGGATTAAGGATCGGTTGGAGCAAAAAATTAATTCTTTATCCCCAACTCGGCGCAAAATTTTTTGAACTTAGGGTTATCAAATTGTCTTCCATTGTTGGATACGATTTCCCAGGGAACTCCAAACCTATAGATTATAGATTTTCATGTGAAATTCTGTACTTTTTGCTCCGTGATCGTTACCAAGAGTTCCATCTCTACCCATTTAGTGAAGTAATCCACCCCAACGATGACAAACTTACATTGCCCCACACTCACAAGAAAAGGCCCAAGAATGTCCAATCTCCATTACTGGAATGGCTAAGGGCTCACTACCGACGTTAGGAGCTCTGGTGAGCAAGGAGAAATGTTGGCGTGCACCTAGCAGACCTTACACTTTTTAACTAGATCAGTGGGATCCTTTAGCACAGTGGGTCAATAGTACCCCTGCCTCAATGTTTTTCTCGCCAGAGCCCAAGCTCCAATATGGTTCCTGCAGACTCCCTCATGAGCTTCTCTAAGTATGTAGTTAGCATCCTCTTCTCCCACACATTTAAGGAGAGCCGTCGAAAAACCTCATTTATACAAGCTTCCCTGCAAAATGGAGAATCTAGCTGACCTCGCTCTCAGCTTTGCGGCCTCCTTAGGGTCTGTTGGCAAGATTTCACTCTAAAGATACTATCTGATGGGGTCTATCCAGCTTGGTGGGGCTAGAACTGGGAGTACTTTTTTTCCCCAACGCTTACTCATAGCTCTATTAAGTGCTCCACTAGTATTAACCTATCCAAGTTTTTCTGCGAGGCAGTTGCTAGCCTTGTCAACGTGTCTACTCGCGAATTCTCTGACCTAGGGACATGTTTGATCTTGACTTGTACAAACTTCTTGATTAACTCCTGCACCCTTTTTAGATAAAAGACTATTTTCTCTCCCTTGGCCTCATAAGATCCCTCTATATGTTTCATTACGAGCTGAAAATCACTACAAATCTCAAGTTGTTCTACTTCTATTGAGTGTGTAAGGTTGAGTCCTGCTATAATAGTCTCTTACTCTGCTTCATTGTTTGAGACCTTAGACCCAAACCTAAGGACATATTTAACATCTATCTCATCGGGAGAGGTTAAGATTAAGCCAGCACCGCTACCTTGAGTTGTTGGCAGCTCCGTCAATTGAAAGCTTCCGCGTATGGAGGTCAGGTATCAACTGCATTGCCTCCATAGGTGTTTCTATAGTGAATTCTGTAATGAAATTTGTCAATATCTATCCTTTGATTGTTGTTCTTGGTTTATACCTAATGTCAAACTCACTGAGCTCGATGGCCCATTTAACCAACCTCCCTGAAGATTCTGGTTTATACAACACCTATTTCATCGGCTGATCTGTTGGAACCTCAATAGTATGAGCTTGGAAGTATGGTCTAAGTCTTCTAGCAATTGTGACTAAAGTTAAGACAAGTTTCTCCATCTTTGGATATTTTTTCTCTGCCCCCTCAGAGCTCTGTTACTGTAATAAACTGGTTGCTGAACTCTGTTGCGCTGGTCGAGAAATTTGAGATAGCCAAGTAAAGTGTAAGCACTTTCTCTTCCAGAACAGAAGGAGAGCTCAAATAATCCTTTAAAGCTTTGAATGCTCCCTCACATCGGGTATCCCATTGCAATGCATTCTTTACGACCTGAAAGAAGGGTTGACATTTATCGCTTGACCTAGACACAAAACGACTTAGAGCTGCTATTCTTCATGTAAGATGTTGAATATCCCTTGTATTGGATGGCAGCCGCATATCCATTACTGTTTTTACTTTTTCCAGGATTAGCTTCAATTCCCCTTCTATTGACTTTAAAGCCTAAAAATTTTTCCACAGATACACCAAAGGCACATTTGGTGGGGTTGAGCTTCATGTTGTATTCTTTAAGGGCTTGAAATGACTCTGCTAAGTACTTGATATGGAGCTTTGCCCTTACTGATTTTATCAACATATGATCGATGTAGATCTCCATAGTTGTCTCAATCTGCTTTTGAAACATTCAATTCACTAGGCACTAGTAAGTGGCTCCAACATTCTTCAATCTGAAAGGCATAACCTGATAGCAGTACGTCCCTTGCTCTATCACAAAGGAGGTATTCACTTGGTCGTTGGGGTCTATTCTAATCTAACTGTATCCAAAGAATGCACCTATAAAGCTGAGGAGCTCGTGCCCAATAGTGGCATCCACAATCAAATCTATCCGAGGTAAAGAGAAGTTGTCTTTAGGGCACGTATGGCTAAGGTCAGTAAATTCGATGCAGATGCGCCATTTTTCATTGGTCTTCTTAACAAGGACCACATTGGCATGCCAAGCTGGCTAGTTTACTTCTCTGATGACTTTGGCATGAAGGAGTTTGCTGACCTCCTCATTAATAGTCTTTTGGCATTCCGGGGTGAAACTCCTCCTTTTCTGTTTAATGAGCTTGTAGGCAGCATTTACACTGAGCTTGTGAGTGATGACTGAGGGGTTGATTCCTTTTATGTCCTCTTGCTTTCAAGCAAAGACTTTTCCATAGGAACCAAATCAAGAGGTCTTTAATTTCTCTACTCAACTTTGATTCTACATAAACAAGGTGTTTTAGCTTCTCGTCTAACTGTACAAGCTCCAGCTCCTCTGATGGCATTAGTATGGTGTCTAGCTCATCTCTCATATCGAGCTCATCTAATTGGATATTCTCAACTTTGTTCTTTTTCACAGATGTCATGTAGCACTCTCGTGTTGCACGCTGGTCTCCTCGGACCATTTCGATTCCATTCTCTTTAGAGAACTTCATGACGAGGTGGTACGTAGAAGGAATGGCCCTCATAACATTGAGGGAAGTCTTTCCAAGTAGCATGTTGTAAGCAGAAGGTGCATCAACCATCAGGAACCTTACAGTTGTGGTAGCCTGGTAAGGTGGGTCACCTAGGGTGAGCACAAGCTGGATTGATCCTAGGGGCATTACCCTTTCTCCTGAGAATCCCAACAAATGAGCACTTACTGGCTTGAGTTTTTTCCTTCCTATATCCATTTTATCGATTGCAGACACAAAAGTGAAGTCTGTCGAGCTATCATTGTCAATCAGAACTCGATGAATAGTTCTTTTGGCTACCACGACTCTTACCACCAAGGGATCATCGTGGGGATACTGGTAGCCTTCCAAGTCTGCACCTGAAAAGTGATAGTCGTGTCCAGTCGTAGAGCCTTGGACATAGTATATACTTCCAGAGCTTCTCTAGCTCTGATTCTGCGTAGGTGAGCCTTTCTGACCAAGCTAGACTCCCTACCTCCTGCGAATCCTCCAAATATCACTCTAATTTCCCCCAAGGTTGTTGATGTGGTGCTGGTGCTTGTTGTTGAGGTGGTGGAGGTGGCAGAGCTTGATTTTAATTATCATGGGCCATAAAGCAACGTAGCTACCCTTATTGGATTAGAAATTCAAGCTTCTTCTTTAGTTGGATGCATTCATTAGTGTGATGACCATGGTCTCGGTGGTATTTATAATATTTTGTGGGATCTCTATTTGCTGGGTTCACTTTCATCTAAGGTGGTTATCTTAAGAACTTCTCATTTTTGTACCTCATATAGGATTTGTGACACTGAGGTCGTAAGGGGAGTGAGCTGCCGAGGTGCGTATCTCGGCTGTAGTTCTGGCTGTGGGGGGACCTAAGCAGTCTCTGACATTTCCTCTTCTCTTCAAGGAGCCATCGCTGTCCCTTCTTGGAGACCTATCTCGTTCTATTCCTTTCCCTTTTTTTTCTGTGATGACGAACTTCATGCCTTAAAAAGGAGAGTTTCCTCATCATTTATGTACTTCCTCACCATACTTGCTTGAGGATTCTTTAATATGGAGAACATCAAGTCCTTTGAATGCACTCCTAAATCTGCTATGAAAGTGGCAATAGCAAATTCTCATCTAGGACATCTATCTTCAAAGATTATGAGTAGAACCTTTAGACATAAGACTGCAAGTTCTCATGTGGTCCCTACTTCACATTCAGCAAATGGTAGCCCAATTTTTTGGTATGTTTGAGCTTCGATAAAATGGGACACAAAAGAAATAGAAAGCTCCTTAAAGGAGGAGATTGAAGCTAGGGGGAGTCTGCAGAACCATGCCAACGCTGACTCCTTCAGTGTAATGGTAAAGGCGCGACAGCGCACTGGATTCTAATATCCGTACAACTCCATCTAATTTTTATATGTATTGAAGTGGTCCATAGGGTCTTTTGTCCCATCAAAAGGCTTCTATTTGTGGCATTCTAAACTTCAGAGGGAGGCGAAAGTGTAGCACCCCAGCGATAAATGGGGACTCAATCTGCTTCACTAGAACATCCATCATTACCAGGGTCTTGCCCCTCACGGCCTCTTTCATGTGGCTGAGTTCTTGTTGGATGTCATTGAAGCGTTGTTCCTAGTATTGCTCCATTATTTCCTGTTGGAAAGTGAAAAAATTATTTTTCTCAACCCCAACGTTTTGGCTTTGCACTTTTTCATTGTCACTATTCCTGGAAGGTAGATGAGGAGTCTGACAGTTCTCTCCTCCTTTGTTAGCTTCTCTAAGGGGGTCGAGGTGTTGCTGCTCCTTGTGAGGGGGATCATTTTAGCCTTACTGGGCTGGTTCTATCTCTTGGGGTCATTGCAAAAGCTTTAAAAGTTCTTCATTCTGCCGTAGCAAACGTTGGTTGGCTAGGCGAAGGGCCTCCAGTTTGTTGTTCGTGAGGAGATTCACCATAGGAAGATTGACCTCGACAGTGGGGAAGAAGTCTTAGGGATCTGAATGTTGTCTGCCGCTAGTGGCCTCTTGTTGGTTCTGCACCCGCGGGGGATTTACTTGGCTTATACGCATATAGCAGGGTGAGACCATCAGTCACTGAAGAATTAGTGTACTTGTAATGAGAACAACCGTTCCTACAGATGACGTCAAACTGATGGTGTATTTTTTGGGAATGAGCAGAATGAATGAATGTGTAGGTAAAAACATATCTGAGCTACTAGGTTCGTGACTATTAAAAATTAAATCCTTGGGGGAATGGGACGATTTGCTCGAGAGCTCGGCTAGTCCACTCTTCAATGGAGACTCTTGCTCTCAGGATTTGTATTAAATGGGAATGTGTTTTACAGAGGATTCTAGGTACAATCAGGGTCTCTCTCTTTGCAATGGAGGCCATGTACGGTATTTATAATGTCATTCCTATTTTTAAGGGATCTGCAGCGAGGTCTCTGCTTCTTCTTCGCAAGATCTTCCTTAATTCAAGGAGGGGATCTTAGTTAGTTGAGATTTTTATGCTTTGATTATAACTTTCCATTGCTTTAGGGGCGTCTGCTACCAACCAGCTGTGTCCTTATCGTTTTCTTTTTGTTTTGCTTGGAGAGAGCTCGAGGTTTGGAACATTGAGCTCTGGATATCTTGTCTAACTTGCTGGTCTGACCTCCCTTTTCGAGCTCATCCTTACCTAAAAATTATTTCTAGGTAATGATACCAAAAACTAATCTGAGAATCAGCTCGGACCACCAGGTCAGGTCGAAAAGTCAGAGCTCAGGTAACGGGGCTTAGGGAACCAGAACTCAGCACCACCTAAACCGGAGAATACCAAGACGATGTGAGGATAGCTGGATATACTACGAGAGTCCCATAATAGAAGGAATGAAAGAGGGAAGCTAGAGTTAATGCATAAAATCTCAACTAACCAAGATCTTCCCCTAAAATCAGGGAGAATCCCACGGGTGAAAGGCAAAGATCTCGCTGGATATTCCCTAGAGATAGAAATTGCACTATAAATATTGTATGGTGCCTTCATCGAGAGGCAGAGAAAAATCCTACTTGTATCAAAAGCATCTTGTAGAAACATTCTTGAGAGGAATATAGATTCTAGGAGCAAGAGCCTCCATTGAAGAGTGGATTAGCCGAGCTCTCCAGCCGGTGAACCACTATATTCTCGCTGTGTCACATACACCCCACCTCAATTAACCAACATATTCACTGATCAATCTCACGAGCCTTGTAGCTCAGTTCTGTATCAAATAGCGATATTCACGTCTTCTGCTCACACCCGTGGTTTTACACCATCAGGCTGGTGCCGTCTGTGGGAACGACTATTCTCATTTTTTACAAATACGCTAACTCTTCAGTGACTGATGGTCTCAACCTGCAACATGAGCCGAAGTAAAACTAATCTACCATGCATGCAAGAGCACCAGGAGGTCATCAATGGCCGACAAGCAGAGGACGACCCAGGGATTAACCCCATAATAGGGGATTCCTCCACCGAACAAAGAGCTAGAGGCCCTCTGCCTCGTCAATCAGCGTTTGCTGCAACAAAACGAGAAGTTGTTGAAACTCTTGAAATGCCCGCGGGAAGCACGGCCAGCACAAGAAGGTCTGAATGATCTTCCTCGTAGAGAACAATGCCATCTCAACCCCCTCAGAGAAGTCGATGAAGAAGCAGAGAATAGCCAGACCATGGGGAGGGATCCACAGATACCCCCCAGGAATGGCCACAACGAAGAAGTGTAGAGCCAGAACGACGGAGGGTAAAGGAACGATTTCATTCCCTACCAGCAGGACAGAAGAGAGCAGTATTAGAAACAGCGCTTCAAGGATATCAAATAGGAGCTCAGCCACATGAAGGAGGCGGTAAGGAATAAGGCATCAGTTATAATGGACGCCCTGGTTCAACAGACATAATCCCCTTTTACTGCCGGGGTACTGCATTTTCCTCTACCTCCAAAATTCGGAATGCCACAAATAGACTCATTCGACGGAACAAAAGACCCCATAGATCATCTTAATACCTAGAAGAACCAAATGGAGCTGCATGGGTATCATGACTCTGTGTGCTGCAGAGCCTTTGCGATTACGTTAAAAGGTTCTGCTCTCGCGTGGTTTAACAGACTCCCACCAACCTCCATCTCATCCTTTAAAGAGCTCTCGGTGGCTTTCGTATCCCACTTTATAGGGGCCCGAATCTACAGGAAGTCAAGCTATCATCTCCTGAATGTGAAACAAGGGCCCGAAGAAAACCTAAGGTCCTATGTCCAAAGGTTTAACTCGGAATCATTAAAGGTGGACGTTCCAGACGAGAAATTTGCCATCACTGCTTTCATAGCCGAGCTGGGAATGCAATCTAAAGATTTGATGTTTTCCATCTCCAAGAACCCCCAAGCCAGCATGGCGGAAGTGCTTGCCAAAGCAAAAAAATACATAAATGGTGAAGAAGCCCTCCTCTCTAAGGCAAAGAGTTCCTCCACCCAGAAAGATAAAAGGCAAGAAGAGAAGAAAAAGGACCGAAGTCCCAGAAGGGAGAAGGACATGAGACAGAAAAGGTCTCCAAGAAGAGATAGAGACTCCTCCCCTAAGAGGAGGGGAGACGTTAGAGATCGCCTAGGACCTTTGCGTCCTGGCTTACAGCCCAGATACGTGCCTCAGGAGCTTCCACAGCTTACCGCAGTCATATCACAGATCCTCTATGAGGTACAACACAAGAAGTTCTTAAGGTGGCCACCCCAGATGAAAGCGGATCCAACGAAGAGAGATCCCATGAAATACTGCGATTACCACCGGGATCATGGTCATCACACCAATGATTGCATTCAGCTGAAAAAGGAGATCGAGTTCTTAATCCAGCGAGGGCAGCTGCGTCGCTTTATAGCCCGTGACAATCAAGACCGAGCTCTTCCGCCTCCACCACCTTAGCAGCAAGTACCAACACAACACCAGTATCCTGTGGGAGAGATCAGGGTCATATCGGGAAGGTTTGCTGGGGGAGGAGAATCCAACACTGCAAAAAAGGCCCATCTCAGAAGAATGAGATCAGGAGAAGGCCTGGAGGTCGGAACTATATCCAAGACCCGGGCCTCGATACGACCATTACTTTCTCGGATTCTGATCTAGAAGGATACCAACATCCCCATGATGACTCTTTAGTGATCAGAGCTGTAATGGCCAACAGAACGGTCCATCGAGTCCTGGTCGATAATGGAAGTTCGACCGACATCAGATTCGCACCGGCGTTCGATAAGATGGACATAGGGAGGGAGAAACTGGAGCCAGTAAACGCCCATTTGTTAGGATTCACAGGAGAAAGGGTATTACCCCTTGGGGCCATCCAGCTCATACTCACCCTAGGGGGCCCCCCTTGTCAGGCCACGACAACTGTCAAGTTCCTGGTAGTTGAAGCACCCTCTGTCTATAACATGTTACTAGGAAGATCCTCACTCAACTCTATAAAAGCCATCCCTTCTGCATATCACCTAGTAGTGAAGTTCCCGACGAAAAACGGGATTGGAATGATCCGTGGAAACTAGCGTAGAGCACGAGAGTGTTATATGGCCTCAGTGAAGAAGAAAGAGGTAAAAAATATCGAGTTAGATGAGCTCGATGTGAGGGATGAGCTGGATAGCAGGCCAACACCGTCAGAGGACCTGGAGCCCGTACAGCTCGACGGAGAGCCGGAGCATCTCGTTTATGTGGGATCCAAGCTAAATGCAGAAATCAAAGATCTCCTCATTCAGTTCCTCAGAAAAATGCTGATGTCTTCGCTTGGAAGCAAGAATACATGGCGGGAATAGACCCCACCATCATTACACACAAGCTCAGCGTAAGCCCCACTTGCAAGTTAGTTAAGCAGAAGAGGAGGAGTTTCGCCCCGGAGAGGCAAAAGGCTATTAACGAGGAAGTCAGAAAACTCCTCTCCGTGAAAGCCATCAGGGAGGTAGATTACCCTGTGTGGTTAGCCAATGTGGTACTCGTCAAGAAGACCAACGGTAAGTGGCGACTTTGCATTGACTTCACAGACCTTAATCGAGCATGTTCAAAGGACAGTTTTCCCCTACCTTGGATCGACCTCATCGTGGACGCCACAGCAAGACACGAGCTACTCAGTTTCATGAATGCTTTCTCAGGATACAACCAGATCAGAATGGACCAGAATGACCAGGAGAAGACCTCTTTCGTGACTGAACAGGGCACATATTGTTACCAGGTCATGCCGTTTGGCTTGAAGAACGCGAGAGCCACTTACCAACAATTGGTAAATAGGATGTTCCAAAAAAAGATTGGGACCTCAATAGAAGTTTACATTGACGACATGTTGGTTAAATCGCTCAAAGAAGAGCTTCATATAGAGCACCTAGTTGAATCTTTCCAGATTCTGAAAGAATACAAAATGAAACTCAATCCCGCTAAATGTGCATTTGGAGTTTCGGCAGGAAAATTTTTGGGCTTTATAGTTAATAGCAGAGGAATAGACGCTAGCCCCGAGAAGGTAAGGGCGGTGTTTGATATGCAACCCCCCTCGAACATAAAGGAGATCCAGCGATTAACTGGAAGAATTGCCGCCTTGAACTGCTTCATATCCAGATCGAGTGATAAATGTCAACCTTTCTTCCAGATCTTGAGGAAGGCCTTCTGGTGGGATGCTAAGTGTGAAGAAGCGTTCGCGGCTTTAAAGGCGTACCTGAGCTCTCCTCCCGTATTGGTAAGCCCTTTTGGAAGGGGAGGTACTCACCCTTTACCTAGCGATTTTGAATTTTTCAACCAGTGCGGCACTGGTTAGGGATCGAGACAGAGCTCAGCAGCCAGTCTACTACTGCAGCAGAGCTCTGAGGGGGGCAGAGAAGAGATATCCAAAAATGAAAAAATTGGTTTTAGCCCTAGTAACGACAGCCAAGAGACTCAGACCGTATTTCCAAGCTCATACTATAGAAATCCCTACAGAATAGCCAATGAAGCAGGTATTGCATAGACCAGAATCTTCAGGAAGACTTGTCAAATGGGCAATCAAGCTCAACAAATTTGATATACGATACAAGCCGAGAATAGCCATCAAGGGGCAGATACTAACAGATTTCATTGCAGAATTTACGAGGGCTACATCCAAAGAGGCATCACAGCTAGTGCTTGACCTCCCTGTTTGGAAACTTTTAGTAGACAAAGCTGCTAACGCCCAAGGGAGTGGCGCCGGCTTAATTCTAACCTCCCCAGATGGGATAGATGTTGAATACGCGTTCAGATTTGGGTTTAAGGCTTCAAACAACGAGGCCGAATATGAAGCCGTTATTGCCGAGCTCAATCTCGCTTACTCTATCGAGGCAGAGCAGTTAGAGGTCTACAGTGACTCTCAACTTGTGGTGAATCAGATAGAAGAATCCTACAAAGCTAGGGACGAGAAGATGGTCCTATACCTCAAGAAAGTACAAGAACTAATCAAAAAATTTGTGCAAGTCAAGATCAAACATGTCCCCAGGTCAGAAAATTCTCGAGCAGATGCTTTGGCAAAGTTAGCCACCGCCTCGCAGGAGAATCTGGATAGGCTAATACCAGTAGAGTACTTGGCAGAACCTACGGTCACAATGAAGGGAGGAGAAGCATTCCCGGTTTTAGCTCAGCCAAGCTGGATGGATCCCATCATGGGATACCTGCAAAACGGAACCCTCCTAGAAGATCCCAAGGAGGCCGCTAAACTGAGAACTAGGTCAGCTAGGTTCTCCGTCTTATAAGGAAGATTGTACAAACGGGATTTTTCGACACCACTCCTCAAATACGTGGGGAATGAAGACGCTAACTACGTACTAAGAGAAGTCCATGAAGGCATCGGCGGTAATCATATTGGAGCTCGGACCTTGACGGGGAAAGCACTAAGGCAAGGGTACCATTGGCCCACCATGCTCAAGGATGCCACTGACGTAGTTAAAAAATGCAAAGAGTTGCCAATAGCATACTGATTGAGTATTTTCCTGCTGTTCCTAACTTACTAACATCTCCCTTGATGTATGTGTGAGGGGGAGTGTCACTCTCCCTTGAGACGATGTCAAAAGAAAGGGCAAGGAGAAAATAGAATGGGATGAATGAAATGTGTGTGTGTGAACAAAAGTGCTCCCCGATCGCAAGGAGACTTTCGTGGGTCGTGTTTTACTTGGAAAAGTATTCCAAGGTCGTCTCCTCAGGGAAGGAAGTGAACCATCATGAAAGTGATTTTTATTAAAGAAAAGGGCAAAATTATTTTTTGTTTTGGAATTTGGTGGTGGTTTAAGTTGTGATAATAAAATGAAAACAAGTGTTGGCTAATCCAAAGGGTTCATTCCAATGGGAATACCAAATCAACTCAAAGCCTTCCTCCGATTGAGCATGAATGAACGATTAATTCGGGGGAAGCTAGGGATGGTGAGTATCTAAGCATAAACCGTGACTAGGCTTACGGAATATCAAAGGCTCACCAACTCATCCACTCTCAACCCCATCAAACCAAACCATTTGACTCTAAAGGGAAGAAAGACAACGAGTTGAAATGACATACCCAAGAGGAGGTCTCCCTTGGATTAGCCAACTAAAATCCTAGCTACTCATGGTTAAAGTAAAGATAACAATTAAATAGGAAGACATTATAAAGAAATAAAGGTTAGAACTAAACATAAACGAATTGCATCAATATAAACAATCTTCGACAATGGAAGTAAATTAAAACAAGACTTAAATTAAAAAAAAAGCAATAATTATTTGGTGGGTATTCCACAACCAAGCAATACTACTTGGTGGGTATTCCACAACCAAAAGATGACAATATCATAAATGAAAGTAACAATACAAATAAAGCAATAAACAAAATGCATTAATATAAACGATCTTCGACAAAGAATGAGTGAATCACGTTCCACCCTTCACGGCTTCGGTAAAGCTCTAGAAAAGTGGAAGAGTTTCACTCCTCTAAGGGAAGAAAGAAAGCAATAACAACTTGGAGGAATTTCCACAATCAAGAACTCTAGCAAAAACTTTTATCTAACAAAAACTTATTTCTCTCAACAAACTTATGTCAAGAAAAAAACTTATTTCTCTCAACAAATTTATGTCAAGAAAAAACTTATTTCTCTCAACAAACTTATGTCAAGAAAAAACTTATGTCCTTACAAGCCACAAAAGGGGTGGTATTTATAGGCAAAGCCTTTACAAACCTCAAGGGATAACATTTACAAACCCCAAAAATACCATTCACAAGCCCAAGGGATGACATTCACAAGCTTCCAAATGTTGTCATTCACAATCTTCCAAAAGTTGTCATTCACAAGCTTCCAAAAGTTGTCATTTCACAAGCTTCCAAAAGATGACATTTGAATTATTTTAATCTCTTTTTGTTTAGGGCTTTAATAATTGTCATCTTAGAATTCACAATTGACTCCCCGGTAGTTTGTAGCTTTGACGCATAAAACCTTGAAAAGAACAACAATTAATGCATTATTCCTAATTCACACACTAACCGTAATAGGTCAATTTTGATTAGTTTAACTTTGTTTAACACAATTGACCTATTAACTTAATTAAATCATGCATTAATCAAGATTAATCACATACAAATATCTCTCGCACACCACCCGAGTTACTGACCTCGGTGGTGAGCCCTTGGTCGTTCCAACAATAGGGTTTGGACATACTCGGGCCCCTCCCCATCGGTGTAGGACAATCCAAATTTGTCATACTTGGCGTAGATTATTTCACCAAATGGGCGGAGGTGGAGCCATTGGCAACGATCACTGAACAAAAAGTACAGAACTTCGTTTGAAAATCAATAGTTTGCAGGTTTGGAGTTTCAAGAGCCGTGGTATCTGATAACAGAAAGCAGTTTGACAATGCTAAGTTTAAGAATTTTTGTGCTGAGCTCGGGATTAAAAACTATTTCTCTGCCCCGGCTCACACTCAATCCAACGGACAAGTAGAAGTCACCATCAGAACCATAAAAGTAGCACTGAATACCAAGTTGACAAATTTGAAAGGCAAATGGGTGGAATATCTTCCCGAGGTCCTATGGACCTACAGAACCACGGCTAGGTCAGCAACCTAGGAAACCCCATTTGCCTTGGCCTTCGGTACGGAAGTGGTAACACCGGTCGAGGTGGGGCTCTTGTCACCCAGAACGGAGTTTTCAGATGCGAAACATAATTATGAAACACTTCTAGTAAACTTAGACCTGTTGGAGGAAAAAAGAGACCAGGCCCTACGTCGCATCCAGGAATACCAGAGGAAAATAGCTAGGTATTATGACAGAAGGGTTAGACGCCGAAACTTTAAGACTGGGGACCTAGTACTCAGGAAACTCCTACTTGCAAGAAAAGACTCAACTCATGGGAAGCTAGGACCTAATTGGGAAGGACCTTATGTTATATCAAGGGTGGTCAGGCTTGGGAACTATGAGTTGTAGACGGAGGACGAAAAAATCCTGCCCAACACATGGAACGCAGAGCACCTTAAAAGGTTTTTTCAGTAAGCCTCTTTTGTAACCAATCAATTTGTCGAATAAAACCTTCAGTTGTTGATAAATAGTCTAACACCGAGCAAAAAGAGCTCCAGAGCTCACGACGAACTATTCAGTTCATAAACTAAAAGAGCTCTAGAGCTCACGATGAACTATTCAGTTCATAAATTAAAAGAGCTCCTTAGCTCACGACGAACTATTCAGTTCATAAACTAAAAGAGCTCCAGAACTCACGATGAACTATTCAGTTCATAAATTAAAAGAGCTCCAGAGCTCACGATAAACTATTCAGTTCAAAAATTAAAAGAGCTCCTTAACTCATGACGAACTATTCAGTTCATAAACTAAAAGAGCTCCAGAGCTCACGATGAACTATTTAGTTCATAAATTAAAAGAGCTCCAAAGCTCACGATGAACTATTCAGTTCATAAATTAAAAGAGCTCCTTAGCTCACGACGAACTATTCTGTTCATAAACTAAAAGAGCTCCAAAGCTCACGATGAGCTATTCAGTTCATAAATCCAAAGAGCTCCAGAGCTCGCGATGAACTATTCAGTTCATAAATCCAAAAAGCTCCAGAGCTCGCGATGAATTATTCAGTTCATAAATTAATAAGAGCCCATTAGCTATCGATGAACTATTCATAAAGTTAAAGAGCCTCGCAGCTCGCAATGAACCGCTTAGTTCGTACAATAAGAGAACGCCCTAGCTCAAGATGGACTACTCAGTTGTAAAAAAAAACACATTATCCAATTCATAAGAATAGAGGCAAGATTGTGGAAATCCTAATGAAGTCCCTAGACTTTGGAAAACAAAGTTCACTACTATGACCAAGAGAATAAAAAAGAAAGGAGCAGTTCAAGCTATGCATGCCATGAAGTATCCAGAAAAGCATCGAAAAGAACGGTTGTTCGAATTACATTCAAAAACCACAGCTAAAATGAAGTTGCACAAAGAAGAAGTTCTAATCGTCCCCTAAGCGTTTCTTCAACACCTCCAGCTCTCCTTTCAGACGGACGTTCTCTTCCCATAGCTCTTCCCTCTCCTTCTCGGTTTTTTAGAGTAAGTTGAGAAGTTTTGCTCCTGCCGAAGAAAGTAAAATTGCGCTAAGAGAGGAATCAGAGGATGAAGGGGATTCGCTCATCTTACACATCTTTGAGGATGGTTCAACTCCTTCCTCCTCCTCCAACCTAGAGGGAGACAGATCGGGCGAACTACAATCAAAGTGGAAGTCAATAGAAGCTGCCACATCACTGAACAAGAAAAGATTGTCAGACGTCATCAGTTTTGAGAATGACATTGGCATAGACTGCTTCACTTTCTCGATCCTTATAACCTCCGGCAAATCCGATTCAGGGGCGACTGCATAATGAAGAGAAGGTCAGAACATAGCGATAAAAAGAAATATTCAGGAAGATGGTCGATATCCTTACTTATATGGTCAAATTTCCTCCAAGAGCGCGGAACTCTGTTTCCCCGTCGATAATCCTCCCTAGACCTCCAAGATTTCCCAGAGGCAAAGAAGAAACGACTGAGCCACCCCTAAGAAGGGGAAGGGATATCAGACACCAATCGAGGCTCAGAATAACGTCTCCAACGGAAACAGTTGAAGCAGGAGACATCATCTTCTTTCAGAACATGGAAATACAGAAACTCCGCAGGAGATGGGAACTGATCATTGCCCTGAAGGCGCCAGAACAAGAAGAAGCTAGTCAGCACGGCCGAACCCTGGGGAGAGAGACTGGGGGGAAGGCAGACCAAAGTACACCAGAATGCACCCAACAGAAGGGTGAATAGGGAGGCGAAGGCCCATCTCAAAGGCATCTTCAAAAAAGCAAACATCACCACGGGAGAGATAGTTAGGAGGTTCATCCGAAGTAAGAACTCGGAGAGGCAGTTCCAGTTCTTGAAAGAACCGCTTCTTGATTCTTCCCAAATCAGAAGGAGAAAAAGAAGAAGGAACCAATAACTGAGACTAGAAATCCCAGTATAACCCAAAAGAAGAACGATCTTCAAAAAAGACGAAATAGGGGAAGCCATCACGAACCGTGACAAGGGTGGGAAGGAAATTCGAAAGGAGGAACAAGAGAGGAATTCGGAGACAAGAATCTTCAAGAGTGATTAACAAAAGGCGAACGTAGAAGGTAATACCGAACCGGCGGCCCTTTGGATTCCCTAATTAATCATAACAAGCGAGGTTTTGGGAAGCCAAACATTAAATACGATGCAACCGATCGCATTCAGCCTAGCATGCAAATGTCGGCAACTTCATTCAAAGAAAGACTAAGGTACTTCTCAGAATAAAGGGAGCAGTTTGGAAAGATCGTGCAGCACATGTTAACTCAAAAATTACATCTCGAATATCATTAAATCAAAAGTACAAAGAGTATGAATTGCAACAAAGAAAAGAGGTGTGTGTACAAATCTCCTAGCTCCCGGATAAGAGGTCCTATGACTGGACAGACTTAGTCGCAATAACAGACGAGGAGCTCGGCAGATCAGCAAGTAAAGATCCGGAACCCGGAGGAAGGGAACCTTCGGAAACACTAACATTAGGAGCCTCTACCCTGTCCTGTGAGGAATCTTGGGTGAGGGCTTTGGTCACGAGATCAGCAGAAAAAGCAACTGTAGGTAAAATGACTGGGGGGCAGCAACGTCAAAGCTTCTAGTAGGAAGGACCATGGAGTCACCCTCACGGTCAGACTTAGATCCCTCCAGTTCCTCCTCAATGGGAATGGCAAAGTTGAAATCCAGATCTGGAAAGGTCTTCGAAGCCTTGCGCTGAAAGGCCAGCCATCTAGAGGCCCACAGGGTAGTGGCTTCATCCTTCAGCTCGGTAATCTCACAGTCCCTCTGTTGGATCAAGGATTTTAGACACTCTAAATCTTTGCAGAGCTTACCATTCGCCTCATTGAGGGTGAGATAATCTCCCCTTGTCTGCTCGAGGGAGCTCTTGAGATTAGAGACCTCCTGACTAGCTTTGGTCTAAGCCTCGGTCTTAAGCTCCAGATCCTCCCTAGTTGACCTAAGCTCATTGCGCGCCTTCTTCTCCTCCTCCTCAGCTTTACCTTTGGCTGCCAGAGAGTCGTTGAGGTCAGAAGTTTGCTTCCCCACCTGTTCGATAAGGCCCCGTATCTGATCATTGAGGCCTCGCACCTGAGCCCTAAGGTCCTCATTCTTAAGGGACAGTTTTGCGATCTTGGCATCATAAACCGTCAAGGCTGTGGGGGAAAGCTCATAAGACCAAATCCTCCTTAGTAAGCCCTTCACATGGATAGCCATCTGAAAACAAAAAAAACAATTAGGAGAGTCGAGCAAGAGCTTCGCTAAAACATTAAAAAGACGTGCAGAAAGACTAAGGTTTACAGTAGCTGCTCCCTGAAGAGCTAACGAGATAGACTCCTCAACATGCATAGAGGTGGCCCGCTGGATATCAGAATCAAGCTCACGGTCCCTGCGACGAACTCCACATTCTCAAAGAAGGAATCCTCACTCTCCCGTGCCTCAGTCGGCTTTCCCTTCTCAGTCCTAACTGGTACATATGGTGGCTCAATAGTCTTCCCAGAAGAGCGGTATGATACAGGGGTGGATCGAAATGAGGAAGTCACTCCTAGAGCTCCCTCAGCCTCTGATGAGGAAGGAGAAGCTCGGTCTCCCCCAAAGACGGATTCGGAAGAAGGTCGAATATCTGGAGGAGGAAGGGGCGTTACAACCTGAGGAATGCCAGGTGTAGGGGCATGCTCGTGAGTCGTCATAAAGGAAATAGGCCCTTCCAGCCTAGGAATTTAGCACGAGTAACAGGACCGCTCCTATGGCCGACCTGAGCCTTCCGCTTGGCGCCTCTCCCATTCTTCCTCAACAGGTCTACCTTAGCTTGAAGCTCCTCAGGAGTGGGCTTCATAGTGGAAGACCCTGCATAAATTGGGACGGATTAGCTCGATCAATAGAGGGATAAAGAAGAGGGATATATAAAAAAAGAGAGAGAGAAGGAGAGATTACCGGCTATCTCGTCAGGACCAACGACGGATAGGGGAGTTGGGGGTTCAATGTGATCTGCAGGAAGGCAGAACCCCCTCTCAACTAACACCCAGGGCTGAATCAACTCAGGATATCTTCTCGGGCCGCACTCCGACAATCCAGACTTCACCACTTCGTCCTCAGCACTAAGATTAAGACGAACGCCTAAAAACAAAATAAGCAGAGCAGAGTCAAGAACACTGGTCTACCAAAACAAAGACTTAACCCGTCCTAGCGGGAACTCACCCAAATTCTCTGGACGAGTCCAAGCCCTAGAGATACCAAGAATATTCGTTGCATCAGCAGGGTTATACTCCTAATCGGTGCCCCCGACAAAGAAGAAATATTCTTTCCAGTGTTTGTGAGAAGACGGAAGGTTGCAAATGATCTGTCTAGCATTGGTTCGCTTAGAGATATACAAGAAGCCCTCAGAGGAAGCCAGCTTAACATTGAAGAGGTCCAAAAGCAAGGGGATGTTGGGTACCCTAAGGTCATTATCTTTAAAAAAGACCAGGAGGCCAACCAATACACCCCAAAAATTGGGAGAAAGTTGGGAAGGACAAACATTAAAATGCTGCAAGACACTCTTGATAAAGGTATTCAAAGGAAAACGCAAGTCATTCTCAAAGGCAGCCTCAAAAAAGTAGACACTCTTATAACCTTGATCGACATAGAGGGTAGACGCTCCTGGACACCGGGCTGAAGCCAGCAGGAAACCCGTAACGAGTACTAAGAACTTTAATAAAAGAAGGTTGGACTTTGCTAGGACCCACAAGCTCGGCATGTCTATAGGCAGCCCCTAGGTATGATGTGTCATCAGAAACTCCAACCCCACTGGCTTTTTCCTTTGCCCTTATCAGGTTTAGGGGGCTTGGCAGTGGACGATGAAGGGAGCTCTCCAACGACCACCTCTGCGTCCTCGGCATCTATGGGGAAATTGTCAATTTCATCACCTACCTCGCCTAAGTCGGTATCTTCCTCTGCGGACCGGTTCCCTGAAAAAGGAACGGAGGAGCGCGTTGCTCTAGGAAAAGCGGACATGGCTAGACAAGAAAAAGGAAGGTCAAAGGAGTGGTAAAGAGGAGGGACACTGTCAGACACTCCCTAATAACTATGGGGTTAGCACAGAAACCACCAACACCAAGGATCCTCACGATCGAGCCCCAGCCCACGAAGTGGGGAAGTGAAAATAAACAAAGACCACAGTTCCAAAAATAAAAGAACCTATAGGCCCAAAAATGTAGCAACCACCTCGAATTCGAGGGATCCAATACGAGAAAAGACAAAAAAAGCAGGAGGGCGTACCTAGTTAGGGCAAGACAACGAACAAAGGCCCGGAACCAAATTGAAGAAAGTAAGCACTGTTACCCCTCAAACCAAGCGCAGAAGGCTTAAACGTCAGGAGAAGGATTGAAAACTATGCCGGCACCAAGATACTTGAAACCGCGAAGTAAAGGAAAAAAATCACAGAGAGGGAGGCGAACAGAGGAAAGACCATTCTGACAGCCATTTATAGCATCTAAAACCTGAAGGACCGGAGTTGAAATGTGTGCGGGAATCGAGGAAGCCATGATAGCCAGGAACCGCCAGAAAACGTTGCGCACGTGCAAATTGAGATCAGCCACGTGCCTGCCAATCTCGGTCTAAAAACAGCTCAGCCCTTGCCCATGCTCGCCTGACTCAAGGGCTGGGGGGCAACTGATGATACCAAAAACTAATCCGAGAATCAGCTCGGACCCCCAGGTCAGGTCGGCAGGTCAAAGCTCAGGTAACGGGACTTAGAGAACCAGAACTCAACACCACCTAAACCGGAGAATACCAAGACGATGTGAGGATAGTTGGATATACTACGAGAGTCTCATAATAGAAGGAATGAAAGAGGGAAGCTAGAGTTAGTGCATAAAATCTCAACTAACCAAGATCCTCCTCTAAAATCAAGGAGAATCCTACGGGTGAAGGGCAAAGATCTCGCTGGATATTCCCTAGAGATAGAAATTGCACTATAAATATTGTATGGTGCCTCCATCGAGAGGCAGAGAAAAACCCTACTTGTATCAAAAGCATCTTGTAGAAACATTTTTGAGAGGAATATAGATTCTAGGAGCAAGAGCCTCCATTGAAGAGTGGACTAGCCGAGCTCCCCAACCAGTGAACCACTATATTCTCGTTGTGTCACATACACCCCACCTCAGATAACCAACATATTCACCGATCAGTCTCATGAGCCTTATAGCTCAGCTCTATATGAAATAGCGACATTCACGTCTTCTGCTCACACCCGTGATTTTACACCATCACCAGGTATCATCAAAGCTTATGTGACCGTCAATCATACACAATTCAATACATGTCTGGCAACATCCACATACCTAGTCTACAGTGAAACAATCTTTAATTAGATCGAAAGATTAGATAGATCAAAATAAAATGTCACATCCTAATAAAATTTCCACATAGTAATCGATAACAAGATTATTCTAATGACAGGTTTTCAATAGTATAGCAAGAGGGTCGAGGTCATAACTCGGGCCTGGTTTATACAAAATGTAAAATTGATTTATTTTATACCCACGAAGTAAAATGACATGTTATCGGGATGATTATTAGCTAGTAAAAAAACTAAGAATAAAAAAAAATGTCAAGATTGACAAACTACTGCATAGAAATATGACTACTCACCTAAACTAAACATGGCCATTCCAAGTCCAGCATCATATAGTATTGATATTGACTTCTCTATTATTTTAGGCATAATCACATGCCACCTGCCAATAAAACATAACCAAGGACTCTTAGTCAACTAACTATTTATAATCAACCTATTTAAAATGCTTTATATATTGAGATCTAATATAGTTTTTTGTTCAACGATTAGAGTTGTCCGAACTAACTTACGCATAGGGGTGTAAAACGTGTCGGGTTAAACAGGTGACAGGTGAAAAATATGTAAACCCGTACACGACACGTTTAATAAACAAGTAAAAAAATTTAACACGAACACGACCCGTTTAATAAACGGGTAACCCGACATGACTCGTTTAACCCACTTAATTTTAAAATAATTATATCTGATGATGCACAAAATCGGTGCAAGATCAACAATCAAGAGGTGAATGGTATCGTGGTGATTAATCAAAGATTAACAGGTAAGTAATGGAAGAGTAATGCAGAAATAAATGAAACAAGAATTTATAGTGGTTCGGCCTTGGCCTACATCCACTTTCAATGGCGACGGTGGCTGGGATTCTTTATTATAGAACAATGGTGTTCTCCTCCTTTAGAGGCTTGCTCCGGGGAGCTACAGTACTTTCAATCAAAAGGAGTGGGAAAGAGCTAAAGAGCAAGGTGTAGTAGACGAGTGTAGACTTTTTGGGAGGCGTGTCATAGATGTGAGGAGGGCTTACTATTTATAGACTTAGGGTTTGGAGGTGAGGCGGTGGAGTAGGCAAGGAGTTTCCTATTTTGGTAATTACCAAATATAGTAGGGTATCTCTGTGCTCATCTTCCAATTCCTTCGGAGAGGGGCTTCCAGCTGGGCTTGAACTTGGGCTTGATAGATGTTTATAAGACTGGGCTCTTCAAATGAGGATGGGCCCTTTTCCATAATTTGGACTATTTGGGTTTGACCCATCATTTGCCCCCCAATACCCTCTGTCCAATAAATTTGGAGGGAGGAGCATTTATTTGAATTTGAATTTGAATTTTACACATAGGGGCTCTTCTTTAGTCTTGATGTAACTTGTTTTGTTAAATGCCTCAAGCTCTTTACCATTTTTGGCTTGTATTTTTAAGGAAGCCCTTGGTTTTTAGTTAGGATTTTTCCTCCTTTAAAAAACCCTAGGCTATAAATATAGCGTTCTTCTTCATTCCATTCATCTCTTTCATCTTAAAATCAAAGACCCATTCTTGAAAACCTTGAGAATTCAAACCCCTCTTTTTTTTTTACTTCCATATGGACTTGAGAGAAAGAGGCTAGAGCTTGGAATTTCTTCAAGAGTGTTGTATTTGTGAGATTCTTGTGTTGGCATTTTGTTGTACAAATGTCGATTGGGGAGAGACATTTGAAGACTTCCATTGGAGTGGTGGAGACCGAAAGAGGGATAGGAGATGGGAGTATTCGAGTAGTACTCAATGGAGAAGGAGATGCCGAGAAGGAGGGAGGTGGAATGGGTGTTGGCATGCATAAAATAGGCGAGCTGAGCGCTGTCCAGGTGCCTTTAGGTGCTGGTTTTGTGGTCTTGGACAGCCCAAGAGAGCTGGGCGCTGCACAGGGAGGTTTAGGCGCTGTTTCTGCTGTCCTGGACAGCTCAGATGCGCTGGACAGCGCTATTTCTGCTGTTCATGTTGTCCTAGACAGCTTAGATGCACTGGGCAGCGCTGTTTCTGCCGTTCCTGCTGTCTTGGACAGCTCAAATGAGTTGAACAGCTCAAAATATGATGTTCCTGCTATCCTGGAAAGCTCAAATGAGCTGGGCAGCTCAAAATCTGGTGTTCTTGCTGTCCTGGACAGCTTAAATGAGCTGGGCAGCTCAAAATCTGGTGTTCTTGCTGTCCTGGACAACTTAAATGCGCTGGACAGCGCAAATTCTGTTGTCTTGGACAGTTTGCAGGGGCTGGACAGCAGCATTTTTCTCAATAAAAAGTGAGGAAAAACGACATATGGAGCATTATGGAGAGCTGCGCTGCGGCTTGGGTGTAGGGGCTGGTTTGGGCGCCACTCCAGGCGCTAATCCGTGCACCGTAGGAGCTGATTTTGGTGCCGAAATTGCTATTTTGGGTAATTTTGAAGGGTCAGGCATCTCTTTAGCTGCTGGGCCGCTCCATTTTGGCAAGCAAAAGTGGTCAGGTACCTCTCCTAGTGTTGGGTTGGAAACAGCAGGTGACAAGGAAGCTTTGGGTGCTCGGGACCTGACCGTGACTTCTCCAATCCAAGCTCCTCAACACCTCCTCGATGGTGAAGGTTCAGGCCACTCGTTAAGGCCCCGAAAGAAAAAACGCAGGGAGGAATTGGCCTTCAATGATGATGGGTCTAAAGTGAGAACCATTTCTAGTTTGCTCAATTCTGATGATATCTCTAGGCTTATTTATGCTTATTGTATTCCTCCTACCGTGCTGTGTTGTCGGGCTGAGGAAAATGAGTTTGCTTGCCACGACTCTTCTGGTGACATCGTCGTCTACGAGGAGATGCTTGAGGCGGGACTCATGTTCCCCATTTCCTCTCCCATTTGTAAAATCCTACATCACTTTTCTTTGACTCCGGGGCGGTTGGCGCCTAATGGTTGGAGAGTCTTGTTGGGCTTCCTTGCATTGTGGAGGAATGTGCATCACGAGGATGCTTCTCCCACGGAATTTCATGCGGCTTTTCTATGGGAAGACAAGGAGGAGGGCTTCTACCAGAAAAGCCGCATGAAATGTGCATCATGAAATTTCATGCGGCTTTTCCATGGCCTTTCTCCATGTGGGGGATCGACATCCTAGGTCCCCTTCCTATGAGTCGAGGTCAATGCAAATTTGTAGTCATAGCCATAGACTACTTCACCAAATGGGCTGAAGCCGAAGCCCTAGCCAGGATCACGGACCAGAAAATAAAGGACTTCATATGGCGGAACCTTATCAGTCGTTTTGGAATACCACACGCCATCATAAGCGACAACGTCAAGCAGTTTGATAACAAACTCCTCAACAGCTTCTGTGTGGACCTTCAAATCAAACAGCCTCACTCTAGCCCTGCCCATCTTCGGGCAAATGGGCAAGCAGAGGTCACTGTCAGGACCATACTCCGAAACCTGAAAGCCAAACTCGAAGCCGCCAAAAGAAAGTGGGTGGACGAGCTCCCAGGAGTACTATGGGCCTATCGAACAACACCAAGAGGCCCCACAGGTGAGACGACATTCTCCCTATCCTATGGAACAGAGGCAGTGATACCCGTTGAGATCGGGGTACACTCCCTTAGGGTGCAAAGCCATGACCCTACCAACAATGAAGAAGGCCTCCGCATCAACCTCGACTTGGTGGAGGAGGAAAGGGAGATAGCCATGCTCAGGAATGCAGAGTACAAGCGTCGCATGACCAAGTACTACAACTCGAGGCTGAAGCCTCGTGCCTTCTTACCTGGGGACTTGGTCCTCAAGAAGGTCATCTTATCCACCAAAGACTTCCTGGAGGGGAAGTTGGGACCCAACTGGGAAGGACCTTACACGGTCATAGAGGTAGTGAGACCAGGCACCTATAAAATCCAGAATTTTGAGGGCAAGGTCCTAGCTCACCCATGGAATGCAGAACACCTAAAGAAGTACTACCAGTAGCCGGGGGCAGTAAGTCAGGAGTTGGTGTCCGCTATTTAGTTTATGCTATTGTTGTCAAGTTTTATGTCATTTCTTCCTCTAAATATCAAGTATTTACTTTGAATCATAAAATAAGATAAGATGTCTCAATATTTTCTTCAAAAAAGAGTTCTATTTCATTCAAGACATGAGACTCTTACAAAAGAAGATTTTCATTCAAAGTCCGTAAACTGGACTTTTTACAAAAGAAAGACATCATGCAAACAAAAAATACAAGGACACCACTCTCAATGACTCTCACTACCTCTCACTGCCTCCACTCATATAGTCCTCATCATTGGACTCAAAAGCCACCTGAGGCTTGAGCTCAGAAAGATCAACATAAGGGTATACTGCAGAGGCCTTCCTCCTGAGCTCCTCGTAGCCGTCAATGAAGGCACTGGCCCTAGCCCTCTCAACAGCATCCCTCTGAGCCTCCGCATTAGTAGCTCTCCCAAGTGCTACGCCAAGGTCAGCCTCAAGTTGAGCAACCTTCCCCTGATATAGCTTCAACTGCTCAGCGGTGCTCTCTCGCGTCCGCCGCTCGAGCTCAAATCGCTTCTCGGCATCCTCTCGTGCCTGTCGAGCTAGCAGTGCGTCATTCTCTCGTGTCTGTCGCTCAAGTGAAAGTTTCATCTCAGCAGCCGCAAGCTGTCCCTCAGCAGCCTCGCGTGCCCGTCTCTCCTTTGCCTCGCCGAGAACGGCCTCACCGATCATCATCGTATTGCTAAACAAAGCAGGCAAGGAAGCCATCACCTGTGGACATTCAAATACAGAGAAAGCCAAGAGCTAAGTCTGAACATGCCACAAAATGTCAAATACAAAACAGAGGGACAGAGCGTACCAGAACGATGCCCTCTACATCGGCGTTTACTACGCCCCCAGGACCCCGAGAGGCAATCTCGTTGGCCTCAGCACCAGTCACTAAGGCGCTGAATCTCTCCTTCGCCACCTCCACGTCATGCAGCATAGACCCTGAGATGTTCTCCAGGGAACAGCACCTAGACGGACCCTCCGTCCCGGCGGATTGCGGCGCCGGTACCTCAGCCTCTACAGCGGTACCAGAACCGTGTCTCGGGGAAGGGGAGATATAGATCGAAGGAGAAGGTGGAACATCATCAAACTCAGCCGGTATAGAACCCGCTGGGTCGACCAACCCCGGTCGAGAAGAACAGGAGGCACCAGACTTCGCCCTCTTGGGAGGAGGAGTAGATATGGAAGCCACCTTAGAGGCAAGGAACTCATCCACCACGGACCTGTCAATGGGAAGACCTGCAAAGACCTAGTAAGTCAGAAAGCCTACTACAAAGTAGCTAAGGAAGACTATTGGTAAATAAGCACCTTTCTTTCTAGGCTTGGAAGAGATGTCGGACAACGACATAATCTCAGCAAAGTCCTTAGTTGGGTTGCTACAAACCGTATCAAACAGCCCCGTCTGGACCGGAGTTAAGGCCGGTAAAACTGTAAAAGATCACATACTATGAAGAACCAACACATAAGGATGAAGAGTACAACTCAAAGACAAAAATCCTCACCTTGTTTAGTCTGAGGGACTACATCCCATCGAGAAGGCACAAGGTCGCGGTCGGACTCCGAAGCCCACTCACCACCAACGAAGAAGAACCTCCTCTTCCACTTGTGGAGATTGGATGTAAGCCCCTCAATGAGCTTGTCTGACCTCGGAGTAAAGCGGTACCACCCCCCGTGAGGAGCAGGGTTCTCCGACAGTGTGTACGTCACCAGAAACTCCTCGAACGGCGGAGGAACGTTAACACCATGCGTCAACTGCCATAGTGCGAAGAATGCAGAAATAACCCTTCAGCCATTAGGAGACAATCTCCCTGGGACCAATGAAAAGTGTGCTAGCACCCGACAAATGGGTCCGAGAATGGGGAATCGCAGACCCGCCTCTAACATCCCCTCATAAACAACAATCTCACCCAAAGAATCGCAGTAGGCGGGCTCATCGGCCTCAGCATGACGATAACTCACACAAGGCGAAATGTGATATAGAGAAGCTATCTCAACAATCTCAGCATCACACTTATACAAGCTGAATATAGAGAGTACCTTGGGGCCGTTGCCTCCTCCAACGCCTGGACCTTCATTGGGGTCCCCAACGGCCTCCGACTCACCTGGGTAACATGCACAAGAGCAAGTTCAGAGCCTAGCTAAAACAAGGTAACAATGTCAAATAAAGAGTAAAAAGAATACCAAGAGACATACCTCGCAGCACCATGTCCTCCAAGTCGTCGGTCGACTGCAGCACAACGCTTGGGTTGTCGCCCGAAGGACCCGGGATACTCTGATGATCGCCCGCACTAGAGGACCGTTCGGGCACGCCCGAGGGACTACTCAGAGTACTTATAACGGTCCCAAAGGGTTCCTCCGCCACACCAAGTCTACTGCGAGAAGAGGAGCTCGAACGACCAAAATCGGAGGAGGCAGCACCCACGGCCTGGGCGCCTGGGCAGGCCCCCTGGGCGCCGCCCGGGCCCGGGCTCACTCTCCCGCGGTGTCCTCCTCTCGTCTTGACTCCTCCGCTCGGCATGCCTCTCGTCCTCATGAATGCTTCGATGATAGAATAAGGAAATGAGGATGAACAAACGAAGACCTTAAAGCTCCTTGAAGAAGCCTTAGTAAAGCTCCTTGAAAGTCACTCTTGAAGGAAGTCTCTGCACATGCAAACAAGAGAAGAATGAAGAAAATGAAACAGTGGCCTCTATTTATAGGCAAGGGCATAAAAAATCTAATGCACTCTTCGAAACCGAGGAGTTTAGCAGATCCCGAAGAATAATTCTCCGAAGATAAAAGGGGACCGTGAAAGACAAGGAAAGCTCCGACTCAACCAAATAAATACGAAGCACATGCCCTCGACCCCTGTCTCTCGAAGAAAATCAGAGCTCGGGGCATGGGGGAAAAATGATGAGTCTGAATTTTACTAAGCTAAGGCCCAATCCAAACAGAGTCGAAGAAGCCCATAGAAGAGCCCAAAAGACCCATGTAGTTGGGCCAACCGAGTGACAATCGTCAAGGAAGACGGAGGAAGGACCAAGACCGCAGGAGGCAGCGAGGAGCGTCGCCCGAAGCCCCTAGGGTGCCGCCCAGGGCACCAAGGGCGCCGCCCAGGTCCCTAGGGCGCCCAGCTCCGCACTCGGCCTCTCCTTCGTCCTCGCCTACGACCTCTCCTCCTTCGCCATTTGACTCCGATGCAAATTCAAGTCTAATTCAAGTACGAGCTCGACGTCCGACCCCAAGACCGAGACGAGCACCAAGCCAAGCTCGATGTCTGACCTCGAGACCGAGACGAGCACCAAGTCGCACCAACTCAAGGCCGAGCACCAAAAGAAGGGACGAGGCAGCCCAAGGCACCAAGGGGGCCGCCCAAGGCACCTGGGACGCCGCCCAAGTCTCCTCCAAAGTGGGCGCTGCCCACCCCTTGGCTCCCTTGGCTTCACCTCCTCTCCTCTTCATGCCTTGATACAACATCAAACACAACACAAGTCCAAGCCCACTCCGAAGCAAGTCCGAGCTCAAGACTCAGAGTCCAAGACTAAGTCTGAGCACACTCCACACCAGAATGACATCCGAGCAAATAGGAGCACGTGGAGGAAGACTCGGGATACGGAGATCTCCTACCATACTTCTACCTTCCAAAGAAGTCTACTCCTACCATAACTCTACCTACCGAAGAGACTCACTCTTACCATGTTTGTACTTACCAAATTTACGGGAGACTTCTCCCTCACGTCACCGCCTCACCGCCTTGGTGAGCCTATATAATGTAAGCCCTCACTGTATGAAGGGCAAGATGACTCTTGAAACACATACACTACACTAGTTGCACTCAGCAAGCTCTCGAAGCTCTCTGCACACTCTCTCCAGACTCAATGTAAACTCTCCGGAGTACCACCGTTGATCAATAAAACACCCCAGGCCACCGTCACCGTTCGAAGAGTGAACGTAAGTCATCCGAGACCGAACCATTATAAATCTCCTGTGTTGACTCTTATTTACTGTTTTGCCATTTAATTGTCATTAATTGCTCATCAATCACCCTTGTGACTGTTGATCTCGCACCACACGATTTTGTGCATCATCAGGATCAATGAGTTATTTCGAGTCAACTTCCAGTACAATATCACAGCAAATCATTTCCGTAGCAAATTTGGTAGTTCTGCAGACCACAAATGCTTCCACATGTGCTGCAAAAGAGAGCACTTTTAACAATATGACTCAATCCAGCAACAAATGTACCATTCCAATCTCTGATCACTACCCCAATCCCACCGGCCTGTTCAACAATTTTGTATTCCCCAATAGAAATCCAAATTTGCTACAAATTTTTCAGACATGTCACATATCTGAATGCACTCTGAACTGCTATGAACCTCACCCAGGTGGCCTCCAAAGGCTCACTCTCACTTCCCGAGCTAGGTCATAGGTTTGAAAGCTCTCCAGAACAACAAAAAAGAAAGAAATGCACTTCAATGATGTTGATCGCTTTTACATTTGTCAATTTACCTAGCTTTTCAGTTCATATTCTGGAAAACAAATACAAGAGAGTTGGTGTTATAAGTCTTAAGTACCTGTACCAACTTCATGGAAGCCTTACTTACACACGTCAGTTGCACAGGCCATTCTGAGCTGTATTCACATCCACATGCATTGGGAATAAACACAGGATGTATGGCCATTGCCATCTTTGCAGCCTGACCAATCTGGTTCGACAAAAGACATCATCTTGAACAAGGAAATGAGGGTTTTTGTACTTAATAGCCATAATTTATGTAGCGTTTGGTAACACTGTTTTGAAACTAATTTTTTTATGCAAAGAAACAATGTTGTCAAAAAATCAAAAGGAAAGAATGGAATGGAAACCACGATGCCTTTCTATGGAATGCAAATTTTGCCCAAAATTCTAATGCACAAACCAAAGCATATTTGTAAAGTAAGCTGTGGATTAAGTGAGCGTTCCACACTTCCACAGGTAGCAAAAATCCCAAGCATGGTATAAAAGCACCGGTTTAAACTAGAACAGCCACATCTCCTACATGTCTATGATGGTCTATTGTGTATTCTTAGTAACACACAATGAATCATGACAATACTTTTACCTTACTAATAGAAAATTGTCCATGCATATTTATGGATTTATAATAACAAGAAGCTCTAACTTACTCAGTGCAATTTGGAGATACGATCAGCTAGCTAAGAGTAAGAGCAGTGCTCAAAGTGCAAGTGGCTACAGGGGAGAAGAACAGAACCCATACCTATAGAGGATGCAAAAAGATCTGGAGTTTAAAGCTTACCCTGAAAAGGTGGCTTCATGACTAAAGTTTTAGTACTGAAACGCTATCTGGAGAAATATCTAGCTGCCAGGGGAAGAAAGATTCTAGATTGACACACTCCATCAAACAAGTGACTAAAAACCCATCTGGCACTAAACATTCCAAGGAGTGAAATTGCCTCCAATACATAACGTTAGGTTTCATCATCTAAACCGTGCAATTGCCTCATTGCCTAATATATATCTTCTAAAGCAACAGATCTAGAGGTTCAAAGAATCGCCAAAACCTCATTAAGTGTTTCTACACAACATGGCCCCAATCACTGGGGAGGTACACTTCAATTTAAAAGGACTGCTTCGCGTTACAAAGTACTGGTTTCGCAATGATGAGATTATCCAGGTGAATCAAAAGAAACTAGGAGGAAAGAAGATTCACATATTCACCAATAAGTTTACTAACTTAGACATCTCTATATGGACCCCCAACTAACTCCATGACTGCTTGAGCAAAGTTTGCTTAGCCCCAAAATAATGTGTCGGTAAAAGCAAGATAAACAACGGTAGGTTTCCACTTTCGGTGTAGATCTCCAGAATCTGTTTTGGCACAAAAAAAACGAGGCACTGGGCTCCCACCTACAACTTGACAATCCACTTCGAACACCATCATTGAGCCCCAACCTTTCTGTCCACAAAGAACCCACTTCAGAAGCTATTTGTAGGCTACCTAAATGATGCTAGAACAACTACAACTACGTCCTTCATCCAGAAGAAGCAAGTGGATTGTGTTGCATATGACATCAAAGAAGGATCCTTCCACATTCTGTGGCAGTGTGTGGAACTCGAAAAAGAGGTCAAAAGGAAAGAAAATATAGGCAATTTCATTTTCCTTGTTTGCTCCAAAAGGGCCCAAAGGACATTCAAATTTGATTAAGAGCTGAATGCACTATAGCATCCCTATTACCAACCTCCATGCCAAATTAGTAGATATGCTCATCGGCTTTAAAAAGCCATTCAAACATGTTGTAACAGAATATATATATATATTGGTGTATACGCATATGCATGATTCTCATATAGTCATATTGATGTAGATCGTATTAGCTTTTATGTATACTAGAAAGGGAAAGAATTAGGGATGAGAAGGGAAGAAGAAGGGGATGAGAATAGAGAAAGAATTTGAGGAAGAAGGATTCAATATCAATAATCAATAATCAAAGTCTAGTCTAACCAAAACAAATACCATATCCCCTATATATATAGGGAGAACATAAATCCTAAAAGAAATAAATAGTCATAATGACAACTAAGCCCTTAAAAGGTAAAAGAAATTACTTAAAAGATAAATATTAAAAGTATCAAAATAACTATTATAATTAATCTCTAATATCTATCCAATTCGTACACGATCCCCATTATCATCCTCCGGAGAGTCTTCACAGTAGAAGTACTCTAAGAGAGCAACCTGAAGATGACAGAACGCCTCATCTAGAATGAAAGAATCATCGACTTCTTTCTATCGACCAGGATAAATACAAGAATCTCCATCTGTATGAACACCTGTAAATAAAATAGGAGGCTTTGGAGTACCTCGATTAAGCCACATGTCCTTCAAATAAAAATCTAGACTAATACTGACATTCAATGAAAAATTAAGCAAATAAGCATTAGATCCAAACTCAAGAATAACAAAATAATTCTCATTAGATTTGAACAAAAGACATTCAGTGGGACAAGATATCAATGACAAAGAACTATAACACCCTCGTGTTAAAAATAAGAAAGTACAAACTCAATTGCACACTTGACGGGAGGCCAAAAAATAAAGTTAACACTCTCAAGTGGAGCAGAATTCAGAACAATGTCAACAATCTCACCTGAAGAAGAATCCGCAACAATGCCATCATGATTTAGAATAGTAGACACAGGATAATCGCCAACAGATTGTAAAATAGATAGCTCAATATGCTCAACATCTTGCATAGGAACTAACTGAATGGATTTTTACTCAAGTTCAATGCTTAGTGATGATTCAACTTTTGGCTCTAATGAGGTAGGAAACATGATAGGATCAAAAATAATTTCATCACTAGTGTCAATGTTCAAACGAGTGAAAGTATGTTTTGAAGGATGTAAAGCATAAGGGCCCAATAGAACAAAAATATGACTATCATTATGCGAGTGCCCGACGTTAGGTGAAACTGAAAACTTGTCCTTATTTTCTTCCATTTGCTGACTTGCAAGAATTTTATTCAAGTGAGAAAGTTGACTTGTTATTTCAGATAATTGATTTTTCACCCCTCTACATTCTTCACGTAGTTGGCCGAGTGAATGTTTAGTATTGACAACTCCAATTTCAAAGATTTCAATCTTTTTTCTAGGGAAGTTTGGACTTTTGAATGGTCACTAATGACATAAAAATTTGATCTAGATTGACCTTGATGATGACTTTGGGAAGCATGACGTTGGTAACTGTTATGTGACCTAAATGTCCTAGAGTAGTATTCTAGATAATCTTCATAATAAAACTCATACTTACTATGAACTTTATGATGACTCCAAGAAACTCTAGGAGCAGAATAGGTATAGTGATGACGTTGTGGAGAATTATGAACTTGAGACATTCTTGATGTTGGATAAGTATATGAATAAGAATCATAATGATCATATGAACTCCTGATTGACTTTGACAGATGAGAATAACATAAGAATGAGTTCAAGAATGCAATTGATAATTATAATTATCAAGAGAAAATTCTGAAACTGAAGGTCCGTAGTTCAATCCTGGTGTTAGATTCAACTCTTAGTGGCTATTTGACAATTTAAGGGATTATCCTATAAATTCTGAAACTTTCTGGGGGTGTTTCTGCAATTTTTAGAATTTCTGGAGTGATGTTTCTGTAATTCTGGAACTTCTGGGATGTTTCTACAATTTTTGAAATTTTTGGGGGTGATGTTTTTGTAATTCTAGAACTTTTGGGGGAAGATTCTACAATTTCTAGAACTTTTTGGTTGTAGTTCTGTAACTTCTGAAACTTTCTAAGATGTTTCTGTAATTTCTGAAACAGCTGAGATGTTGCTGGAATTTTCTGAATTTGATAGGACGGTTCTGTTTTTTTTTCCCGATGAACAGTGTTTCGGTGAACAGTAACAATGCGCGATGAACAGTGACGTTTTTTTTTTCAGTTCAGTTCTGTTTTTTATTTTTTTTATTCCTGTTTTTTTTTTCCTGGAAAGTAAAATGTAGGCGGAAACAAACCTTCTAATGAACAGTGCCGATGAACAGTAATTTTTTTTTTTTTTTATGAGCAGTTTGCTGATTGTGAGTTGTACGAATCGAGATTGGGCTCTGATACCAAATTGATGTAGATCGTATTAGCTTTTATGTGTACTAGAAAGGGAAAGAATTAAGGATGAGAAGGGAAGAAGAAGGGGAAGAGAATAAAGAGAGAATTTGAGGAAGAAAGATTCAATATCAATAATCAATAATCAAAGTCTAGTCTAACCAAAACAAATACCATATCCCCTATATATATAGGGAGAACACAAATCCTAAAAGAACTCTAAAAAAAATAAATAGTCATAATGACAACTAAGCCCTTAAAAGGTAAAAGAAATTACTTAAAAGATAAATATTAAAAGTATCAAAATAACTATTATAATTAATCTCTAATATCTATCCAATTCCTACACGATCCTTATCACATATGTAGCATCTTAACGAGAACTTTTATGTTTGTTGCCCCTTGTTACATACATTTCTTTACCTTGTGTTTCAAATGCTTCAGCTGAACTTTGAGGAAAGGTGTGCCTGATTGTTGTAGCTATTGAAACACTAACCCTGAATTTTACTTTATGGAAAATAAAATGCGTTTAATTGTCAGCATATACTGGTATTACTCACTTAAGTCTGGAAAGCAAAATGAAGTCAATAGAAGTATAAGCATTTGCAAATTTATATAATATGCTTGTATGTGCTTCTGAAAATAAACTGGAAGGTGGCAGAAACAGACAACCTTGGATGAACAATAACAATTCATAATATAATATGCTGAAACATATCCACACTAACAACAATGTACATAAATCTGACTGAGAGTTAGAAATGATTTTTGTAGCAGAACTAATAATTCATCACTATTTAGATAAGGAGGTTTTTAGAGGGATACTACTTACCATAGCAGCAATATGTGCTTCTTGTAAAATATTCCCATCTATCACTAGCCTAGCAACAGGAAACTCCAGCAGATGTCCTCAATGCTTCTCTCCACCATCCGATCATTTCTCCAACACCCTTAACTGTGTTAGGCTATGCAAATGTAGGAACAGTGGTCATAAACAAGGAAAAGCACCTGCTAGCAAGGATTGGTCGATGTCAGTGACGCATTCAAGGAGCACTGGTGTTCCTTACAATGCGGTACTTTGGACTGGGCGTCTGTATTGTGTTTTGGTAACATTCCTGGTTTTTGGATGTCTTCCATAGAGGAACAGTGGTTTCTTCTGTGGCATGACATGCAGTGGCAATAGCATTACTCAAATTCAATCTCAGAGAAAAAAATGAAAAAGATAACGCAAATCATGAAGTGGATTTCTAGCATTTCAATATTCAACAATTAAAATCGTTGGTTTTTTATTTCTTGAACAGGGATCGAAGTTCATAACTTCCACATTTTTTTGCAGGATTTTTATTTCAAGAACATGGATGGAATTTCATAAATTCCACATTCCTTGTAGCATTTCATGACCTGAATCACTAATAACTCTCACAACAACACAGAACAAACAATAACAATTTTGAAACTTCAAAGTGCACCCCTGAAATTTGTGGATAAATCCTCAATCTGCTCATTGGCAAACAATCCCCTCTCCAAAACCCAATCTTCTATCATTGCCTGAGAATTCACTGCTTGATCAGTGGGCACAAGATGTCCAGCACCCAACACCACAGCATGGCTCAAACTCTTCCATTTCTGCACATATCCAGCAAGCATCTCATTCTCCCTCCAAACCTTCTTCTCTGCCTCCAAAAAATTGGAAATGCCCTCCCACTTCATTTTCTTCACCCAAGCCTCAGTTGACACTACACCATCCCTCAAATCACACTGCCCTTGGTACAACAAAACCTTACTCTTCTTCACCAAATACTCCACCATATATTTCACACTCTTCATCACATCTTCATGCAATACTGCCCCAACAGCATCACTGCATACTTCAAAAACTATTGATTCATTCGCTCCTAGTTCCTTCTTCACCTCCACATTACTCAAAAATTTGCCCACTAAACTATCTTGGTAAGGAATTAACCTTCTGAAGTCATACAAAGTGGCTAGTCCTGTCATGCTCTGCAATGCATCCAACACCCTATTCCTTGCATTTGTGGCCTCACTCCAATTGCCACTTTTGGTCAATGCCACGGCCTCCACTTGAAGCTCCTCCAAGTGGGTCTTTTGCTTTTCATTGATCAATCCTAAATAGTAACCATTGACAGCATGTGTAGCCACTTGTGTCTGTGGGTCAGTCAAACCATTCCCAATGGCAACACCAGCCAAGTTCACTTGAAGCGACAACGGCAGTTGGGCATTTTTTTTCAGGATGTAATACCCAAATGCTGGAACATATTTTCCAGCATAACTCTCCCCAGTAACATAAATGGGACGCGATTTGAATGATGGGTCCAAGGCAGTAAATTTTCTAATCGCGATAAAAAGATGCTTGGCAACAACATGTTGAGTTCTGGGAATTTCCTCAGGTGTTGAGGCGATACTAAATCCAACTCCAATAGGATTGTCAATAAAAAGAAGCCCAAATATGCGATTCCAAGGACCTGGATTGGGTTCAAGTGAAATTTGTTCGACGTTTTGCTTGTGAGAAGCTACGCGCCACGGGCCAAGCTCGTAGAAGTTGCCAAGCATGGAGGAGCAACCAGGGCCACCCTGGAGCCAAATTAGAATTGGGGTTTGGTCAAGAGATGAAATAGGCTTTTGGGCTTCATAGAAAGTGTAAAAAATGGCAGAACCAGAGGAGGAATTGACAGTAAGGTAACCAGATTTTGTTGGAAGAGCTTCCTTGGGGATGGAAGCGAGTAGTGATGATGTGGGTGAGAAGTGGTGGAGGACAGAGAGAGAAAGGAGGAGCTTGAGAAGGAGGTGATGGAGTGGACCGAGTGGAGTTGACTCCATTACTGTGAGTGAGTGTGTGTGTGTGACAGAGAGAGAGACTAGTTTGTCATTGCCAGGTTTTAGCTCTGCAAAATGATTAGTTATGGAGAAGCTAGTGATGAGAAAAGAATCTTTTCAATGACTTAAACTTTTCTTTTCTTTTCTTTTTTTTTTTGGCAAATCATACAATGACTTAAACTTAGGCTGCTAGAAAAATGGCAAATGATATGGCCAAAAAGGTCAGCATAAGACAAGATGATGAGATGTACTTAACAACAACGAAAACTTTTTGACTAAAATAAAATAGGAAAAATTGCATTAAGGCCTCTTAAGATTTTTCGTTTAATCACTTAAATCTCTAATATTTAAAATAGTATGTACAAACTCTTTAAAATTTGTACACGAGTAATACATAGACCCTACTTCTAATCTCGGTTAATATATTTATTAGTAAATTATATTCAAACCCCTAAAATTTAAAACGTGTAATACTTAAAACTCTCATATTTAAAATATGACCCTTAGACTAAAAACAATACAATTAAAGATAGAATATTAAATACTTTAAATTTTAAAACCAAAATTCATGTTCTATTATGTCATTTATTAAAATAAAATTAAAAATAAAAATTCAATTTTTTCTAAAATATAATTTGTACTTTGATGACAAAATTTAAATTACTTCCACATCATTTTGTTGGACTTTGATAACATGAAAAAGAAATCTCAAACAAGAGGGGAGCCCCGGAAGTCGACTCTGCAATGCTTAAGTCAATAAGTGACTCAAAGGTATACACTACATTTAGAAACTAGGAGTGACGTACCTTGGGTAAATATTTTCATCAAGCACGAACATATGAAATAAGTCTAATCAACATATTTGTATATTCCAGTATGTTACCCAATGACATAAAATCTAAACAAAATCCCAATTTTTAGAAGAAAAAAAATAGTAATCAATATAAATATACTAAAAAACTCAATTCAACATTCATTAACATTCAATTATATTACCTATTAGAATAAAACTAAAAAAATAAATAAAGGGTCAAACTGTAATTAATACAATATCTTTTATATTTAATTGAGAATAATTTAGTCATTTAATATATTGCATTAATTCTATAATTAATAAAGAGTTTAACTTTAATATTTTAAAATTGAGACGTCTAAGTGTTACACGTTTATAAATTATAATAGATTTAAATATAATTTATTAATAGATATACAAATTGATGTTGATGTGTTCTGTGCATACAAATTTTGAAGAAGTTGTGTGTAATATTTTAAACGTTAAAGAGTCAAACTAATTAAATAATAAATTTTAAAGTATTTAAGTGTATTAATGATCATTTGGCATGCACATCACATCAAATAACTTACTCATTTGAGTTATTTTAATTCTTCAAGATCTCAAAGAATACCCGTTAGGTGTCATAGTTTGACACGCACATGTTTATTTTCATTACTCCTGACGAGCCTGAAATTAATTGGATCAAGTCTAATGTAAATAAACTGATAAAGCCCGAAACGAAGCCTAAGTCGAAGTTGGGTTGACCCATCAGATGCAAGTCCAAAGGAAATCAAAGGAACCAAAAAGTCCGAGTCAAAGTCTAAGGGGCGCAGCCCAAGGCCCAAGTGGGCGTCGCCCATGTCTCCTCCTCCAAGAAAGCGTCGCCCATGCCTCCTCCAAGTGGGTGTTGGCTTGCCCATTGGTGTTCTCCTTCGCCATTTGACTCCGATACAAGTCCAAGTTTGCTCAAGACAAGTCCAGAGATAAGACTAAGTCCAATCCAACTGAGAGTCCTCCTCCGACTGAATAAGAGCACGAGGGAGAGAATGACGGGATACGGATATCACATCCTACCATAACAACACTTACCAAAATGGTGGAATACCTCTCCCTCACGTCATCACCTCACCGCCTTACCCTAATTATATAATGTAAAGCCCCCTCAACATTGAGGGGACACCTTTGAAACCTCCACACGGACCTTCGCACCACATTCAAACCTTTATACCTTGAAGCTCCTACACACACTATACCCTTCTACACACATTGTCTCTCTCTCTCTTTCCAAGCATTGTAACACTGACCGGAGTTACTCTCCCGGCAATATCATCAATAAAATACCACAAGCTACCACTGCCGTTCTCGAGAATGAACGTAGATCACCCGGACCGAACCACTATAAATCTTTGTATTTGTTTCATATTTACTGCTTTACCATTGATCTGTTATTGATTGCCTGATTATTGTTCATTAATTGCACTGTTATGTATACTTGACTGTTGATCTTGCATAAAGATAATTTTGTGCATCATCAGTTTGGTGTCGTCTGTGGGAACGACAAAGTTTCTACTACCTCTCAATCCTTTTCGCAATCCATGGCGATTACCACCTAATTAATGAGCCAACAGCTGGGAGACAATAACCCTGGTCACCAAGAAGAGGCTCCATCTCCCCCCAGACCGTCTGAACCATCTACTTCTACCACTCCTGCTAGGCAACAACAACAGCTCCTCAAAACCATGCAACTACTGGTGAATTAAAATCAGCAAATCATCTAGTTGATGCTCGCTCGAGGGGGCGTCACCACTTCCCCCGCAGGAGGAGTCCCACTCCCTCCAACAGGAGAGGAGCCACAACAAATCCTTTTTGGGCATCAGGCAGCCCCTCACCATGGGGGTTCTCGCCAAAATGCCCAAGGCCACACCAAGGCGCACATCACCCAATCCCTCCTCAGTGCGCAGGAGTTCACGAGTCCCCCTTCCACACGTACCTACGTAGGAGAACGAAGACAGAAAGAGTCAATATGGTGACCATGTGAGCCAATACCACCACCCAACCGAGGATGTCCCTAACGAGTAGGACGAGAAGATTAGAGAGGTGAAAAACTAACTCGGTGTTGCCCTCAAAGCCATCAAGGCATAGGCGCCTGCAATCGTGGACTACCTAGTATGACGTATTGATACGCCTTTGTTGCTGACATTGTTAATTATCCGTTGCCATTGAAGTACAAGATGCCCACCATCAAGATCTTCGACGACACCAAAGACCCCCTCAACCATCTTGACACCTACAAATCCCTCATGCAATTCCACAACATGCCTGAAGAGATTATGTGTAGGGCTTTCCCTACCACCTTGATGGGGTCTGCTCGCCAGTGGTTCTCTAAGAACAAGCCCTCCTTCATCCACTCTTTTGAAGAACTCAGTAGATCTTTCGTCTCCAATTTCATTTGGGGACGTCGATATCAGAGACTAATGACCCACCTACTCACCATCAAGTAGAATAGGGATGAAAGCCTCAGACACTACCTCATCCACTCCAATGAGAAGGTCCTCCAGATTGAGGAACCGAATGATAAGGTAGCCTTGGCCGCCTTCATCGCTGGTCTTTGTACTTCCAGTTTCATGTTCTCTGTTCTCAAGAAGCCTCCCTCCAACATGCCCAAGCTGCTGTCTAAGGCACAAAAATACATGAACGTTGAAGATACCACCAAAGCCCGTCGAAATGAGTCCTCCTAAGGAGGAGAGAAAAGGAAGGACACCCGCGAAGACAAGTGGGAGACAGAAGAGAAAAGAAATAGGATAAAGAGAATCTCTGTCTAGGACCGCCTTGGTCCCCCACCTTTGAGAGAGCGACAAGCCTTCACGCCACTCAATGCTTCAGTGGAGCACATCCTATTCTAGATACAGGATGACCCCGCTTTTCGTTGGCCCAAGAAGATGAAGTTTAACCCCAAGCACTGAAATCCCAGCAAATATTGTCGCTTCCATCGCGACCACGGCCATGACACGGACAACTATTTTGACCTTAAAAGTCAGATCGATGAACTCATACAGTGTGGCCACTTGAGGCAATACATTGCTAACAAAGGACAAGCCCCCCACTTGGTCGGGCCTAGGATGACAGAGAATGCCAGCAACCTCTCAGAGAAGTCCAGACAATCGTCTGAGGGCTAGGAGGAGTGACACCAACTCCACCAGGAAAGTCTTGGCTCACCTATAGGATATCGAGCATTCGAATCTTTTATCTATCCTTTATTGTTTTTGTTTATTTATGTCGTTACTTATTATTTAGAAAACTCTATGAAGATTATTATATCCAAATTATTTGTTTTCCTAAAATTTACAAACAACTTACAAATGTCAGAACACAACCTAACAATAAGGTAGACAAATAACGCCCATCGTCGGATACTCCCAGGCGTCACTTTGGGCGCGTCCCATGATGACGTCTATACGATGAGTCTCGTCTTCTCGCACCAGGTGCCTAGCTCCTTAGCCCCCTCCTCATCTCCATCTCAATGGAATGAGAAGTAAGTCACCTCTGCTATGGCGGGCATCTCCGAGACTATACGTAGCTCAGCCTCTATGACTCTGCTCTCGCGTAAGTAGTCGCCCCTGTTACAGTAGCCATCTCTGAGACTATATGTAGCTCGGTCTATGACTCTGCTCTCGTGCACGTAGTCACCTAATAATAACCTAGTAAGCTTTTGCTACGGTAATCATCTCCGGAGACTATACGAAGCTCGACCTATGTGTTACAAGCCTCTACCACGGCAGCCATCCCACAAGACTATACGTAGCTCGACCTCAATTCTTGCGACCCTTTCATGAGACGTCCATTTCTCTGACTTTGCTCTTATGCAAACAGTCTGTCTTTCTCTCCACGTAATCGTATTGGATATTTTAATGTTGAGATAACATTGTCTTTGCTAGGCCCACTTTTGAAGCTCAAGTCATCTGCAATTGAGCCACTACTAGAAGTAGGGTGAAGCCATGATCCCCGAAAAAATTGCACTGGAGTCTCAACTCCTACAGTGGTACAAAGACTAACTCTGATACACACATAAGTCCCAAGGAGTGGGGGCACCACCGGGTCTCATCTCCCAAAAAGCAACCTAGCCTTCGGACCTTGACCAAAAAGAACTGGGGCATCAAACCTCGCCTTCTTGAAAGGAGGGAAAGATACCGCCTAAAAGCAGAGAGTTCCCAGATCAGCAGGCCACTTATAATTAAAGACAAAGTCAGTCAGCGACCAAGCACCAGAGAGACGCCGCCCATTGCGAGACTCAAGTGGTCGCCCGAACATAGCAGTGCCCAAGGCCTCCTAGCGTCGCCCAAGGTGTCTGCCTAACCTTCTGGCGTTGCCCAGCCTCCTGACATCACTCGAAACACCACTCAGTCTCCTGCTGGTGTAGCCCAAGCTAGCATACAACCCGCGCCCAACAGTCCCTCTCATTTGACCAGCCGGCGTCGCAAAAAAAAAAAAAAGAGAAGTGCCAGTGCCCAAAAGGACAGCTCCCAAAAAAAAAGAGAGAGTGATGAACTAGGCAGTGCCCAAGCCAGGGCAAACAAAAAAAAAGAAGAAGAGAAGGGCGTCGCCAAAGCTAAGAGGAAAGAAAAAAAAAAGACAGAGACGCCCAGGAGGCAGCGCTCAATCCAAGAGGAGAAAAAAAAAAGAGGAGGAAGAGAAGGGTGGCGCCCAAGCCAAGAGGAGAAAAGAAAAACAAAGAGAGAGAGAGAGAAAGAGCAAGAGGGCGGCTCCCAAAGAAAGAAAAAAAAAGCAAGAGGGTGGCGCCCAAAGGCAACCAAGGAAGGAAAGAAAAAAAAAGACCAAGTGGGCGGCGCCCAAAGGCAGCCAAGGAAAGAAAGAAAGGGGGGAAAAAAGAGGAAAAGGTGGTGCCCAGGCAAAGAAGGAAGAAAGAAAAGGAAAAAACAAAGAAGAAAAAAAAAGGAATCGGCGCCCAGGTAAAGAAGGAAGAAAGAAAAGAAAAGAAAAAAGGAAGTGGCGCCCAGGCCAAACCAAAGAAGGAAGAAAAAAAAATGAAAAAAGAAAGTGGCGCACAGGCCAAACCAAAAAAAAATTCGAGACCGATAAATACAGCAAAGTCCTGAAAACAAGAAAATAAAAGAAAGTTTCTACTCACTCGAATAAAGCACATGCCCTCGACCTCTTCCTCTCGAAAAAAGTCATAGGCTCGGGGCATGGAGGGCAAATGACAAGCCCAAAATTAATTGGACCAAGTCCAATGTAAATAAACTGATAAAGCTCGAAACGAAGCCTAAGTGGAAGTTGGGTTGACCCATTAGATGCGGGTCCAAAGAAAATCAGAGGAACCAAAAGGCCCGCGTCAATGTCCCAAGGGCACCGCCCAAGGCCCAAGTGGGTGTTGGCTTGCCCCTTGATCCTTTCCTTCGTCACCTAACTCCGATACAAGTACAAGTCTGCTCAAGACAAGTCCAGAGACAAGACCAAGCCCAATCCAGCTGAGAGTTCTCCTCCGACTGAATAGGAGCACAAAGGAGAGAATGACCGGATACGGAGATCACATCCTACCATAGCTACACTTACCAAAATGGTGGAATACCTCTCTCTCACGTCATCGTCTCACCGCCTTACCCTAACTATATAATGTAAAGTCCCTTGAACATTGAGGGGACACCTCTGAAACCTCCACACAGACCTTGACACCACATTCAAACCTCTATACCTTGAAGCTCCTACACACACTACACTTTTCTGCACATATTTTCTCTCTCTCTTCCAAAGCATTGTAACACTGGCCCGAGTTACTCTCTTGGCGACGTCATTAATAAAATACCACAGGTCACCGCTGTCGTTCCCGAGAATGGACGTAGGTCACCCAGACCAAATCACTATAAATCTTTGTGTTTGTTTCATATTTACTACTTTGTCATTGATCTGCTATTGATTGTCTGACTATTGTTCATTAATTGCACCGTTACGTATACTTGACTGTTGATCTTGCACAAAGATAATTTTGTGCATCATCAACTCCTTTGAAATTGTATTTTAGGTTTTTGCTAAAAAAATTTATTATAATTAGTGGACTTATTCCCCATATAAAGACATTTTAGACAACTTGATGTTGATTTTATTGTCTCAAGATTTTCTTGCATGATCACAATCGATTGATTTAAAATAAATAGTATAACAGTACAATAGTTAACAAAAAGAGACACTTTCATTAATCTTGAAAGTGTATGAGTTCCATCAGACTGATAACACAAGCTCTTAAACTAATCCTAACTCTAAATCTCGTCGAAAACTATTCTTAAAATATCCAAGTCAGACTTTGATGGGTATGATAGTATGTTCTCCTCGTAATCAATGTCCTTTTTATCGGCATCTTCCTATTGATAGTTACTCACACTTCCTCCATGCATTTTCCTCTAATTTTTCCCTTATTTTCAACTATTGACTTTTCAAAAAAAATATTGACTTTCAAATTCCTAGAGCCGATTTGATGCTGATAATTGGCATCTTTTTAAATTCTAAAATAACCATTTCACTCACTCCATTATAGAAGTTGTAATTGTTCCTGAATTTGAATCGACGATATTGACTGATTGTATATCTATTTTTGATTAAATGAATCTCACGCGGCAAATGTCTTTGTCTAACATCATTTGTCAAACAAGTATCGTTCATTGCTTTGTTCACTAAAAATATAGAATTTGGTCCGAACAATTCTCCCTTTATTTTAAAATCAGCATAACACCACCATAAACACATATCATAGCATACACATGTACCTACAGATATATATACTAATTAAAATTGAGTGATAATTTAATGATATTGTGTTAAAATTAAAATATAATTTATTAAAATTCACCCCTAGTTTAATTATTGGGATAAGATTGATTTTTTTTTTAAAGGATTCGATATGAGCGGTAAAAATTAAGTTCTTTGAATAGTCCGATTGAATAGGGACTAAGTTTTTAAATCCGATTTGGATCAATTTAAATTCTATCTCAAATCTTATCGTTGGCAAGCATACTAATGATTTAAGGCGTAACGAGTATTGATGATGGTCGTCTCATCGTTCTTAATGGTTGCATCCACCGTAAAGAATTCCTAACTCCATCCTTGGATAGTTACTGTCTAATTTTATTTTATTTTTTTAAAGTATGATGGACCTACAATTCAAACATTGTTATCCCCTTCCATGGAATAAAGTCTAACGAAAAAAAGTTAATGATTCAGATGAAAAATTGACATGAAAAACGTTGAGACAAGACTTTGTTGAGTTGAGTTGTATTATATCTGACAAAAAATACATCTTGAAATTAACCCACATTATTCGTCAAAATCGGGTATATCGTCCCAAAAATTTAAGAAAATACTTTCATCCCAAAATATTGAATCAAGATCAGGAATAGGTTCTAAAATGTCTACTTCAGACAAACAAGTCGAATAATGACTCAGTGAGGACAGAGGAATACTACATTCCTTGTCTCTTTTTCTACCTGTCCTGGTCTTTTTCGCAAGCCACCCGGACTGCAGCATAGATTTGGAATATTTGTAGGGAGATGTTCTCCTTGCAGCGTCTTTGTCTGGGTTTTGGTCCATGGTTTCTTGAATGTTGGCTGTGAAAACAGATCAATTGGGGAATGAAAATCAATGTTTTTAGGGTTCTTCGGTGATCTCCCTCGTCCTCAATGCATCGCCATGACTTCGTGAACAAGCCCTTTAATCGTAAATTACTTTGACAGCAAGAGTTTCTGGAACTGCAAGCTGCAAAGAATATATAATATGTTTCGTATTATTAACCATAAAATTGGTTCGAATTGATAAAAGTTAGAAAAAAGTATATGACTTTAATTTCAAGAACATGTCCAATCTAAAGGAAAATTTGACGAAAATTTGAGAAAAGTATCAGACTAATAACCTTAAAATCGCAAGCTCGAATCTACGAATAATTTGAATCTAAGCAGTTGAAGTTGTCCTGGATGATCAGTGTAATGACCCTTTTTATAGGAATTTTAGTTTATTATAATCACTGAAGGAAAGACTATTCACAGTAAAATTGCTCTGGCTTATAGTTATCTTATGATTAAATGGGTTTTCAGTATCCTTCTTGGACATTTAAATTTTTTTCCCACAACAAACAGGAAACTTTATGATATATGTCGGTATCAATAGTTTTGTTTGATATCTCTTAATGTCTTCAAGGAAGTAGTACGTAGCGGTGTCAATTTTGAGTACTGAATTGTTAATAAACACAAACTTAAAACTAATACAATCAATTGACACAAATCATACATAGATTGGATTAGTGTCAAACAAAAAAAAACTCAATTTTGAGATTATAAAGTCATTTAACTGACATTGCAATAAAAAAAGTCTCGAATTTTTCTTTCTATATCATTTCATCATTTATTATTGACTAAAATATTATAGAATTAAATGATTTGGTTTTACTAAAATAATATTTATGGTGACCTATTGTGTAATAGATTTGGATGAGAGAACGAGGGTCCTGACCTCCCGACTTTCGACTAAATGGGTTATAAAAACAAAACTAAAACACGACATGGAAAAAAACTACTCCACTACCTTTTTTTAAGAGGTGGTGTAGTTGTGGTCTTGTGTGTATGTTTATCTTTAAAAAAAAAACACGACACGGAAAAAAAAAGACTTAAAAATGACACAACTTAAAAATGACATGACAATTTAATTGAGATCCCCTAGTGGCATGCAGCGGAATTAAATATCAGACGCTATCAAAAAAATAACTTTTTCATGAAATCTAAGTGGGATTCACTGTAAAAGTGAGTTCTGCACCAACACGCATGGTGAACAAATGGAGAAAAAAGTATGATGGGTCAAGCCTTAGGGTCTAACTCATGTTACAAATACAAGGGTTCAACTCGAAGAGATTCAGTGCCCAAAGTGGTCTACACCCGGTCAAGCTCATCAAGAGGAGCTACATCGGCAGCTACATCAGAGGAGCATACAAGGCAGTGAGGGTCATCCAAGAGCCTCCTCCTCACCACCTTGGAGTAAGGGTCTTCCAAGAGTCTTCTCCTCGCCATCTTGGAGTAAGAGTCATCCAAGAGCCTCCTCCAAGTCGTCTTGGAAGAAGTCAACCCTCACCTTATCCTTTGATCAAGCCTCATTGAGAGCACCCCAACTGCCACATCCGTTGAGAAAAAGTCGTCAGCTCCACCATAATAGTTATTTAGTTGTTATTAAGTCGCTTCAATCTGTTAGAGGACGACTATAAATTATAAGCTCCACCAACACTTGGGGGACAGATCACACTCAATTGAGCACATACCTCATCTCTCTCTCTAAGCTTATACTCCCTGCTCTCCCAACACTCTTGAGCTAATAAAGTACCTAGCGGTCCTAGCCATTTAGAAGTGAATGTAGGTCACATTGACCAAACCACTATAATTCTCGTTTTCTCTCTCTACTTTGATTACACATTTATTTTCAATTACTTGACCGGTGGTGTGCAAAGTCAATTTGTGCATCATCAGTTTGGCGTCGTCAGTGGGAAAGACAAAATTCTCACTTCTAAACACTTCATTGGCTGAACCAATGGCGATCACTACCAGATCCATGAATCAGCATGAAGACAATCCAACACGAAAGAGGAGGTTGCTCCTCCACTAACCAATCTCATTCCAAATGCACAGCAGATGCTGGACACCATGCAACATCTTATAGCCTAGAACCAACAGATCCTATAACTCATTCTCGCTAGACAAGGAGGAGCACAGCTCGGAGAACCTCAAGTCAGAGGAGTTTCACGCCCTAGGCATCAAGGAACTCCACACTAAGGTGCTCCTCATCTGGGCGCCCCCTTTGGAGTTCCCTTTGGCACCCCACCCTAGCACGGGAGAGCTCCCCATAAGGGACCTCCACCTCCTCTTCCAGCTCTTGCTTCCCATGGTGGAGACCCTCTTCTCCCAAAACATGAGGATGAAAACCAGAGCATGGAGTACGGAAGTTATTTCCAAGACATTCAAAAAGAGTTTTCAATCACTGGGACGAAAAAACTAAAGAGGTGAAAAATCAACTTGGTGACGTCTTCAACACCATGAAGGTGCAAGGACTTCACACTGTGGACTACCTTGTTAGGCAAATTGACACGCCTTTCAAACTTGATGTGGCAAACTACCCACTTCATCAAAATTTTAAAATGTCATCTATGGAGACCTTTGACGGAATGAGGGACCCACTAGACCACCTTGAAAATTACAAAACTCGAATGAAACTGCACAATGTCCCCGACGAGATCATGTGTAGGGCATTCCCAATCACCTTGAAGGGGTCCACCCAACAATGGTTCACCAAGCTTTCCCTAGTTTCCATAGTCTCATTTCCTGAGCTAAGAAGGTCCTTCGTATCACACTTTATTGGAAGGCGCTACTATCAGAAGCATGTCACCCACATGCTAAGCAAAAAACAAGACCAAGACAAGAGCCTAAGAAGCTATCTCACTCATTTTAAAGAGGAGTTCCTTCAAGTTGAGGAGCCCGATGACAAAGTAGCGATGACCGCCTTCTTGGGAGACATCTGCTCATCAAGTTTTCTTTTCTCAGTGATGAAGCGCCCACCAAAGAGCATGTCATAATTATTGGCAAAAGCTCAAAAATATATGAATACTGAGGAAATCAACAAGTCTAGGCGAGGTTACTCATCTCGCGAATCGCCAAAAGCTTGACCTGTCTCTACACTGTTCTCAAATGGGCAGCTTATATATCCAGCTTAGCGGCTCTCTTGCAGGTCGGCAAAAGCTTGGCCTCTGCACTATTCTCAAATAGGCAGTCTATATGTCCAACTTAGCGGCTCTCTTGCAGGTCACCAAAATCTTGGCCTCTGCACTGTTCTCAAACAGAAAGCCTACACCTCAAGCTTCAGGATTCTCTCATAGGTCGCCAAAAGCTCGGTCTCAAGAGGCACAACTCTCTCGCGAGTAATCTCAAACTCTATCTTTGCTCTCGCATAAGCAGTCTACCTCTCTCCAGGTAATCATGTTAACTATTTTAATGTTTGGAGTAACATTATTTTTGACACCTCTAGACAGGATCTTGAAACTCAGGTCATCTGTAACCCCTGCGACTACATTAGACTGAATGTCAACAATCAGGCCTCATCCATTTGGCACCTACTCCTGTGTACTAGTGCCCCCTTAAGCGTCAGCCTCAGCCATCCATCACCATAGTGCTCAATGCCAAAGATGCCTCGGCAGTAGCGTCCAGCGCCTGGGACACCTAAGAAATGGCGCCCCAGCTCCTGGACATCTTAGTAATGGTACTCATCTCCGGGTTACCTCCTCCATCACCTTGCTTGCACGAGCAGTGCCCCCCAGGAACGCCCAAGTTGCCTCGCCTCCAACGCCTCAACTCGTTCAGTTCGGTCTCCAACCAGTGGCGTCTATGAGGTTTGCCTGTGTAACATTTGGTCTAGATGAACCGTTAAGGCCTCTCCTCTAGGGCTCCTACAGATCGTGTCACCCTCGACACACGAGGAGCATCTAAGCTCGCCCCTGCAGCCGGCACCCAACCTGGGCGTGCTCGCCTTGACCAGAGGCGCCTCACCATCACCATCGGTCATCCAAGGTGCCCAAGGAAGTCTTAGGCTCGCCCAAGGTGCTCTAAACGAGGCTTATAATATATTAAATTAAAGTTTTTGACGAGCCCTACAAGACTCACAGTCTTTGGTTGTGACTGATGACGAGCCCGAATTTGACTGGGTCAAGCCCAATTTAAACGAATCAAGAAAGCCCAAAAAAAGCTCAATCAAAGCTGAGTAACCCGTCAAGAAGGATTCAAATGGAGTCTAAGCCAAAGGAAGCACCAAAGAGGGCACCGCCCAAGGCACTAGAGGGTGTCACCCAAGTCATCCCAAGCCAAGCGTCGCTTAGGGCTGGCCCTCCTGGTTCCTCCTTTGCTCTCTGATTAATGGAAAACCCTACTGTTTCCTAACCCTTAATTACTAACCCTTAGAATGTGAAGTGTATAGTTCAACGGAGAGTCTCACTCTCCCTTGGGATAGTGTCAAAAGAAAGGGCAAGGAAAAAGAAAAATGGAATGGTGTAAATATGATATGTGTATCAGCAAAAGTGTTCCCCAATCGCAAGAAGACTTTCGCGGTCGTGTTTTACTTGGTGGTATTCCAAGGTCGTTTCCATAGGAAAGGAAGTAAACCGAAAGGAATGTGATTTTGAGTAAAAAAAAAAGTGTAAAATTATTGTGGTTTGAAAGTTGTCTGGTGAAGTGTGTTTCGGGGAAAAATGATAGGAAGAACAAATGTTAGCTAATCCAAGAGGTTACTCCAATGAAAATGTCATTTCAACCCGACTCCCTCCTTCAATAGAGCATGAATGAACGATTGATTTGTGGGAAGCTAGGGATAAATGGGTAAGAACCTAAGTATAAACCGTGACTAGGCCTACAGAATATTAAAGACTCGTCAATTTATCCACCCTCAACCTAGTCAAACCGAACCATTGAACTCTGAGAGGTAGGAGGAGAATGAGTCAAAATTGTATACCCAAGTGGAGATTCCCATTGAATTTGCCAACTAAAAACTTTAGTTACTCATGTTTAAAATGAAATAGACAATGTAATGAAAGTGCATTGCAAAACTATGAAGTTCTAGAGTAAATGAGTGCAAACAAACATAAGCTATGAATGAAGAAAATGAATTCCCATTTTATACTTAAGAAAATGAAGAACTTTAGAGCATTAATGGTAAAGGCTTAAAGAGAGCATTAAACTTGCATTGACTTGAAGGAAAACAACATTCATGACATTTAATGAAGTTCTAAAGATTCATATCATGGATTACAAGACAATGTATTGAAAAAAAAGCAAAAATCTCAATTTTTCTCACTAGACACTATTCATCATCTTCCTCACTGCCTTTCTCTCTATATTCTATATTAAAACTCGAATGTGTGGAATAATCTGAACATGGAGCTTCTTCCCCCCCAAAAACATGCCTGGAGACAAGTGGTAGCTCGGGGATGTGATAGCCATCCATAGGCTGCAGGTGGAGTGGGATGGACAGGGGTGTGCAGAGGTTGTCTGTACACCCAGCTCCTCTTCTCTTCTCTATCTTCATTTATCAACAAGGCTCCAAACTTCCAATCAAAGGTGTGAATGGGGTGAATAGTATTGTGGGAGTGTCAGGGGAGCAAGGGAGATGTTGGTAGGACCCTCAAAGCGACAAAGATGACGTACCATGTGCCTCAAGTGGAGAACGCCATAGCAGAAACCCTTGTCAAATTTGTCTATGCCAATATACTTATGGGCCCAACTTTGACAGGTTACCAGTTTGAGCCAAGCACCTCCAAGCTAGAGGAGGGCAAGGTCCACTGCGCATCATCGGAGTCTAACTGGATGACTCCTATCCGAGTTTACCTAGAGGAGGGCACTCTCCCAGACAGCCCAGTGGAAGCCAAAAATTTGAGAATAAGATCATCTAGGTACGTCATTCTACAAAACACCATTTACAAGAAAAGTCATTCTCTCCCTCTATTCCATTGTCTCACCCCCAAAGAAGCAGACTATGCCATGAGATAGATACATGAAGGAGTATGCAGAAATCATTCAAAAGGGCGTGCATTGGCTGATAAAGTAGTCAGACAAGGATACTATTGGCCCACCATGATCCGAGACTTTGTCAAGAGATGTGATAAGTGTTAGCATTTTGCGACTGTGTCCAGACAGCCACCCGAGGAGTTCACCACCATCCAAAGCTCATGGCCTTTCTCCATATGGGGAATCGATATCTTGGGTCCCCTACCAGTAAGTCAAGGTCAGTACAAGTTCGTAGTCATGACCATAGACTATTTCACTAAGTGGGCAGAAGTTGAGGCCTTGACCAAAATAATGGACCACAAAATAAAGGACTTTAAATAGAAGAATGTAGTCTGTCGCTTTGGGATACCTCATGACATTTTGAGTGACAACGCGAAGCAGTTTGACAACAAACTCTTCAACAATTTTTGTGTAGATCTCTAAATCAAGCAGAGGTCACTGTCAGGACCATACTCTATAACTTGAAATTCAGCCCTCATGACACTCTATTAAAGTAGGATGTCTCTCTCCACTTCACCACATCAAACAATCAGGCTGAGTATGAGGCCCTTATATCATGCTTGAGACTGGCGTTGAAGATGGAGGTCCTCTACTTGACAGCCTACAGCGACTCTCAGCTCGTGGTCAACCCGGTAAAGGGAGATTTTGAAGCGAAAGAGGAAATGATGCAAGAGTACCTCTTGGTGGTCCAAGCCTATCTCACAAAGTTTGCATCCTTCGACATCAACCATGTGCCTCGAGTGGAGAACGCCATGGTAGACACCCTTGCCAAATTTGTCTCTGCCAATATACTTATGGGCCCAGCTTTAATAGGTCACCAGTTGAGTCTAGCACCTCCAAGCTAGAGGAGGGCAAGATCCACTAGGCATCATCGGAATCCAACTGGATGACTCCCATTCAATTTTACCTAGAGGAGCGCACTCTCCCAAATAACCCAGTGGAAGCTAGAAATTTGAGGATGAGATCATCTAGGTCCGTCATTCTACAAAACACCATTTACAAGAAAAGTCATTCTCTCCCTATGCTCCGTTGTGTCACCCCCGAAGAAGCAGACTATGCTATGAGATAGATACATGAAGGAGTATGCATAAATCATTCAAGAGGGCGTGCATTGGGTCATAAAGCAATCAAACAAGGATCCTATTGGTCCACCATGATTCGAGACTTTTTCAGGAGATATGATAAGTGTCAGCATTTTGCGACTGTGTCCAGACAGCCATCTGAGGAGTTCACCACCATCCAAAGCCCATGGCCTTTCTCCATGTGAGAAATCGATATCTTGGGTCCTCTACCAATAAGTCGAGGCCAATATAAGTTCGTAGTCATAGCCATAGACTATTTCACTAAGTGGGCAGAAGCTGAGGCCTTGACCAAGATAATGGACCACAAAATAAAGGACTTTAAATATAAGAGTATAGTATGTCGCTTTGGTATACCTCATGCCATTTTGAGTGACAACACGAAGCAGTTTGACAACAAACTCCTCAACAATTTTTGTGCAGACCTCCAAATCAAGCAAGGGTCACTGTCAGAACCATACTCTATGACTTGAAATTTAGACTGGAGACTGCAAAAGAGAAATGTGTAGACGAACTTCCTAGAGTACTATGGGTCTATCAGACGACACCCATAAGTCCTACGGGGGAGACACCTTTTTCTCTAAGAGGTAGTGAAACCTGATGATATCGGGGTACACTCCCTTAGGGTCCAACTCCATGACCCTACCAATAATGAAGAAGCCCTCCACATCAACCTCGACTTGGTGGAGGAGGAGAAGGAGATAGTCATGCTCAGGAATACAGAGTACAAGTATCCCATGACCAAATACTACAACTCGAGGGTGAAGCCTCGTGCCTTCTTACCTGGGACCTGGTCTTCAAGAAGGTCATTCTATCTACCAAAGACTCCAAGAAAGGAAAACTGGGACCCAACTGGGAAGGACTCTACACGGTCACGCAGTTAGTAAGGCCAAGTATCTATAAAATCCAGAATTTTGAGGGAAAGGTCCTAGGCCACCCATGGAATGCAGAATGTCTAAAGAAATACTACCAGTAGCTGCGGTCAGTAAGACATGAGTTGGTGTCCACTGTTTAGATTATTTACCTTGTTGGTCAATTTTCTATGTTAGTCGTTTTTCTTCAAATATTTACATTCAATTATGAAATAAAATTTCTCAAAGGAGTTGTATTTCATTCAAGTCCATGAATTTTTTACAAAAGGATAAACATAGTCTGTCAACATAACAAAAAATGCAAAGGCATACTTCTAGTAACTCTCACAGCCTCCACTCACATATTCATCATCATTAGACTCAGGGGCCTCAAAAGGCTTGAAATAAGAAAAATCACAGTAAGGGTATGTTGCTGAGACCTTCCTTCTGAGCTTATCGTAGCCGTCAATGAAAGCACCGGCCCTAGCCCTCTCAGCAGCATCCCTCTGAGCTTCTACCCTGGTAGCTCTCTCAAGTGTTACGTGAAGGCCAGTCTCAAGATGAGCAGCCCTCTCTTGTGTCTCCCTCAAAACCTCAGTGGCATCCTCTAGTGCTTGTCGCTCGAGCCTCAGATGTTTCACGGCATCCTCTCGTGCCTATCGTGCTAGCTCTGCAACATCCCTTCGTGCCTACTGTTCAAGCCTAAGTTGCTCTTTAGCAGCCTCGCATGCCTGCCTCTCCTTTGTCTGGCCATTGATTGTCTACCCAATCTTCAGGGTGTTGTTAAACAAATAGAGCAAGGCATTAGCCACCTATATGCAGTCGAAAGTGAAAGTACAAAGAAAGTCAAGAACTTACCCAAGGCATGACCAAGAAAGCCAAATGCAAAGCAGGAGTACAGGACATACCAAAGCAAAGCCTTCCATAGTAACATTGATTACGCCCTCTGGACCTCGAGAGGAAACCTCTTAGGCTTCAATGACGGACACAAAATCGCAAAGTCTCTCCCTTGCCAACCTCACGTCCCGTAGCATAGACGCTGATGCATCACCCAAAGAGGGACGACTTGACGGACCCTTCGTCCCTGTGGAACGCGGCGTAGGAGCTTCAGTCCTTGTAGAAGTGCTTAAACTATCTCTAAGGGACGAGGAAACATCAATTAAAGAGAGAGAAGGAACATCAAGGGGCTCTGTCTCTATGAAACCAGCTTGGCCGATGGACCCTGGCTGGGAAGGACTAAGAGCACTAGACTTCGCCTTCTTAGAAGGAGGAGGGAAAGACGCTAACCTAGAAGCACATACCTCCACCACCATCGATCTATCAATGGGAGTACCTACAAAATCAACGTAAGTCAAAAAGACTACAACATTGTGTTTTTAACAGGACTGCTAAAGGAGTTAAGTACATTTCTTCCCTGGCCTGGAGGGAGCCGTAGAAATACTAAATGCCAGCATGATTTCTGAAAACTCTTTTGTCGGATTGACATGAACCATCTCAAGCAATCTCTCTTGATCCTCAAACGGAGTCAGCAAAGCTGCAAAGGGACTGTTGCACTATCAGAACAAAAACGTGATGATTAAGACAAAAGTTGAAAGTAAAACCCTCACCTAGCTTGGTATTTGGGATTGTATCCACCGAGAGGGCACTATATCATGATCAGACTCGAAAGCCCACTTTCCTCCGACGAAAAAAAAATTTCTCTTCCACTTATGAAGATTGGATGTAAGCCCAAATGATGAACTTGCCTGATCTCAGAGCAAAGCGGTACCACCCCTAGTAGGGAGCGGGTTTCTCAAGAAGCATATATATAGCTAGAAACTCTTCGAATAGCGGAGGGACAGTATCAGGGTGAACCAACCGCCACAATGCAAAAAATATTGTAATCACCCCTCCAACCATTGGAAACCAGCCTCCCGAAAACTAGTGACAAGTACCCTAGAACCCGACATATGGGTCTAGCAATGGGAAACCACGGTCCCGCCTCCAACATGCCCATGTAAATGACGATTTCATCCAAGAAGTCACAGCATGCAGGCTCGTCAACCTCAGTACGATGACAAGTCACGGAGGGTGGAATGCGGTATGAAAACACTATGGCGGCAATATCATCATCATGGTCAAATAAGGTAAGTATAGAAGCTACCTTGGAACCATCGCCTCCTCCAGCACTTGGACCTCCATCGGGGTCTCCATCAGTCTCCCTCTCGTCTGAACGAATATCTGTAGAAGCAAGTTCAGACCATTGCTAAGGAAAATAATTATGTCAACAGGAAAAAAATACTGAAGTATACCTTGAAAGCTAGTCCTATCAGTGATTGATCGCTTTATGGACTCGCGAAGAGGGGACAGCACCACTCCTAGGGTATCTCTTGGGGAGCATGGGGCGCCACCCAGTACACCATGGACGCCGCCCAGTCCATGACGGACACCCTTTGTCTCTTGTGAAGATCCACTTCACTGCCCACTTATGCCTGGTGTCCTTCTCGATACGTCAAAAAGATTAACCAAAGTCCCTTTGCTCGTACCTAATCTCGCGCTAGTAGTTCTAAAAGGTCTCTTACCAGCAGCCAAAACCACCACGAAGAGAAGTATTTGAGTGACCAAGGACCGAAGGGAGGTCACACAAGCGCTTGGCGCCGCCCGAGGCTTAGGTGCCGCCCATGGAGGGCCCCAATGCCTTTCCTCCGCGTTGCTCCTTGCCAAGACCAAGCATTCGATCGCCAACACCGCACCCGGCACTGACCATGGCAGCCCCTTGGGCGCCACCTCCTCCTTGCTCTTCTCTACGACTCTTCAAACCCCTCATCTCCATGATTTTTTTTATTTTAGCAATAAGGGAGAAATGGGAGTAAAAAATGAAAGAAGGTGATGAATAGTGAAGAAGCCTTATTGAAGCTTCTTGAGGAAGCTTGTTGAACAGCTTCTTGAAGAAGCTTGACTGAATAGTTTCTCAGGGAAGCTTGGGAGAACAGCCTTTGAGAAAAGCCTCCGAGAATAGGAAATGAGAAATAAGAAAAGGAAGACCTGGACAGTGATCTCCTTTTATAGATAAGGAAGCAATAAAAAAAATATGAAATTAGAAAACTAAGCAGAGTCATTGAAGACGAAGATGTATCGTGGGAAGCCAGAAACTCCTACTCACCCAAATGAAAAAAAAGCATATGCCCTCAATCCCTTTCTCCCGCTAAAAGTCAGAGACTTGGGGCATATGGGCAAACGATAAACCCAAATTTGACTAGGTAAAGCCCAATTTAAACGAATCAAGAAAGCCCAAAAAGAGCTCAATTAGAGCTAAATCAACCAGTTAAAAAGGAGTCAAATGGAGTCCAAGCCAAAGGAAGCAATCAAGAGGGCGCCACCCAAGTCATCCCAAGCCAGGCGCCGCCCAGGCTGGCCCTTATGGTTCCTCCTTGGCTCTCTTCTCCTGACCACTCCAATGCAAGTCCAATAACACCAACTCGAAGCCCAGGCTCAAGATCAAGTCCAATCCATCTTAGAGTCTTCCTCCGACGGAATAGGAGCATGAATGAGAGAATGTCAGGATAGAGATCTAAACTTACCATGATAGTACTTATCAAAATAGCGGAGAACCTCTCACTCACGTCACTGTCTCACCACCTTACCCTAACTATATAATGTAAGTCTTCTCAACATTGAGGGCACGCTTTTGAAACCTACACATATCCTCTGCACTTATTGATCTCTCTCTCCCAAAGCACTGTAACTATCTGGAGTAAACTCTCCGGTGACGACCATTCATTAATAAAATACCTCAGGCCACCGCTGTCGTTCTCGAAAGTGGAGTAGGTCACCCAGACCGAACCACTATAAATTTCTGTGTTGATCTATTATTTACTGCTTTAACTCTTAACTGTAATTGATTGCTTGTTAGTTGCTCATTAATTGCACCTGTTCGTATACTTAACAATTTATTTTTTTTTAAACTTTGGGAGCCAAAAATAGCTGTTTTTGGGGATTTTTTGGACTTTCAACTCGCCTATAGGCTGCCTACTCGCCCAAATTGCGCGCCTAGCTTCCTACTCGCTATTTTGACCATAACTTTTATTCCGTTACTCCAAATGAGGCTTATAATATATCAAATCGAATCTCTCAGGGAACCTTACAATGTGCACAGCCTTTGGATGTTACTGATGTTGTCAAAAGCTCAAAAAAGGCCTAGAAGTACATGTTTAGGCCTCTTAAAGTTTTTTCAGTTATGTCGATCAGTCGAAAAATTAAATTCAACCGAATGCCCTCCTCTTCAAATTCCATTGGACACAGGGCATTGGGGCAAATAATGGGCCAAGCCCAACAGCCCAACTCCAAGAGATCCAACGTCCAAAGTGGTCCACGCCCAATCAAGCTCATCAGGAGGAGCTACATCAGTAACTACATCAGGGGAGCATGCAAGGCAGCGAGGGTCATCCAAGAGCCTCCTCCTCGCCACCTTGGAGTAACGATCATCCAAGAGCCTCCTCCAAGCCGCCTTGGAAGAAGTCAACCCTCACCTCATCCTTTGACCGAGCCTCATGGAGAGCACCTCAACCACCTCACTCGTTGAGAAGAAGTCGTCAGCTCCACCATAATAGTTATTTAGTTGCTATTAAGTCGCTCCAATCTGTTAGGGGATGACTATAAATTGTAAGTCCCACCAACAATTGGAGGCCAAATCACACTCAACTGAGCACATACCTCCTCTCCCTCTCTAAGCTTGTACTCTCTCCTCTCCTAACACTCTTGAGCTAATAAAATACCCGATGATCCTAGTCATTTAGAAGTGGACGTAGGTCACATTGACCGAACCATTATAATCTCGTCTTCTCTCTCTACTTTGATTACACATTTATTTTCAATTACTTGACAGGTGGTGTGCAAAGTCAATTTGTATATCATCAAAGTATATTAGAGACGATCAGAGTAAAAAATAGCCACGTTAATTAATGATGATAGATTTAAATCTAGGCCCCTTCATGACCCAAAATTTCTTTGGGCTCGCACTAGACAACCCAAACGTTTCATCCATATATTATCCACTAGGCTCATGTTGGGCCACAGTCCAGTTCCGTAGAAGCCTACAATAATCCACCTCGAGATGGATGGCAGCTCGAGATTTTTAAGCTCCATATAGATACCTCCTAGTAGTGGAGATGGATCACTTGTTCCGCTAAAGACGTAGTAGGTGAAAGAACGAATCTGATAAACGGATAACAGAAGATCAATTGTAACAGAGTTTTAATTTAGATTTACAAATCTATCTTTCATTTATAGAGTTCTAGCTTTTCTTGTAATTCATTCTTATCATGACTCTAGTAATTCATTATTATCATGACTCCTTCTCCCTGTAATTATAAATACAAGCAGTTCACCCATTTATAGGTGTGCAATTTCACACAAATCAATTCTCTTCCTTTTTCATGGTATCAGAGCCTAAAAGCATTTGTTAATTTTTTTTTTACTATGATGGCATCTTCCAATCTTCCCACCTCTTTTCCACTCACTAATATTACCAATTTTATCTCCATAAAACTTGATGAAAACAACTATCTTCTCTGGCGTGATCAACTCGAAACAATACTGATTAGCACCGATCTACTTGGACTTCTCAACGGCTCAGTCATTCCTCCATCACCAGCTGTTACCACTTCCTCTAGCCAAACTGCACCAAATCCAGCTTACTCTGCTTGGCACAAAACAGATCAGTTCGTCAAATCATGCATTAATGCCACACTAACTGAATCACTTTTCTCGTAAAAACAATGGTGAAAAATTTATTCTCCACCACTGTTAAACATTTTCAATGTGATGGTGCACTTGAGTTGACACAAGGACCATTTCAACAATATTTGGATGATTGTGGCATTCTATATAGAATTTCTTGCCCACATATGATTAACATCAATTAGTTGTAAATTAGAAGTATAAGAAAAGTCAAATTAGTAAAATAATCACACTAAAAAGTAGTAATTAAAGTAAATTAGGGTTAGTGCGGGAATTATTTATTTTAATAGTTCTTATGTAAAAATTGCAGGATAAATGCAAAATAACCAAAGAGGAAGGGAGCAATGTCAGGAAGATGAAAAGAAAGGAGGTCAAAGTATAATATTCCAACATGAAGAGTCAGCACTTCAGCAACTTGCCAAGCCACTTGCACCACCATCTGGATGGCACTGCCACCATCCGGACGGCCCTCCAATGACCGTCTTCTTCCTCCTGCTTCCATTTCTGTCTATAAATAGGCCCCTCCTCCTCATTAGCAAGTAGGCCGGAAAATAGAAAGCTTCTGAGAGAAATCCAAGGAGAGAAAAAGGGAAAGAAAGGAAGAAAAAGAAAAAAGAAAAGTGCAAGCACGATCCGGTCCGTGATACACTTTCAGTCCCATTACTGTACTTGTACATTTTTGTTGTAACTTTCCATTCGGATAATTGAAGTGCTACCACTTTTTTGTCTTAATTGATAATAAGAGTGGTTGTCTTTCAAACGTTCCCTACGAAAGTCTTTTAAATTTTATATTTTAATTTCTATTGTAATGAATACTACTCGCACTTCTAGCTTTTCTATAGTAATGGAGCGTGAGTAGTCGTTTATACCCTTCAAACTAGGGTAAACATATGTATAATATTGCTTGAGTTCTGGAAATGCTGATGTTTTATATATTATAGACTGACAGTCTAACAACTACGGTGTTCCTATTGGTATGGCTCTGCTTCCACTGGAATACTGAGGCTATTTAACTGGCGGTTATATACGTTGTTCAATTTACAATATATTACTGACAGTCTTACAACTACGGCATTCCTACCAATCCACTGGAATACTGAGACTGTTTGACTGGCGGTTATGTAACCAGCTTTCTTAAGAAGTTGCTGGATTATGATATACTACCACCAGCTCGCCTAAGAAGCGGCTGTGTTATGGTTTATTATATAATAAGGAATAATCATAACGTCAAAAGAATAACTCAAGTATTCCTCATGAATGGCTTGTCCTTCTGGATTAATTGAGTTAATCAATTGAAGTGGATATAACCAGCTTTCTTGAGAAGTTGCTGAGTTATTATTTATACCACCAGCTCGCCTAAGAAGCAGATGTGTTATGATTTATATACATCAGACCTGCCGATTAGCTTTCCAGTAAAATGGAAGTTAATTGTTGTGATGTAGCATTTCCAGTAACTTAAGCAATACAAAACATATGGATCCCTAAACTGAAGGGTATCTTTTAATTTCTTGTCAGTTATCTGCTTTATTTACTCACTTTATTATATCTGCACTTTACTTTCGCCTGCCTTTTATTTTAAAACCAGTTAATTAGACTAAGCTCACACCGCAAGCTATCAAACATCAAACTACTCCAAACAACCAATTTATCGTTTATTTGTGTTATTTTTCTATTTTATTCTTTATTTTTATAATAAGAATTACTTAACTCTTCGTGGGATCGATACTTGGACTCAAAACCGAGAAAACTACAATTCGACCACTTATACTTGGGTGTAATATAATAATATAATTCTGACACACTAAAAAGTGCGAATCAACATACACCGGAACAAAATGATGTGGCCGAACGAAAGCATCGACTCATTACCGAGATGGGACTTGATCTTCTTTTTGAGTCCAAGATGCCTAAAAGATTCTGGCTTGAAGCTTTTTTAACAGCAACATATCTTATTAACAGGTTGTCGACACCAACTCTACGGGGTCGCTCCCCTTATGAGATGCCCTTACGGACTCCACCAGATTACTCATTTTTACGGACCTTCGGTTGTCAATGTTTCCCATGTCTTCGTCCTTATCGCTCCGACAAGCTTAGTCCCAAATCAATTGCTTGTGTGTTGCTTGGATATTGTTCTAACCACAAGGGTTACCGTTGTCTCAACCCACAAACTGGTCGTGTTTACATCTCTCGTCATGTTATTTTATGAAGATTATTTTCCACTCCGTAGCCAGCTTCAGGCTTTACATCTTCATCCATGACTCAATTGTCTCTACCTCACTCTCAGTTCCTGGTTCAGGTTACACTACCATCTCCAGCTACAATGAGTGCACCACCCTCTCCAACTATAAGTGATCGCTTTCCAGATTCCATCACAACTGATTCCACCTCTGCTCAGTCACCTAGCTTGGGTGTTATCTCCCCACTGCCCAGTTCATCTTCAACATCTGCAACTAATTCAGCTTTTGCTGCTTCTATTCCAAAAGCTTCTTCAGTTCCATAGTCATTGGGTTCCACACATCCAATGATCACTCGGACTCGTGACGGTACCCGTAAGGCCAAGGTTCTTCTTGCTACTAAACATCCTCTTCCACTCACGTTCCTCGCCACTATTGAAGACCCAATTTTTGAACCAACTTCCTATCACCAAGTTGCTAAGGACCCAAATTGGGTGGCTGCCATGGGATCCGAATATCAAGCACTAATGCAGAATACCACATGGAATCTTGTTCCTTCTCACCCGCATATGAACATTGTTGGGTGCAAATGGGTTTATCATGTCAAACGACGTAGTGATGGTACCCTTGAACGGTATAAAGCGTGTTTGGTTGCTAAAGGCTTCACACAACAACCTGGGATTGATTTTACAGATACTTTCAGTCTTGTTGTCAAACCGCCACTATACGTGTAGTTCTCAACTTAGCGATCTCCAACCAGTGGCCTATTCGACAACTCGATGTTCACAATGCATTTCTTCATAGAATTCTTGACGAAGAGGTGTATATGCCACAACCACTTGGCTTTATAAACTCCTCTTATCCATCTCATGTTTGTCACTTACATAAAGCTCTTTATGGTCTACGTCAAGCTCCTAGGGCGTGGTTTTAACGATTTAGCAACTTTCTTCTTCAAGTTGGTTTTCTACGCAGTAAGGCTGATACTTCAATGTTTGTTCACCGATCCAAATAGGCCACTCTCATCCTTCTTCTCTATGTCAAAGACATAATTTTGACTGGTGATAACCCTACTTTTCTTAACTCCTTTCTCACCCTTCTTGGCCGTGAATTTGCTATGAAGGATTTGTGGGAGCTTCACTTTTTCTTGGGCATTGAGGTTGTTAGGAAACCATCCGGTCTTACGCTCACTCAAAATAAATATACATTGGATTTGTTAAAACATGTTGGCATGCTCGGTTGTAAGCTTTGTCATACACCCATTGCCTCCAGCTCCAAGATGTCCCTCACTGACGGCTCACCCTTGTCTATCCCACGTGAATATCGTCATCTAGTTGGTTCTCTTCAATACCTTACTATTACTCGTCCTTATCTCTGTTATGCAGTCAATCAAATGTGTCAATTTCTACACTCTCCAACCACTGCTTTTATTGATGCGGATTGGGCTAGTTGTCCTAATACTCACCGTTCCACCACAGGGTTTTGTATTTTCTTGGGACCTATAGTGTCATGGTGTTCCAAAAAGCAACCAACGGTATCTCACTCAAGCGCGGAGGCAGAATATAAGGCTTTGGCAATCACAAGTTCCGAAATGATATGGCTTTCTTAATTGCTTTGGGATCTTCACCATTTGTTTCCCTAACCAATGATTATTAATTGTGATAATCTCAGTGTAGTCCACATGACTGCCAATCCGGTTATCCATGCACAAACTAAACATATTGAAATCAACTATCATTTTGACCATGATCTTGTTGTTAATGGAACACTTCAAGTCAAGTTTGTTCGCTCACATCAACAATTGGCTGACATCTTCACCAAAGGGTTGCCTGCCTCTTTGTTTCTTCAGCACACCTCCAAACTCTTACTAATTCCCACCAATAGTTTGTGGGGGAGTAACAAACGGATAACAGAAGATCAATTGTAACAGACTTTTAATTTAGATTTACAAATTTATCTTTCAGTTATAGAGTTCTATCTTTTCTTGTAATTCATTCTTATCATGACTCCTTTTTGAAATTATAAATAAAAGCAGCTCACCCATTTATGGGTGTGAAATTTCACACAATTCAATTCTCTTCCTCTTTCATAATCAGATATGACAAATCCAATAACAGAAAAAACAAGGAGGAGACCATAAAATCATCTAGGAAAAGGATCAACTACGAAACCCTAACAACAGGGTGTATAAATAGCAAATGATACCACTATGTGAAGGGAGACATGTAAGAAAATATTACACAGCAAAAAACTACCTAGGTAATACTCTGTAAAAAAGGCTTTCAGCAAAATCTCTTGTAATACAACCTTCTTTCTCAAGCAATTCAATTCCCCAATAAAATTCTCCAGAGAGCAAGAGTCTCCCATATAGTAAACTTCAGACTTTCGACTAGGATGGACCATTTATACTGTTATCTTCATCCTACGGGCAACACTTTGCACATTCTCTGTCACTCACTCACACTAACGCATGCTTCGAATCACTTGCCAGATCTTTTTGTAATCAAGTTAAACCAATTTCAAGCACCATCATTAATTATCAAATAGATACTTGAATCCAAGAATTTCTACCCTCTCAAATACAGAAAGAATACAAAAGTAACCTAATAAGACAACAATTAATGAATTGATATGCATATAATTTATATATATGTTTGTACAAAAATCGAGCACAAACTAGTTTATACATCAAATTACAAGCTTTAAATGGACTATTCAGGTAGTGGTGGAACTTACTACTTTCAAAATGGAAGCTTAGAGCAACTCCAAAGGGAGTTTCCATTTTGGGGTGTCAAATCACCCATTTGCAACCTTGAACGGTGTTTTGGCATCCTTGAATTATAAATCTGCTCCAATGGCAGGTGCCAAAAAGGGGTGCTATTTTAATATTTTTTATTAAAAAATATAATTAAACTTAACGATTATATTTTAATGGGTATAGTTTTCATAACGATCGCAATTTAACGGAGATATTTTTAAGGCAAAAAATTCAAATTTCAAATTCAAATTTTAAATTTTAAATTTTGTCCGCCGAATTTCATATTTCAAAATTCAACGGTTGAAATTCAAATTTGAAAATTTAACCTCTAAAATAAATTTTCAAAAAAAGTATAATTCGTCTATAAATATGATCATTGTTCTCATGTTTTCATCCATTTATATTACATTCTCTCCATAAATTCAAAATCTATTTTTTCTTTGACTATTTGTCCTTTCATATTTTCATTCATCAATCTATATGAATCATTATCCTAATATTTTAAGAGAAATCCTCAATATTGAGGAAAAATATAATGATGAATTAGATATTTTGTATGCTGCAACTAGAAGGTCAGAATGATCTAGTCAGTGATGGACAAGAAGGCATCGTGGTTTCATTCTAGGCCACAGAACAGTTGATCGTAGTAGAGTTGAAGGTCACAAAAGACTCTACCGTGACTATTTTGATACCCCTTGTGTATATGGAGGTTTTTTCCAAAAGAGGTTCCGAATGAGTCGTCCTCTTTTTCTCTGAATTGTAAATGAGGTTGAACAACACAATATATACTTTATCCAAATAACAGATGTTATTGGAGTTATCGGTTTGTCATCCCTTCAGAAGATAACTGCTACTTATAGCATTCTTGCTTACGGAACACCGGCAGATCTGTGGATGAATACATCAGAATTGGAAAAAGCACTATCATATAGAGTCTGAGAAGGTTTGTGAAAGTTGTTATTGCAGTGTTTGGCGACTATTACCTGAGGTCACCAAACAATAGCGATATTGCTCGATTACTATAGACAGGGGAACAACATGGCTTTCCCGAAATGTTAGAGAGTATTGATTGCATGAATTGGAAGTGAAAAAATTGTCCAACCGCATGGCAAGGTATGTATGCTGGTCATTGTCACAAACCAACAATCATTTTGGAAGATGTGGCTTCTCAAGATCTTTGAAGATGGCATGCATTCTTTGGGCTAACTGGTTCTCTGAATGACATAAATGTTCTAGATAGGTCCCCTGTTTTTGCATTATTAGCAAATGGTCATGCTCCTCCAGTAAACTATATAGTTAGTGGTCATGAGTATACAATGGGATATTATCTAATTGATGGTATTTATCCAAATTGGTAGACATTTGTAAAAATAATTACATGTCCACAAGGTTTGAAGAAAAAACATTTTGATAAAGCACAATAGTTGGCAAGAAAATACGTAGAGTGGGCATTTGGGGTACTTCAAGCCCGTTTTGCAATCGTGTGTGGACCAGCACTCTTTTGGGATGAAGAAACACATGTAGATATTATGAAAGCATGCATAATATGGTCATTGAGAATGAATGAGATATTGGTAACAATAACTTTGATAGAAGTGATGCAAATCCGCATGTAGAAGTGTGGCATGCGTATACACTAGAATTAGAAAACTTCATGCAAACTCATTGTCAGATCAAGGACAGTGCAACTCAATCTCAATTGCAGTCAAATCTTATTGAGCATTTGTGGAAATGACATGGCAAAGAATAATTTTCTCAATTTCAATTGTAAGTTGTATTTTCAATTCCAATTTTAATTTCAAGTTGTATTTTCAATTTCACAAGTACTTTCATAGCAGTCAAACTTAATACATAGTTTTTCATAAATAATAGCAACATAATAAATAATGACTAAAAATTAAAAAATAATAGCAACATAATAAATAACGACTAAAAATTAAAACCCCATTTGTTCAAAATTTTTATCTTCATGTTATTCCAATATGTTGTAGAAATTGGGTTCATTCCACTAGTGTCACTTTCCATGATTTTCATTTCATTCTGCCTTTCAATCTCTTGCACCTACCTTTCTTCAATTTTTAGTTGTCTACGATGTTGCTCCAATGCTATCTCCTGTTGAGCATAAATTTTGTCGTGCCGCTCAACTTTTTGTCATTCCACTTCCATTTTTTAAGTTCGATGGTGATAATCTAGTGATGCTTCAATACCAATTTGCTTCTCTTTGTTTTTAAGTTGTTTCTTCAAAGCCTTTCTGTCCAATGGCTTATCGAGGTTGGGAGTGGACGACGGTTCAATGTCATCCCCTAAATATGGAGTTGAATAACAAGACTCAACATGATTTGATTCAGCAGGACTACCAGTTGAATATGTTTTTGCTCTCTTATTGCTGATGAGATTATCAGTCCATTTTCGCTATATTTTCAATATATTTCAATAATGCTCGTATTGAAATGGTCTTCCAATGATCTTAGCAAACATTTCTTTTGCTTCATCAACCTAAAAAACATATAAAATCATTCAGACAATAGTTCAAATATCAAATCATAGTAGTGTCTATCTAAAAAAGTTCAATCATTATATTATTTTGCTCGGTATGTCCACTTTGTCGCAGTCTTTCAATTTTATTAAAAAAATCAACAAATTTGTCGCATTTTGCATTTATATCAGTCTAACGGCTTTTAATAAAAACTTGCAAACTCTCTTCTTGAATGACTCCATGAAGTTCTAAGTATTTCAATATTCCATGCCAGAAAGCACCACCTTGTTGTTCATTCCTAGTAATTGCATCTTTACTCTTGTTAAGTCATGCAGACACAATTAATTTATCTTCTTCTTGAGAGAAGTTCTTTATCCTTTGTGATTTTCTCACTCTTGGAGCGGCTTCATTTTGTACTGGTGTCAATACTGTGGGATTGGTCTGCATTGCATCATCATATAAATCGGTGTTGTTCATAAGCAAATCAGTGAAAGAACCGTCAAATTGTGAATCCATCTACCAAAAAATTATAATCAATTTCAAGAATGAGCATAAAATAATCAATTAAAAAATAAATAAAATCACCCTTAATTAAAACAAAGTATAAATTAAAAAAATAGCTAAATAAATAAATTCACCCTAAATTAACATAAATAAATAATTAAATAAACTAAAATTAAAAAATTCAATTTAAATTACAAAATTAATTTAATTTAAATTTTTTATTTAAATTCTAACAATTAACTAAAATAAAAATATTTATTTTAAATTAAAATCAATTATATATTT
>CM042199.1:7211620-7223631 GCA_023539305.1 Ilex asprella
TTTATATATAAGAGATTTTTTCTAGCTTTCTTCCCCTTTCCCTCTACGCTTGCTCCTCTTCCTTCCTCTTCCTCTTCCTCTTTCCCTTCCCCTTCCCCTCTCCCTCTGTGTCTCCTTCCTCTTTCCCTCTCTTTGTGCCTCCTTCTCCAAATCTGCAATCACCAACCACAAGGTTTGAAAAAAAAATCAAGAGCAGGGAGTAGAAACTTACAACGATTTTCACGGCAAGTTTTTCTGGCCTTTGGTAAGTTTTCTCTTTCAAAATCTCTGTATTTATAGAATTTTTTGGTTGAATAGAGCTGTTGAGAGAGGAACAGTATAATCTAAAAAGCCAGAACAACTTTTTGCTACCTTAAATTTGATTTATTATGAATATTCAAGAATAGCATTAAGCACCTTAAATTTGATTTTATGGCTATTCAAGCCAAACGGTTTAAATTTTTGAAGAGTCACTTTCAAATCCAATGGCTATATAATTCATTCTAAGCGACTATTATAAAGAGAATTCTCAACCATGTGTTTATACAACAATATAGATATAGACAATCATCTTCTTTTATTTGTTATTCGAGCAACTCGATTCGAGTCAGGTTCATCATATCCTTCTAATGGGCGTGACCATTGAGGATGTGCTACTACAAGTATCTGGGTTTGATCTTGAAGTTGCTGGTGTCCGTCAATACTCTCACACGGAGAGGTTCAGCTGCTTTAAATTGTTGGAGAAATTAGCATAATTATACATAATTTTTCCCAACAATCTAAAGAAGCTGAGCTAGTAGTAGGTTCTACATTCCAAATGGACGCAAATAAATACTCGACCCCAACGTTGGATTAAAAAAAGAAGTTAATAGTTTTAATACCAGTATGTGGAAGATCAGTAGGACGAGGTCTCTTGATCTTCATCATGGGTTGAGTTAACTCTACAGAAGTGGAAGCTGCAAAAGGCTCCACCTCCCTCTCGGGCCTTTGTATAGTTGCTGATTCATCTCATTGAATCCGAAGGGGAAATCATTTGGAAATATATAGCAAAAACAAGGCAACATATAAATCAATATTCAGTTAGGATTCAAAAATATTTTCAACCTTTAAAGACCGCCATTTAGAGTCCAACCACTCTGAGGAGATATCATCAGTCCCAACTATAGTGCCTGTGAATATGACGAAACAAACCAAAAGCCATTTACTTGGATACAAGCAGAAATCTCAATTCACTGAACAATCCTAGCTATAGAGGACCGCTTTGGACTTTTGCTTTGTGCATGTATACCTTTTCTGATAGGCCATGGACATAAGAATATAGAATTGACATCTTCATAATGAGATCTTCATGCTGATTTTAATTCGGAATAAGCCTAGGTGATTGTGGAGATTCGTTTAAATCATCTAATTAACCACTGACGTAATCAGTTGTGAGTAATTGGTTATATGCCAATATTATAGACTGTTGCGAAATTATGAAATTATTATAGAATGTTACATATTAAGTATCAGACTATTAATTGGAGGGTTACATAATACATAAATTGCTGAAATATAATTGATGTATATAGCCTTCATGGTACATAACTGTAATTTCATCCTTTTTCACTTATTATATAGTGGTACTATTAATTGTGTCATGTTTGAAATTATAATTCTTTGGTAATATATTTTAAAATGATTCTGAGAATATCGTCATGATCTTAATTGATCTTTTAAAAGTTCCATAACCACTGAAGTTGATCAAGCTATAGTTTTGGAATTTGTTCTTTTATATTGATCATATAATTTAGTCTAGATAAATTTTAAAAAAAATGACTGAAGTAGTAAAATTAGGTTACTTCAACTTCCTATTTGGATTAATTAATATATATTAGCATTACATTCTTTGTAACGATTACACTTGTTTCGTATATATCTACTGTTATTGCAAAGAAACGATAGGACAAATCTAATGGTAAATGCTAAGCAAAGAAACGGAAGTGAGCTAGAGAAGTTGAGTGGTACTTGAGTAATGTCAACTTGCTCTTCCAAGTGATTTTGTGTGAACCCATCTAGTTTATTGTCATTGTTAGGGTAAAAAACAAGCAGTGTGATAAAAATCAGCGTATTAATTTCCTCATATGATAAAATATTGCACTTCTTGCCATGGGCTTATGTGAAGCACTGTTAACTTTACAATAGAAATTGCTTAAGTGAGTGACACTTGATGGATTACAACATGATTTCATTTGATCGTGTGTGAGGTCCTACTCTTGGTGTTATTTTTAAGTCCTCAAATTTGTCTAATGCTTGGTTCAATATAAAACTTCGTTAAAGAATATTAAAATAAACAAGAAAATTAGTTCTATGATATTTTTTGTCAATGGACAGCTAATAACTGTGGGTTTTTAATATTTTGAAGTGCTATAATTTATTTTATGGATTATTCGAAACTATAACTGATGAGTTACAATTATTGTCTAAATTGTAGTCATTAAGTTTGGAATTTTTGACTCATTTAATTACTAATATACGTTTATAACCAGTGGACTCAAATAGTTCAAAAACGTGGTCAAGTCTTTGTTCAAAGAAGTTTCTGCAGTACTTTAGTATTTTAATGATGCTTAGGTCACAAGAGTAAAAATATATTGAGTTAAATTTGTATTGCTACATTAGACCAATTACTATTGAAACCAATACAGTGTACCATCATGGTTGTTTTATATCACTTCTGAGAAAGTAATTATTTTTGTTAATTCTATTTGGATTAATGGAAATATTTGATTATGAAATGTGTTATTTTAAATAATGATTTACCATGGGAAGAAATTGTTGATGTGGAGTAACCTGCAATTTTAGACTTAGATAATAGAACATTAATTTAAAATGTCGAAATCCAAATAATATCTAGTATGTTGGATGACGAATGATATTTGAACTTCTGAATGCCACAAATATTGATTCTAGGATTTCTTTGAAACATGTAAACCTTATCACCCAATTGAGCTATTAGATTAAAAAAAAAAAAAGGCTTATCAGAAAACTAGTGTGACTTAGGAGTTGGGCAACAAAAATCGAGCTATGAACATTGGAGAATGTTTCATAACACCGTGAGTGTAATAAAGAAAAAAAAAATCAGATTTGTTGGGTGCTTGGTAAGAAGTATTGTAGCACCAAATTAGCTTAGTGCACTAATGTGATTTTAGGAACCCAATAAGGAGTGTTATTTATGAATTGAATTTGTTTGACCAAGCTACAACATCTGACTTATTTTGGTGGTTAGAAATTCAACAAGCATTTATTCTCTAGTTAGTGAGATTATGTAAAAGTTGTTACAAAGTTGAGAGTTAGAATATATTCTTGTTGGGTCATGACATGCTATAAGCTACTTCTGCTAGCTTTATTGCTTGATACTGGTATGTTGATGGTATGATTGTAACACACGAACTATATGTGTTAGCAATAGAGCAATGTGATGCAAATTCTATTTTATGAACTACAAGTTGAAGAAATTACCTAGCTCAAATTTAAAATAAAGAGCTAAAGCATTAGTAACTCTCATGAAAAAAAATTGGAAATGTGGGGCTATAATTAAACAGATATCTCCTGGATTCACAATTTGAATTTTCTTAATGAGATGGTTTCGTTTTATGTCCGTTTGTAACGAGGTTTGCAATGATCTTTTGAGATCTTTATTGACTATGCTAGCACTTAAAATCTTCTCAGACAAATACATTTTAATGTAGTATTTATCTTTGATGTTTGAAAGACTGGTCAGGCACATCTGAGTGAGACATTCATCTGTGAAGAATGATCATTCTATATTGAGGTTATAAATCTCAGTCAAACAGAGTTGACAAGTAATTATAGAGCTTTCGAGGAAAGTCATGAGACATATATATATAGAAGATGATCTATTTCATCAATGAGCTTTCGAGGAAAGTCTTGAGAAAAGCCATCTGAAGAATTGTCGAGGGGGATAGGTTTAAGCCCACAAGGGAGTCACCTAGGGAGGTAACCCAACTTCTATGATTGGGGACCCCATGAAGGAAATTCAATGGGTAGAAACAATTCATACTGTGTGACTCATTAGCACTATTATTTAGGAAATATCCAAGAGGAGATATTTTCCCGCTCATCCTTATGGCAGAAGTGCATATGTAGTGTAACGGTAAGGAAGGGTTTTACCCTGAATGAGATCGAGACAAGAACACTCCTGTAGGATATTGTGCACATGTACCCTTGGAGGACTAAGGTAGTCGTGAGGCCGCGACTATGAGAATTTGGCTATTCTCTAGAAACTCTCATGAGAATCAAGGTCAAGTGCATGACCATTAATAGCACTAACCCACAAATCCTAACCAATATCGGTATTGTGTGTATGACATGTTGAACTCTGGTTCAAAGAGTCTAGTTCAAGCCTTTGGTTACTATGATTCTTCGGAGGGAAACTGTTAACACTAAGTAAGATTCAAGTTCGAAAGACACCTACACTTATTGCATAGTCTAATAGTTGCTCATATTTTTTATGTTTAAGTATAAGTAAAATATTTGATATATTTTGAAGTTTAAAAACTTGTGGGGGATTGTAAGAATAAAATGAAGTTTTAAAACTTCAATTGAATTTTCATTGAAATTATGTTTAAGTTTTGAATTTTTTAGTTACAGTTTTTTTATCCTATTTATTGTGAATATTCAAGAATAATATTTACCACCTTAAATTTGATTTATTGTGAATATTCAAGAATAGCATTAAGTACCTTAAATTTGATTTTATGGCTATTCAAGCCAAACGATTAAAAATTTGAAGAGTCACTTTTAAACCCAATGACTATATAAGTCATCCTAAGCAACTATTCTAAAGAGAATTCTCAGCCAAGTGTTTATACAACAATATATATATATTCAATCATCTTCTTTTATTTGTTAATGGAGCAACTCGATTCGAGTCATGTTGGTTTGGGGTTTGGGGTGAATTTTTTGTATAATATTAAACAAGTTTTTTATTTTTGTCTTTACAATTTTTTAAATATAAATGGCTATCAAACATGTTTATATTTTTAATTTTTATCACAGAAAAAATAAAAAAAAATTATATAAAAAAAACATAAAAACAAAAACGTTATCAAACGCACCCTTAGATTTATTTATTTATTTATTGTTACAGATGTTCAGACTTGTGTCAACTGCTCTCTCGACCTCAACTAGAGCATGTCCCTTCTAGACCTTAAAGGGTGTTGGAAAAAATTGAATTTGAGATTTCTGAGTCAAGTTCAACCATTGAACCACCCCTAAGAGTTTGATTTATCAATAAATTCTAATCTAATTATAATTCAAATCAAATATTATATAAATAAACTAGTCATTACCCGTGTCTGAAGGCACTCCTAAAACAAAAAATTCGCCAAGCAAATGGGATGTCCAAGAAGAAATAAAAGAAGTCTAAGTGTTAAAATGAAGAAGAATCACATTACATTAACACAGTCCGAGAATCCCTGTGAAGTTAAATTAACACCATTACAAAATTATCTTGTCATACATTTCTTCATGTTGGCTCTTCTTTCTAATGAATGTTCATTTTTTCAAGCTCTTGCTAAATTTAATGAATATGTTGTCTAGTTCACATTGAACTACAAATCAAATTTCCAAAAAATAGAAAAAAAATCAAACGAACTAATATTGTCCAGTGGATCTACTTGTAACTGCGAGGACAATTGATTTAAATTCTCTATTACTTGAATGTACTACATATTCAAGTATTACTCTTAGTTATTACCCGTGCTTGAATGCACTGTATAACAAACAAAAAATTCTTACACAATTGCCCAAATTCAAAAAGATTGACTTAAAAATATTCATATCAATTCTTCTTTTAAAATAACTCAAAATATATCTTCGACCATACCCTTCATATTAATAGAACTATCGTAAAAATATATAAAAACTCTTCAAAACAACATCATATATACAAATGCCTCCAGAAAAAAAAATACTAACATAACCCATTAAAATTTACAATCTTTAAACTATAAATAAAATTTTTATTTTTTTTTAAATTCATGAATTTATCACATCTTCTACCACTGAATCCAATAACATAATATAATTATAAACTCAATCACTATATTTTCAATCCACCCTATCCCCATGTAATAAATATCTCAAGCAAAAAAAAATACTAACTGAACACAATTAAATTCACAATCTTTAAGAGATAAATAAAATCAACCAAATCTTGCTCATTTATAAAATTTACGAATTTATCACGATTGTCATCATTCAACTCCAAAATGACACAATAAAATTATAAATTTAATTACCAAATGTTCAATCTGCACATATAAATATACACAGAAACACATTGTCACACATTTATTTTTTGGCTACCGACAAACCTTCATAACCAACAACTGTTTTTATTAGAAATATAATAATTTAAGTTTCTAAGATAAAATATTTTTTAATTAAGATTTAATTAAAAAATATGGTAAAAAATACTGATTTCCCCTGAGTTTTGACAATATTATACACACACCTCCTAATATTTTATAAGTAACACTGAGATCCCTGAAGTTTAAAATTTATTGCACTAAGACCCCATCTGTCTCTCTTCCGTCAATGTTTCTAATGGAAAGTGATTATTTTATCCTAAAAAAAATTATTATTTTTATAATTGCCTTTCTCCAACTTTAATACCCAAAAAAAATAAAAATTTAACAAAATGAACCAAGATTTGATTTAGTACCTAAAAAATTGATATACTTTAGAATCCCAAAAAATTAATTAAATGAATTTTAATATTAATTTGATAACAATAAAAATTAATTTGATATTAATTCAACAAAGTTGAATATAAATTGGACAAAATTAAATGTCAATTTCTGATAATATTATATATTAATTTATAATTTAGGGTTCATTTCATATTGAATATTATTTGGTATTGATTAAACCAACATGAAATTGATTTTAAATTTTAATTTTTTGTTGTATATAAATTTAAAAAATTTTATTTTAACTCATAAAATTTAAATATAGATTTTTTCGTAGCATAACGTCGTCCCTCTTACTATATCATTTGATAATTTTTTTTGCTCAAGATTTGACCACACATACTTAATTAAACCAATTGTTCACCTCCACTTTTTTTTTAAGAGAATCGTTCACATCTACTTGTTAAACTCACAAAAATCTCTGGTTCACAAGAAAATACGTGAAAATAAACTAAAAAGTTGATAAAAAAATTTGAAAATTTTATAGTTTGAAAAAAATTAGTACTAAAATTGTAACAAATAGATCAAACATTAAAAAAACTATAAAAATAATCTACATAAAAATCATTGTTAATGAGAATTTTAAAGGAATTTAGGTTCTAAATCAATTAAATCTAATTTCATGCAAAGATGTGAAACTCAAATAAAAAAGTCGTCAAATCATAAAAAATATATGCTATTGTTTATTTACATTAAGTGTTATTTACAAATTAAGAAGTAAAGACAAAATACATGTCATTAGATATATAAAACTTTTGAATTAATTTCATGGAATAAATAATTGTATAACATGTAATTTTATATATTTTATGAATAAAATAAGTTAATAATATAATAGAGAGAGAAAGAGATAGTATAAAGATAGATATAGAAAGAGTTATATAAGAGATAAGAGTCTTAGAAAAAAATTGGTATAAGAACGTCAGATCAATAATTGTCAAGCGATCTGAGCCGCGAAATGTTAAATACAAAAAAATCTAGCTACTTTATTATATAGATCGTGTGATTTAGTGTTTATCAATTAAATTGTATTCAAATGTAGATAAATTTTTATTAACATTAAATATAATTAAATTAATCTAATCAAATCAGATCGGATATTTGAACTTTATTGGATTCCGATACAAACTACACACGTAAATCCGACAGATAATAAAATCGAATTTGAATCAGTAGAAACCCGATCCACCTAATAACGGTTTAACATCTCTAAAACGACGTCGTTCATTGTGTGCTTCGGTTTTTCTGCTTGTCATCCTCACATTCCGGCAGAGTACAACTGATAGACCAGATTAACGACTATAAATTGGAATTCTGAGCGCGTAAGTTCCATCTCTCTCTCTCTCTCTCTCTCTCTCTCTCTCATATTTGTTTGTACCAATCTATAATTGAGGCAACCCCTGCAAATGATTAGTAACTAGTTAAACTGCAAGAACACAAGATGTTCGATTGAGTGTCTCAATGAAGTTCCTCTTTATTTTTTCAGGAAAAAAGTTCGTATGCTTTTGTGACCATCAAACATGAACCTCTACGAGGGTTGTAAAGAAATTTTGAAGATTCAAAAGTTTCGAAGACTTGTGTCCTACACTGGATTTTATTGCTTCGTTGCAGTCTTGAGCTACGCGTACACGAGCAATACGTGAGTCAATTTCAACTTTGACGGCCTAAAAACATCTGGTTCTAATCATTTTGCGAGAAAATATATCTGGGTTTGAATCATTTTGCTGAATTATATAAGGTTATTGTTACTTTGTTGATTGGGTATTGTAGGACTAGAGCTGGGTACTCTAGAGCTGACCAATTCTATGCCTCTTACCCTGCTGGAACTGAACTCCTAACTGACACTGCTAAGGTCTGTTGAATTTGATCATTGACGAGGTTTTTCTTTTTGACTATTTTTGAATGTTGGTGGTTTCGTGCTTAGATTGGTTTTGTGTGCATCAAATGTGAGGTTTTAATTTACATGCAGTTATATAAAGCTGCACTTGGCAATTGCTTTGAAGAGGAAGAATGGGGACCAATTGAATGGTGCGTCATGGCTAAACATTTTGAACGCCAGGGAAAATCTCCCTATGCATATCATGCGGTAAGTTTGGCAACACTAAATTGTGGCTGATGCTTTTACTACCTGTTCTCATTTGTCACATGATTTTAGAGGTTTTCGTAAGTTAAGGAACATTAGTATCTTATATTCCAATTGGGTGCGTTACATTAAAAACTGATGCTAGATGGTCAGTCCTGTGGTGACTACCAATTCTATATCACATATACCAGTGAAGGCCTCATAAGATGATATGGACGTATAATTTCTTTTGGTCAGTTGAACAGGCCCCGATAACCTTCTTGAATAAAAGTAATATGGCAGTCAAAGGGGACGAGAACCTTAAAACATGGGCTAATGTGGTGAATTATTACTTCTTTGATGCATTAGAATTTTGTAGTATAGATGCAAAATATCTCTCGATGGTATGATGAATTGGGCATAAAAACTTTGCTAATGCTCTTGTTATGGTCTCAAATGGAAAAGTAATTGAGCTTCTGCATATAATTGGAAGCAATCACAAACGGTTGCAGTATGGGGAATAGTGGAATGGAGGGAGTTGATTGTCCCCCAACACATAGGCTTGTGTAGGATGGTAGGATTCAAATATCATCCAAACCACCGAATTTATGGTAGAAAGCTTGTTACAACTGAAAGGAAGTGCCTTTAGGCCTTTATTTTCATGATGAAAAGCATTCTAGAATAGCCATTGGTTTGGGTCGTCACCTTCTACCCTACTAGTGGAAAAGTATTCACACTTTTCTTTGTCTGACTAAGAGCAAAACTTTGACCCTTAAAACCGTTGTGCAACTTATGCAATGACAGATCTACACGAGTATATGATACTGAATTGCTTATCTTGCTACGTGGTTTTGTAGTCTAATAATAACAAGTGCAATATCCATAGCACTTCGTCTGGAAGATATTATGTGGTTTGCACTCATCCTTGTCATGCATCACTGGCTCTATAGGTTTACATACTGCCATAAACTTCTTTTATTGTTAGGTTAATTCATTGTGATTATGGTGAGAAAATACAATATATAGATGTGTGTAGGATGAAAGGTCCACAGCTCTTAACCGTCTGCATTTTTCATTTCATGCTTCAGCAATACATGGCACACCTTGTCTCCCACGGACAACTCGATGGAAGTGGCTAATGGAAGGAGAATGTGAATCTCATGACTATATATGAGTGGAAAATCACTGAGATTACTTGATGCCAACTAAAACAAATGTTTGGTGTAGAGAAGTTGGTGATATGACATTAAAAAGGACCTCTTTTTGAAATTTCAAGAGCTTCATCAAGCTGCATTCTTTGTCCTAGTGTACTGCTGAATTCTGATGTTTTGAACCAGACTGTCAAAAAGTAAAAGCCGTATGGTTGGATATTTAGCTTTCCTCATGTTTGGAGTCTTGCTTTGCTGTATATATCAGCCAACAGGTAGACTTCAGCTCTTTGTATGCAGGAAATAGTTTGTCATTAGGGCACATTCATTTTGTTATGGCTCCCCTGTGCATCACAGTGGATCAGTTATCTCATCTCTCCGATGTTGCATCTGAGTTATATGGTATTCTTCATCCTAACAGTTGGGTAGAGCAGAAGATCTATCAAAAGCGATTGGCCAAAGACTATAAGATATTTAATCTAATAACCAACTACAACATGGACCCGAAAACCCATATCTCAGAGTTTATCATCCAGAGAGCATGCATGCTACATATCATAGGGACTAGGTTAGATCTTGATCTAACATTGCTGTTTCTTGGGGTTATTCGACGAGTGTTTGAGGAGGGTAGAGTGTCAAATGGCCTGCCGTTTGGTCTTTTATAAAGGTAAAGGTGCAGTTTGTTTTGTGTCTGATCGTATGCAGAAACCCAATAGGCCTCTAAACAAGAGCTCTATAAAGCAGATTGGAGTTCAAGCTGAGTTTGTTGTTGTAGTTAAGGCTAAGAGAAAGGATAGAGAAACTGAAATGGAGGATCCACATGTTGAGACTGAACCTCAAACCTCCACCGATTCACTCACGATCCACATGGGCGGTATTTGGCACGTGCTTTCACAACTTTACGGTCTAGAAAGGGTCTTAAATGAACACAATCTTACCTTTGCATACAAAAAAGTTTTCATTAGGTCCAATGTCATATCAAAATGGTATGATTGCGTCAAGGCATGAGCACAACTGAAAATTTGTTTTAGTCAAACAACAATTTCACTGTTGTCCTTTTCCTCCGGCTTAATTAATTTGCATGGGAATGACAACTTGGTTATGAACCTTAGATCGTACATGACGAGGTTAGAAGGTTTTGTTATGCACAGATGAACCTTGACATCAATGTTTATGCCCCAAGAACTTTGGTACTGCACCTAACTTGTGATAGAATCCATTTTTTCTAAGCAACAAAAAATAATATAATTTCAGAAACTTTATGATTCATAGAAAAGAGAAGGTGAAGATTTGGTGGGAGGGGGAATGAGAGTTTTTTAAATTTAAAGAATAGGTCGATCGTCCCGTCATATAAATCGGATGAGACGGTAAACACTGGAAAATTTGTTAACTGCAGTATTATCCAATGTAGAGTTGCCTGATCTTCCTTCTACTTCTTTCTAGGTCCAAATAGAAGCAACAAACCAGAAAAAGCCTAATGCATCTGCAATATGAGCTTATATGAAAGCATGAAACATCAAGACCACAAACAACCGTAAAATGACAATTCTCACCTTCATCTGCAGGTATAGCTGTTTATAATGACCAGTTGAAACAAAAAATTAATGGTTTACACTGATAGTAATGCATCAATGGGGATACCACAAGTTCAGCACCACCTATGAAATTCCTAGGGGTAAGGGGGGGGGGTAGTTAAGGGTGTGGCTATAAATTTGAAGCATTTCAACTGATTGTCCGACTGGAAGCAAAGAATCAAGCATACAAAGCTGCCAGCTTTGGTGACAATCCGCTGACCCCTGCTTCATTTTGGTCGGATATTTTCTCCTGGAGAAAAATACGGTAGCAGATAAGACAACAGAGCACATTCTATGAGGTACCATGTGTTCATACCCCAAAAAAAAATTCCCTCTCCCCTGAAATTTTTTCCAAATGTTTCCCTTCTGCCAAGTTTTCTCACCTTTTATTCCGTATTTGCATTTCATCAGCAGAAGTTAAATATTGGGTTAAATTGTAGAAGAAAAACAATCATTGACTAGCTCCAACCTCCCCTCCCCTCCCCCCCTCCCC
>CM042199.1:7228631-7247405 GCA_023539305.1 Ilex asprella
AAACATAAGCAGAGATCGGATATAAAATCCTGGCGGTCCAACCATAACGATCAACTGGACGGCGATCACGCCGCGGATAACGACGCCCTAAATCATCATCCTCCACGGACAATGTCTCATCAGATAAACTAACTGGCTTAGTACCTGCAATCTCATCAGTACTAACAACAGGTGCATCAATATGCTCAACGAATGGAGACAGATTACCTGCATCGCCTGAGGTAGAGGGGACATCAGCAGGGGGATGAGAGCGAGGGCGACGAACATAAACCTGCAAAGGAAGAGAGACAGGTGGCTCTGTACGGACAGGAATGACTGGCTCTGGAGAATGAGAGACTGATGACTCTGTAGTGATTGTGACCAAGGGCTCTGGCTCCTGTGGTAATGGAAAAACAAAGGGAGTATCATCAACTGGAGGGAGAGACACAGGACTAGAAGAAAAATAAGGAATATGCTCAAGAAAAGTCACATCTAGACTGTGATACATACGTCGCTTGACAGGATCATAACACCGATACCCCTTAGATTGATGACAATAACCCACAAAGACACAACGAATTGCTTTATCATCTAGCTTATGACGAGTAGGAGACCGATCATGAACAAAACATGTGCAGCCAAAAACACGAGGGGGGACCGGAAAAAGTGTCCGCTCAGGGAATAAGACCTGTAAGGGAGTCCTATGCTGAAGAACACGACTCGGTGTACGATTGCACAGAAAGGTGGAAGTTAAGACTGCAAAATGCTAATAAGATTTAGGTACCCCCATACCTCTAAGCATACAACGTACCATTCCTATCAGACTCCTATTTTTCCTTTCAGCAACTCCATTTTGTTCAGGAGTATATGGACAAGTGAGTTGCTGGAGGATACCCTGAGAAGAAAGGTGAGATACTAAGGCAATAGACACATATTCTTTGGCATTATCCGATCGAAGAGCACGAACAATGACATCGAATTGTGTCTTAATCATCTGGAGAAACTGAGTGATTATCGGGAGTACATCAGACTTCCTATGCAAAAGATAGACCCAAGTACAACGGGTATGGTCATCTATAAATGTCACATAATAGCGAGCACCTGACAGAGCAGTAACAGGAGAGGGCCCCCAAATGTCAGAGTGTATTAGGTCAAATGGCTTGGGTGACTGATGCATGCGAGGAATATAACTGGTCCTAACATGTTTCGATAGAGAACATATAACACAGTCAAATTTACCATCAACACAAGCATTGTTCAAAGCAGGAAACAACATACATAAATATTTAAAATTTGTATGTCCAAAACGGTCATGCCACAACTTAACAGTGTGTGACGAAAAATCTTAACGACAAGTACTAGGTAAAATACTAGCATGCAAGCTAGGAATAGATAAAGACAAAACAGGTGCAGGTAATGTAGGTGGAGAAACTGGTGGAACTGGAGGTGAATCGCCTAGATAATACAATCCATCTCTCTCATGTCCCCTGATAATAATCCTCCTGGTACTCAGGTCCTGCAAATAACACGAATCAGATAAGAACACAACTGCACAGTGAAAATCTCTGGCTAACTGATGTACAGATAATAGATTCATGGCCAACTTTAGCGCATGAAAAACTGAATGTAATGTAAAGCCATCTGGGAGGCGGACTGTACCCTTACTAACAATAGGGGCATGTGTCCCATCTGCTAGCTGAACCTGTGTATGTAACTGCTCATCAAAAGTGGTGAAGTGACGGGCCTCACCTGTCATATGACCGTTCGCACCCGAGTCTAATATCCAAAGAGGAGACGGACTGGTGCGAGCATGAAAGGCACGGGATATACCTGTAGTAGTGGCAGTAGCAGAGGTCGGCGGACCCTGAGAAGTGAGGGTAGACATAAGTATATCCAATCGGGAAGTGATAGCATCCATATCACTCTGCCAAGGTGGAACAGTAGGAGCAGCAGTAGTAGGAGCAATAGGTGGTGGTACTTCAGCAATAGCAGCAATACGACCGCGAGGAGGTGGCTTAAGCTCCGGATGGAGCTTCCAACAAGAAGCCCTGAGATGTCCTGGTCGACCACAATAATCACACTGACGAGTATCCCCCTGTCTACGCTGATCTGGGACACCCTGACGGCGCTGGTCTGTGCGCTATCCACCCCTCACTGAGGATCCTGAACGAGATCCTGCAGCAGCTGCAAGGGCCATCTGGTCAGCTGGAGGAGAACAGGCCGTAACTGGAAGTGATGCAATACGGACGCGGCGCTCATGCTGCTCAATCATTGCATACACCTCATAAAGAGACGGAAGCTTCATCATCGACAAGATTTGTGAACGAGGGCCCTCAAACTCATCACGAAGTCCCATAAGGAACTTGTGAATCCTATCCTCTTCCTCTCGAGTATGCAAGAATGCTGCTCCCTCAGGCTCTATCTTTGGAATAGCTGCAAGAGGACGTAGTGTCTCATACTCAAGCCAGCGTTGGGTCAAATACCCATAATAATCCTGAATGGTCAGATCTCCCTGCCGAGCATATGAGAGCTCCTGAGAAAGCTCATAAACACGAACTCCCCGTCCGGACTGGGAATACATCTCTGATAATGCACTCCATAACTTCGGAACAGAACTATGAAACTGGTGAATCCTACAAACAGATGGCTCCATCGAGCCAAATAACCATCCAAGAATGGCGCAGTTCTCAGAAAACCATGCAGAATATCCGGGGTCGTCATCAGCTGGCTTTGGGTTAGATCCCGTTAGCCAACCAAGCTTCCCCACTCGGCCTAAGAAAAGCTGGAATGAGCGTGACCACTCAGCAAAGTTACGACCATTCAACAACTGTGTCGTAACTTTCTGAGAGATCATACCCGGTAAGGCTGGTAATGCAGTTGTGCCAGTAGGTACTGTATACTGGTCAAACATAAACGGAGAAGTACCAATAGATGCCTCAACAGTAGATGTGTCAACAGTAGGGGTCTCAATTCCCTCAGAAGTAGCCATATCAACAACAATACTAGGGCACCCGTGACAGAAGAATAACTCTAAAATAAATAGAGGGATAAAATAAGGGAGAACAATATACCTCCAATCGAACAGTAGCTATAGATAACGAAGGTCCAAAAAGCTCCCAAATAATCAAGTCACGGTACCCAGAAATTCAATAAATTAAATAATTGATCTACTGCATCAAGAACATATCAAAGAAGGAGAGGATACAACTAAGCTGTGATAAGAAATGCGACCCAATAGTGGGATGGTTCGTATAACATATTAATGGGTTTAATATGTTGGTGAGCTCGGTTTAATGGGTTTAATATGTGGACAGTGGACTGAATGGGAGACTTGGGCTTCGGTTTCGGTTTCGGCTATGTGGCCTGGGTGTGTGGCCTGGGTGATGGTCTGGGTGTATGGGTGTGTGGCTTTCGGTTTCGGCTATGTGGCCTGGGTGGTTTTGTTGCTGCTAGGCGTCGCTGGGTGTCGGCGTTTGAGCGACGTGGGTGAAGCCTGGTTTGAGGAGGCTGATGTTCTGGTTTGAGGAGGCAGTCGTCGGTGATGCTGCTGGGTTAATGTCGACTGGGTCGACTATGCTGCTGGGTTAATGTCGACTGGGTCGACTATGGTTGCTGCGATCTGGAAACGGTTTAATATATATGGGTTTGATATGGTTGTAGTTGTCGTCCTGGTCCTGTGATGATTTCGGTGGTTATGGTTATGCCGATGGTATGGTTAGAGGTATGGTATGGTGGCTGGGTAGGAGGGGCAGCGGCTGGGTAACGAGGTATGTCGACTTTGTGGTTGCTGGGTTTGCTGTGTAGGCAGTCGGTGGTGGCTTTGGATGCTGGGTGTATGTCGGCGTTGATGGCTTCGGTTCACAGGTCTGGGTTCGACTGGATGCTGGGCTGGGTCCGACGGGTTGCTTGATGTCGCTGGGTGGTTTCACTGTTGATGCCGGTGGATGATTGGTTGTGGCTGCTGAGTATGGTGGAGTTTAAGGTTAGGGTTAGTCGTGGTTTGTGTTTGGCTCTGATACCAACTTGAGATAAATGGAAATTAAAAGGGATACAAATTAAGTGTAGAGCCCCTGTATATATAGCCAAATAATAAAGATACAATAAGGATAGAAAAGTAAAACAAAGATAAAATAAAACCCTAATAAGTTTATTAGGAAATCCCTAATAAACTAGACTATATCTCCAACAGTAATCAAATCAACAATTGTAACATGACAATCATTTGTGTAATCGCAACACACGAAATTTGACGATAAAGATTTTTGGTACAATCAGGTAAAAACAAGAGTTCCTTCTCAGACATCTATCGGTGAAGATGAAGATTATAAATTGTCTTCTCTAACACCAATAACTTTGCTTGAGTATTTTCTCAAGCAATTCTTTAAATGAGAAACAATCATGTCTTACGTGATTAGTGCCAGCAAGACAAACAATTTAAATGCATGACAAGTGCTCCATCGAATAGAGGTTCCAGTACTAAAAGTGCCCATGAAAAAGTATTAATAGACAAAGAATGGATGATTGCAGAGTTGAAGGGTCACTCAACTTATTGCCAATTGGTTTTGAGTTTGATACTATTACATTAAAGAATGCTATAAATAGGGAGTTTGCGCACACTCAAAAGGGGCTAATTTCGTGGACAAGACATAGGAGAAGGAAAGACAAAGAAAGAAAGAAAGGAAAGAGATGAACCGCGAGAAAGAAGAGAGAGAAATAGGGAAGAAATAGGAAAGGAAAAGAGAGAGAGATATACCAAGAGAAATAAGAGAAGAAAGGAGAGAGAGGAGAGACAAATGAGGAAGGAGGAAAGAGGAAGTAAGGTAAAATCCAAAAAGTTGCCTTTGAAAATCAACGATACTCAGCTTTTTGTAACTTTATAATGTTCATATTAATTTAAAAGCATTGCTCCTATATTATTTAATTTTGACAAATTACACTATTTCTTATCCGATTGTGATTTCGAAAACTGTGTGGATTATAAGAAATTTTGGGTCGGCTACGAAACGATGGATTTTGAAAATAGTTTTTTAATAAAAGTATGTGCACACAGATTGAGAGACAAAAACCTTATGAATGGCATTGAGACCAAAGAGTGTTTCATGCGTATCATTCACCGGCCTTGAAAGCCTAGTGGCCTTCAAGCTTAGGTTCTGAGTGGTATATAAGGGAGCATATCTTCCTGGCGTGAAAGTCCTTAAGAAGTTTGACAAGCTGATATGGGAATTTTGGGATGATTACATGTGCACCGGTCACAAAAATAAATTTCGATGTTTGACAAAGAATCTTTTATTTATGTATCAAAATTACTTTTTGGTTAACTGTGAAATCATATATTTTCAAATCTGTGTATGTTAGAATATGATTAAGGTGCTGAGCATATTTTTGCTTACCCTACATTGTTGATATTTTTTCAGAAATTTCAAGAGAAAATATGTTGGCAATTTGGGCTAGACAGAGACAGATTAGTTTGCAGGTTCAAGAAGGATTTGTTTATGGAAGAATGTTCGAACAAATTTGGCAATTGGTTTGTGGTATTGTGGTTTTTTAGCACTCTGAATGGTATGACTAGGACCGGGGTGTCATACATAGCCACAAGAATGGTAAGCAAATTGCGACAAAAAGTAGTTACTTTTTGACTATCATGCAACAGTTATTTCAAAAGCAAGTACATTTGGATAATGCAAGTTTGAGGCTTTGAAAAGGTTTACATGCAAAACTGAGGCCAAATACACAGTCAAACCTTTATGCAATGAACCATGTTACTGGAGCCTGAATGAATAACTATATAACACTAGGAATAACTAGGGATCTTGCATATCATCGTTCTCAATGAATCAAATTCCAGAAAAGATAAGTTCAGCAAAATGTAACCAATGAAAAAGAAGGGATGATTACAAAGAGAACAAAAGAAAAAATCAGTGAACTACCCCTATGGCCATAGATAAATGGACCTTTGACAGAGCCCACTGCTGCCAGCTGCAAAATGCATTCTTCTGACAAGTAATGGCAAGGCCACCAATATCATGCATTTAAGTTGCATTTAGTTCGGTTAATACTAGAGGAATCAAAGAAACTTAACCAATGAAAAACAAGGGATGATTACAAAGAGACACAAGGAAAAATCAGTGAACTACCCTATGGCCCTAGATAAATGGACCTTTGACAGAGTTTTGCCCACTGCTGCCAGCTGAAAAATGCATTCTCTGACATGGAATGGCAAGCCCAATATCACACACATTAGTTGCATTTAGTTCAGTGAATACTAAAGGAATCGAAGAAACTTAACAATGAAAAGGACTTTGGGGAAGAGGTGGGACAGGCAATTGAGGATTGGCCGCAGAAGATTTCATCAGATTTGTTCTATATAACCACGTTTCCAAGAGCAAATTCACATGCTACAAATTGCAACATCAACACTTAATATCTAGTGACAACCATATTGTACCAGAGAATACATTAACAAAAATACATATACATATATACCTACATGTCATTATACTTACTTTGGAGGAAAAGGAACCACAAAGTTCAGGAGCACGATACCATCGAGTTGCCACATAATCCTTTGAAAGCACATATAAACAGAAAAGTCAGTAAGTACTTACAAATCTGTACATGTGCTGCTGCTCACTAACAAATTATCAAGTCGTACTACTGATAAGATTAAAATTTTGAAAGAATAAAATTTGCTAAAATGGCATTAAGCCTCACAATTTTATTGCATGAAAGAGACACATACAGTCCAAAAGATAGCTGATGGGGTATCATTAAATGATGCACGAGCAAGCCCAAAATCACAAATTTTCAATTTGCAGTCTGCATTAGCAAGGATATTTTTTGGCTTTATATCTCGATGGAACACATTTGCTGCAAAAAATCCAGAAAATTTGATGAATATCAAGAAGTATATGGATGCCCAACGGAAATCATATGATAAAAAGAAAGTCCTACCAGTATGTATATACTTTAAAGCACGCAGAAGCTGGTATAAGAAAAACTGGTGATGTTCTGGAGTGAGATCATCATTTGCCTTAATTACTTGGTGAAGATCCGATTCCATCAATTCAAAAACAACATATATATCTTTGAATTCCCTTCGGCATGGAGGAAGCATTATATGTTTGATTTCTACAATATCTGGATGTCGAAGCAGCCGCAGAAGCTTGATTTCTCTAAGAATGCGAATGGCATCAGAAACATGATCAAAAGCATTATTGATCTTTTTGATAGCTACCCTCTCCCCAGTGTGAGTATCAACTGCAGCCGCAACAACGCCATAACTTCCCTTGCCAACAACCTCTTGGATCTCGTATAGACTTGCCTCACCATAGTCAGTGAAGAATTCTTTATCAAGCATGGTCTGTGTTTGAAACAAGCTACGGTTAGTACTATAACTAGTCCTCTCACTAATATAAAAATATAAATAAAAGCCAACTAAGAAAGGAAAAAGAAAGTCCACAATCACTATTTGCGTTAGCGTAAGCAGCACAATTATTTGTGTGCAAACTGGACATCCCTGGAAATTCCGTTTCCAGATTCAACTATATGAAGCTCCAACTTAAAATTTCTGGTGAGTAGGTAGTGATATAGAATATTATGAACTACAGCAGAACCAAAAAATAACAATAATAGTTCACAAAATGGTGGTGAAGTCAATTACAATATTACAACAACTTGTGTACAAAACAAAGGAGTTGCCCTTAACTACGTAAATTCCAGGTATTGATCATGGTGTTATTGCACCAATTGGAAAAAGAAATGTATCACAGGTAGAAAATGAGGAAAAATAAAAAGATGACGGTATAGAAAATGGATAAATGCAGCATACAAAGACAAGACATTCCCTATATCCCAACATCTCCAACTAATTATACGTGGACTTTTTGCCTAAGACAAACAAAGTTCCAAACTTGAATATATGCAAGACAGTAATAGATTAAGCCCATTATGGAAGAAAGAATGTTATCTCCCTATTAAGTTACCCATGGGCAAATAAATCTAATCTTTATTCCCATGACACAGAGGATGATTTATCTGAACGAAATCTCAGACCCTCCAGATTTTTTTGCTAAGCTCAAAAGCACTTCTCATCCCTGAAATAACTGAATTGTGACCACAGCATGGACATATGGCATCTGATTGATATCATGCATTAAACATCTGCATGTGGATCCAAGTCACCGAGAAGATCAGAAACCAATATCGTCCAGGAAAAGCCCACCACTAGATTCATTCCTGACCTACAGTACAGACTTGAGCTCACGAATCTAGAATCGCATTTGTCTGTTGAATTATTTAGGGCTCGTGCAGATTCAAAGGTACAAAGAAAATAAAATATATTAAGTGTTGTTAACTAATTTATGTAGCTTTAATTAGAAGGAAAACACACAACCGATTAGCCCCAAAACTAAGGATTGTAGGAAGCAGAAATGCCTGAAAGGAAAACAAGAAAGAGGATGGTACATGCATAAACTTAACCATATTAGTAGCATTTTTCATGACATTATATCGGTGATAAGTTCCCATCTCTAATAAAACTTCGGTCAATTTTCATTGATTTCTTCCAATTGATTTGAAGGCTTGGTTGGCCTTATTGCCCAACACATCGATTTTTATATCTAAAACACAGCTTACAGGCATTAGGGCATGAACAACCATAAGAAAAATAATATAAAACCTGGCGATACAATATAAACATATATATATTACACCTACAAATAGAGTACCAAATTTTTAAAACTTCCAAATAAAATTGCTCTCCAATGCATTAATTGGTTTCTAAAATGGTTACCTAACTGGCACATCAAAGTCGCAGAATAAATAATAACTCGGAGACAAGTAAACTAATCAACAGATTCTGTAGCCTCTATTTTTCAATTTCATTTAATTGGTTTATGTTCATTATAGGATAACCAGATAGTTAGAAATCCTTTATTTTTTCAATCCTTTATTTTTTCAACCCAATCGCTCGTTTGATTTTAGAAAGACAAAAAAATATTATCAATATACTGTTTCTTCTATGCACACATCTCCATTCCATATTGGAGAATGGCTACAATTGGGATTCATTAAAAAAATCAAGAATCTACTGAAGGGAGAAAACTTTCCCCGATCAGGCACTAATATATTTATATTTTTAACATCTAATTAGATCAGGTAATCATTCAAATTAAAGAACAGAAGCTCTTTGCTTTTTCTTTCCCTATAATTAATTGAACCCATAGGGTTCTATCTCTGTCGACAACTCTAAATCTCAATAAGCTTCACCCCATAAATCAAAGAAAACCAACTCCCACTTAATCTATATATTGATACATAGAACTCGCATATCATACGGAAATTGGATCAATGGGACTCGAGAAACAAACAATACTATAGTGCAAATGAGAATAAGCAGCAAACCCATTGAAGGTAAAGTAGCAGAGAGACCTTTTGTGTTTCCTTTGCCCAAGAAATTCGTCTCCAAAGGCAAAACCTCGAGGAATATCTCCACAAATTCTTATAGGAGAACGATGTTTACACGAAGCGGTCAAAGGAATATAAGACCAGCTAATCACTGACTCTATCAAACCACAACTTTGAATTAAAAATTGTAAGGATAATTCCATAACACGATTAAATCAACTTCCAATTTGAAAGTGTCCGGTGTCAACTCCATTGGCGTCTCAGTGTGGGCATCTATCTACACGTATGTGTGTGTGTGTGTGTGTGTGTGTGAGAGAGAGAGAGAGAGACAGAGAGAGGGATAGTGTGTATAATTGACAAGAGCAGAAGAAGACAAAAGTGAGATAAGAAAACACAGTGAAATGGATATACAAAAAGCCATAAATGATCACCCAATCTTCACCTCAACCTCAAGTGAACGACGAAATGAATGCGTGAAAAAGCAAGGACGTCTCAAACTGCGAGCCTTATCTTATCACCACCACCGAACACAGACAACAAACGCACTGAATAATGGGTATGAAGTAGCTGAGCTTTTGCGAAGGGGGATTCCATGAAAGTTCTTTGGTGCAGTTTTTTCAAAAAAGGAGTAAGTTTATGGGATGACAAAGAAGCGGAAAAGGGGGGATTCAGATCCATTCAATTTCAGATTTGGTCAATTTTTGTTTCAGTTCAGCTGTCGGCGGGCGAGACCTCATAAAAAAAACAGCTATAGACTTTTCTTTTCTACCTTTCTTTTTTTTTTTAATCGACATATTGGATAGTTTCCACGCTCTTCCATTAATTCACCTCTTAATCCAATAAAAAATATGTTATTTACGTTAAAATTAGACTATTTATAATTGATAAATTTATCATAATTTATCCAAAAAATTATCAAGACTCAAACTCAGAACGTCTGAATTTATAATTTATTTTTATATTACTTAAATTGCCGATTAGACATGCAATAGACTTTTTCTTGCACAACATCAATGGTAATTCGACACTAAAAAAAATTAAAATTATTATTTTTTAAGTTGTATCTTTTAAAAGTGAAATTATGATTTTTAACGTAATTTCATGATTGATCATGAATATCTTCTAATTAGTTATATCTTCACTTTTAAAATGTGTAATTTAACCTCAAAAAATAATAAATTTATTTTTAGAACTTATAACTTTTATCACTTTTTTAATTGTAATTTCTACCTCAAAAAGAAATAACTTAACCTTAAAAATTAAATGCTAGTATAATAAGATAAAATAATTATTTAGAATTGATTTTTGATTAAATCTTAACCAGTGAACCTAAGAGGTTCAGGACCAGGAAAGATACATATATTAACACACACACCCGAATCTATCCGATGTGGGATAGCCCAATCCCCCGACCCTCCCGTGTGATTACCATTACGATAGGACCTCTGATCCAAAGTGTGGGATTCCAGCCCAACAACATACGGAGTGAAGGTAGAATAAAATCTGGTTCTTCCCCCCACCAAATACACCTCTCATTACTGTACTCAGCACGTTGAGAAATGATGTGAGCCACACAATTGTCTATCCTTCTAACTCAAGATGTAGACCATTCTTCCACATACTTGAGCACAGGAATGAATCTGATTCACAAAATTACCAGTTTCAGATGAATTCTCCTGTCCGCACAGAAGGGAATCAATCAAAGACTTTGGAGTCTCCTTCTAGCGCCACTGTTTGCTAACCAAGATCAACAGCCACCTAAAGAGCATGGATGGCAACCAAAGCTTCAATATGCTCAGCCTTCATTACACAATCAATTCTCTGGCAGAAAGCAACTACCACTTCAATTCTACCAGTACCAGACTTATCAATTGATTGGAAAACAGCACCATCAAAATTAATTTTAAACACGCCAGGTTCCGGGGCACACCAAGTTGCTGAATCAATCCCAGCATAAGGATTATGATGCCTTGGTTCCTGAGCTCCTACAAATTGATCACAAAATTCTGATGATGCACAAAATTGTTTCGCATAAAATCAACAATTAAGTGTATGATAAGGTATAATTAATAGACAATAAATAAAACAATCAATGACAGCGATGTAAATATTGAGTCAACACACGAATGTATACTGGTTTAGTCCGGGCGACCTACTCCACTTTGAAAAACAATAACGGTGGCCGAGAGACCTTTTATTGATTAAGTAAGGTGAACGGGAGGCAGAGCAATGATTAGTCCCTTGAAAGATACAATAACTAGAAGAGAAAGAAATTATGTGTGAAATATGTAGAAAGAGAGCTCAATGTGTCCTTTCATACAGAGAGGATTTATAATTTATAGGTACAAAGCCTTCGTTGAGACGGTGACGTGAAGGTAAAGACACTAATCCTTCAGAGAGAATAACTATAAAAGGTTAATATAATTAAAAATTGTCTTGATCTTCAAAAATGAGTATCTCAATAATTGCTCCTCACGTACTCTAATTTTATTGGACTTTTTAGACTCTCTAAATTTTGGGTTGGGTCAAATTTATGAACTGGACTTAACCAACTTTTTAACTAATTTGAGCTTATTTGATTTATTGGGTCTGGCCTGATTAGATTGAGCTCGTCAAATTTCCCTGCAAACTCCACTACTTGGGCAGAGGATCTGATGCTCTCCTCAAAGCGAGATTTATCCCTGTTAAACCAAATGACCCACAATATTACCAGCATCAAACAACTCATCTTTTGATCCAGCTTTTCCACCCCAGTTTTCATCCATTTTTGGAAAGAGAACATTCATGATTCATCCATTTGCTAGGTTCTGATAAAGAATAAGGTGGTAAGCACTCTTCACAGTGTAGTAGCCTGGTTCAGTATAATGCCAAACTTGGGTATCAATTGGAAACTGCCCACATATAGGTATTGCAATCATATCATCCACATCGAAATCCAGAAAATGGTGTCTGATATTATCATAATTCCAACACTTCTCATCTCTATTTATCAAAGAACTAACCAAAGTGTTGTCATCCATATCCTGTAGAGGAATAGCCACTTTGAAAGTGGAGAGTCTAGGGAACCACTTATCCTTCTTTATATTCACACTCTTTCCATCCCCAACTCTCCACCGAACCCCTATATTTCCCTTCTTCTTTTTTTTCTTCAATGATGCTTCTATCTTTTTATGAAAAACACGACACACAACTCAGATTAATTATCAGTCACCCACCACCCATTATTTCTGACTCACCCACCACCCATTGACCAATTTTATTTTTTCTTTTTTTTTTTATCTTCCGTTGTTTCTTTTTGTTTCAAAGTCATTCACGTGGGTGAAGACTAACAAACATAAAAGTTACATATATTTATACTTTGCTCCCTTTTATTTCACTAATTATACATATTAATCACAAAACTTAAACATTCCTTATACTTTCACCTCAAAACTCCTAATATTTTACACTTAAAATGCTTCAAAAAATTTGGGATCTCACACATGGAATTACTACATTAAACACCTAATCATTTATTATTACTACATTAACTCGACTTAGCATGTGTTGGGAATGGGACTTATTATTAATTCACTGACTTTGTTAAATTAAATCAATAAATTAAGTTAGTAAACAAATCCAAAAAATATTAGTATTTACCTTCTTTTTTATCGAATCATAATTTTAAATACAAGGGGTATTAGGGGTAGAGGCGACAACCCCGAGCTCCCTAACTTAATTTAATAAAGTCTTGTCTCAATGTTTTTGGGTCACCTAGAAGATCTTATCTTGTCATTATACTATATTAAAATAAAAGTCATAATTTTTGTTAAATAATTTATTTAGTCAATTATGTAATGAAAAATATAACAGACTTTAATAAGTCAATCTGACGGTTTCAAAAAGACTTATCCAATTCCAACGGTCATTAATATTTCTCTCAAAATCATTCACATGATACAGTACTTTCAGACATTGGTTATCATTAGTCTATAATACTCTCTCCATTCCTAAATATCTGTCCTTTAAGGCTTTTGCACAAGAATTAAGGAAGTTATTAAATAGCTCTAATATAAGTAAAAAATAATTACACAAGACTAAAATATTCTTATTCAATACGTATTGGGAATGAAAGGAATCTAAAAAACACTTAACCTACACTTAATCTAATGCATTAAAAAATTAAAAAAAAACTAATTATTGTGTGCAGTTATTAAGCATTTATTGAAAAACGGATAAGGGTAAATTTGAAAGAAAAAATATTAATTATGTTTTGGTTTCATTAAACGACAGATATTATGGAATAAAAAAATTGTGTAAAATGACAAATATTTAGGAAAAATTCATCTGACAGTCTCAAAAACACTTAATGTAACGATTACCAACATCCCTCTCAAAACTATTCACATTATATTGTATTTTTATGCACGAATTACCCCCAAAATCATATAATATATCGAGAGTATTCATCTTTCTTTTCTGCCAGACCAAGAAGAAGCATTGATTTCTTTGAATTTCTTGTTTACCGATGCATCACGCCATGACCAAATTTGAATAAATTTTTCATTCGTGTATTACTTCTAATGAGCTTTGACTGCACAATTCAACTCATATATTTGAACTAATTTGGTACGATTACCAAGTAGGTTCAACGAATCTCAATGAAGATTTCGTAATATTTTCATCATGTAGGTGTAATACACATGCTTACCTCATTTCATTGTCAAGGATTATATAAATCAAAAATTGATCCAAAGTAGTTATTTCTTTTCTTTTACTATTTTTTTTGTTCGATTGTCAAAAATGTTCGGACCAACTTACACACACCTCAATTAATCTTCTTTCTGGTTCTTTCGGTTCAGTCAAATACAAGTCATTCACGTTAAAACTAGAGTATCACGAGAGATAGATTATTTCTGGCAATGGCCTAAAGAATTATCAAAATTTGAACTTGTGACGTTTAGATTTACAGCTCATCCATATTACCACCTAAACTACCGTGGGCGTAATTTTATAGTTTGTTGTGAATCACCTACTATCACGTTAAGGCCTACATTACTTTGACTTTTACTTATAATTATAGTGGACCCGATGATTATATATTGGACTACACCTACATATACAAATAACTGGCATAATCGTCGGCGAGATAGAGACACGGATTGCAGTTTAAGTTCTAGAGTCCATAGGCTTAGAGTTAGGTGTTGACCGGGTAAAAACATAAGTCGTTTCAGTAGCACACTGTGATCCGGTCAATGTGCCGACAAAAAAGCACAATTACACTATTCGGACAAGCGCGTGTTTAAATATAAGGCAAATTACAAAGACACCCCTCGTTAGTTCGGACATTTTCACCGCACCCCTCTTTATTTCTAAAATTACACAGAACCCTTTAAATGTCACAACTTTTGACAAATTCACCTTTCAGTCAAATTTAATCAGTTTAATAACTTAGACTATCCATTTTACCCTCATACAGGCAGGGCCGGCCCAATAATATTAAAAAAAAATCTAGGCTTTAAAGCCCCAAATTTTTTGAAGACCCCATAATTATAGATACATAACCAGTCCACTCAAAAAATTTGAGTTAAAATTAGAGGTGAGTCCCCCTAAATGTACTTGTTTGGAGATAAGTCCAGCAAGTAAACTTATGGGGGGCTAAGTCCATATTTAAAATTATATGTAATGACTTAAGTCCACTTATTTTTGTTATCTCAAAAACACCCCTAACAGTGTTAATTTTTTTTAATTATAGAAAGTCATAGGTTAGATGTTTAAGATATAAATGGTAACAGATTGTTAAATGTTTTATGGAAATTGAATATATCATATTATGATGCTTGAATTACGACAAAATTATTGTGCTATTAATTCAAATTCAAATCAAAAGTTTCCATTAACAATTCAAATTCAAAATTTGGATCACAAAACATTAAAGTAAAATCAAACGTTGAGGGATATATGCTGAACATATACCTTTAATTTTCAAAGTAAAACCAAAGGTTGTGATCAGTAACATATCCACAGTAACATTAATTTCACAATAACATTCACAGTACTCAAGAACATCAATACATGAAAATTATGGAATTAATTTTTCAGTTATCACATAGTAATATGATCTATTTTCATGTTACTTTGAACTAATGAATTTCGAATGTCTTGAACAACGAAGAAATGAACAAAAAATGTTCACATGTAATTGTATAGCACATTAATTTAGTAAAAGTAATATGAACAGTTCCACCAAGTTACATAATGTACACAAAATAACATGAAAATAGCAACATTAAAATTATTTACCAAATCACAGAAACATCATCTTGAGTAACATCAGACAAACACAATTTACAATACACATGTTACAATTTTATGGTTACCCTATACACAACATTGTCCAACACTAATATTCATTTTTTCACTTTAAACTACAAACTTTATAGACATATATTATGTAACACATTTTTAATTTTTTGCCGTAACATCAAAGTATTGTGCTTAGTAACACATCGACTTTTACAAATTACAAGGCTATATTGTGTTCATAGTAACATCAAAATTCGAAATATTATAGTAAAAATACAATTCAAAAATTAAAAATTTACAAAATTTCTAATAATAACTTCGCCAATGGAACTTATAGAGTATAATCGATTTTTGCTCTTATGCTTTGTAACTTTTTTGAATTTTGAATTCAAGTGATTTGGAAATAACGGTTAAGGGTTTTCGGAGAAGGAAACCCAAAAAAATTTTGAGGAATATTTGTCGAATTTGTAGGATAGAATGAATGGAAAAGTTTCTATGTAGAGTGGCGAGAATTGAGGTTTTTTCCGCTTGATATAGAAATGGCAATTTAGACGCCATTTATGGTTTTTCAAAAAATAAGGGTATAATAGTAAATTTGACAAAAAGAGGACTTGTAACCAAATAAGTTTTCTTACAAGATTTATCTTCAAACAAGTCTATCTAGGGGACCGGCCTCTAAATTTCCCAAAATTTAAATCCATGAAAATTTTAAGCCTTATAAAAAGGCCCGAAAAAATTTAAACTCAATCAAAAACTTATAATTTTAATAATTTGGACCTACAATTCAATCCATAATATTAGAAAATGAAAAATAAAAAATTTTAAAAAAAATAAATAAAATCTCTCTTTCTCTTAAAAAATAAAAACAAAGTATCACATCCTCCTCTCACTTAAAAAAATTAAATTTTGTTTTTAAAAAAATAATACTAAAAGTAAAAAAACCTCATTTAATATTACCATTTTAAGCCTCAATTAACCTTAAGCCACCCTCAATTCACCTTAAGCCACCCTGCATGCAGGAAAACCAATATTTGATCATTTAACAGTCTAATGTCTATCAATATAAATGATAAAAGCAGTTGGTCAAGATTGTTGTTGTAGACAAAAACTGAATCATCTCATTTATCAATACTGATAAAATAAAATTTTACTACTGTAACCACTCTACAAAAATAGTCGGCAACAATGTGCACTAGAATTTCTCCAAAAAGTATGGAACAAAAAACAGTGCATCAAAAAGGATGGAACAACTTTTTTTTTTGTGTCCGGCACTGTTACAAGGAGGAAAACGACCAGATTCTAACCAGGTGGTGTTGGTGGCTATTAAGCCAGCCGTTAACCTTGAAAAGATGGAACAGCTTGTACCCTCTCAAGTGACCAAAAAGAAGGGAAGAAAGAAACCAGATACCCATTACATACTTGGTTTAGCACTCAGATTATTCTGATATTCGAGTACTCTAAGATTTTGTATTTTCGCCTAAGAACTAATTCAGTCATTTGAAGCTCTATAGGCATTGAGTAAATCCCACAACCTAGTTGAAGCTAGAAATGTGGTTCATAAGATAAGATAACCATGTCACTGGCCTTTGATATATTCAACAACATACCCACTCACAGAAACAAGCTATTCTTCAAAAGGACCCAAAAGACTATTCGCTAACTGTTAACAAAATGCATTTTACAAGCACTACTATGCGAGTGCAACTAAGCAAAATACAAATTTTCCATTATCATGGTTACTATCCTTGAATTCATACTCCAGATTTTGCATCCTTCCTCGGCTTTGAATCCAGGTTTGATGTTGCTTCTTTGAGCTTATAATAATTATACCAGCAGGTGGTTTGTGCTTAGCAAGCTAGCCAAGTTCTCGACTCCTTGGTGTGCTGGAGTAGAGATCATGCTGATAACGCAGCGACACCTCTCTAATCTAGTTGTGCCACACATCCTGGAGCTGATGACTTGATGGGAACCATTCCCCAACAGTTCCAAGTTTCAGATCAGTAGTCCTTCCTGAGCCATTGCTATCCGGTTGCCCCTGCTTCTCCTCATACCGAGGTTGTAACAAAAATTCTTAATTAAGTCATACCCGCTACTGCTCCAGGTTTAAGAGGTCGAGCCATCATGGCCAACTCTCTGGCTTCGGTGGATGGTGAAGCTCTAGCTCTTCTTGTGCCCAAGACAGTCCTTCCATTGGTTTCATTTCTGGAAGCCCAGGTTGTTGTGGTTGTTTTGCCTGCCTACCACAAATATCAAACATTTTCCATTCTCCACATGGACGTTTTGTATGCTGCTCCCCTTTCGTCTCCACTTTGTTCCCTTCTTGCATTATTGTCCCAGGCGATTCATTGGACAGAACCATCAGGTTATCACAAATGCTGTATGCACCGTCATCAAATGATTGGAGTGCCTCTGTCCTGAACTCATCAGGGTTTCCCACTGGATTTTTCACTTGAATCGAATTGCTTTGTTTCTCTTCCTGTTGATCTTTCTTTTCAGACATTTCACTTTGTTCTTGTTGTCCATCATGTTCAGTTACTTCAACTTTGTGTTCCTGTTGCTGATCTTGTTTACAAGTGACTCCATTTTGCTGTTTTAATAATGGCTGATTTTGCTCTTCACTCACTTCAGCATATTTTTTCTGTCGATTTTGATCTTCATCCACATCATCCTCTTGTTCAGCAGATAGATTCTGTTGTTCTGTGAGTACTAGTCTCTGTTGTTGATGCCATTCTTCGTTTAAGATATCTTCTTGTTCCGGTGATTCACTTTTACATGCTTGAGTCCATTGCGTTTTATTTTGTTTCTCTATGCCTTCATGCTGTCCTTGTGCTTGATTTTGTTCTTCAATCAATTCAGCTTTCATTTCCATCGGTTGGCTCTGTTCCACAATCACCCCATCTTGATTTTCTTCTACAATGACTTCAATTAGCTCTACTTGATCTTCTATTTGAGCCACTTCCATTTGCTCATCATTAAAGTGAATATCTTCTTCTCTTGCATAATTCTTGCGCGGCCTACCCCGTCCCCGTCCCCTTCCCCTTCCCCTCCCCTGCCCCCGCCTCTGCATTAGCTGAATTTTTCCTCCTCTCATATTTCTCTTGGGTG